>OW028756.1:26673701-27273701 GCA_932294355.1 Aporophyla lueneburgensis | reverse complement strand
GTATTGCCAGGCAATATTCGGTCAGAAGTCGGCCAGGGTGTCACGTGACCGCTGACTGGCTTGTTTGGCGAGTTCATAATACGAAATTGCAAGGCAGTTCAGTTTACGCCGTAAACTGCCTGGAACTCTTATTTCCAGGCAGTTTACGGCGTAAACTCGTAATAGGCCCCCTGGATGAACGAAAACAACCTAGAATATAACTTTATAAAGACTAATATAATAACATTCCACCCCCACCAAAAAAATCCCTTAAATGTAGTTTTTTCTTTTAATAATCATGAAATAGAAACAGTCAACGAATTCACATTACTAGGCATAACCATAGACAAAAATATAAATTGGAAGTCACACGTACAAAAAATTAAAACAAAACTTTCCAAATTCATATATGCTTTTCGCGAAATTAAAAAAACCACAAATTTACAGACTGCCCTTATAACATACTACGCCTATGTATGTATATGCATGGCTTAGTTACGGCATTATAATGTGGGGCAACAGTACAGATGCACCATCACTGTTTACGATACAAAAGAAATTTGTTCGTATCGCAGTAAACATACAACAAATAGATAGCTGCAAACCCCATTTTGTAAGGTTAAACATTTTAACTCTGCCATGCATATATATACTCGAAATATGCAAATTTGCTCACAAACACCAAGACTTTTACACTAAACGAGAAGACATACAAACACGATACACACTTAGATACAAAACACGATTAAACTTACCAACATCCCGCCTAAAAATACACTCATCTGGCCCTCTGGTTATGTCGATAAAAATATACAACAAGTTACCAGAATCCATGAGGACAGAGAAAAAAAGCTATCTATTTACAAATAAATTGAAAAAGTTGCTGTTAAGTAAATGTTATTATAGCGTCAACGAATTTTTAAATGATAAATCCCTGAAATTAGTTTAGAAAAGTCCAAAGCATGTATTTCATCTATTTTTAATTACTATTTTAGAATAAGTTACATTTTAAGATAATCAATAGGTCCTCCTCTCTACCTACTGTATTTTCCTTTGCTGCGCCCGACAGGGTCCACAATTGTTTCTAAATAAAATGTTTTACCACCTAAGCATATACATTGTGGAATGCAATAAAGTATTGAGTATTAAAAATATTATGATTTTGAAGAGAAGAACGTGAAAACCGTTAAATGGGAGTACTATAAACAAACTTATGAAGCTAATAAATCATATGGTGAGGTGAACTGCCTGCTGAGAGTCACAGATGAGCACATTTATATAGACAAAATAAGAAAAATGAAGGTGAAACCAGCAGCCCAAATTGTCAGTCATACCGTAGCTTCGACTGCAGGACATCTCGTGGCAAGAGGAGACATTCCGGTAGAATGCCAAAATTTGGTCAAATTTACAACACTAATGGACAATATTTTTGACTCGTTAAATTGTAATTCTTTTCATGTGCCTGATGGCAAAATATATAAAGGATGTGTACGACGGTCTAGTCCACATCATGATTTGTGGAAGAGGGCTATAACAGTATTAAAAACTGTAACAATTATTAAAAAAATCAAGGGCAAAAATAAAAAAATCCGTGTTATTGAAACGAAAGCTATACCCTCTATAAAGAACTTCATACGCACAATTGAAGGAATGCAACAATTATGGATATTGCTGTCCCAAAAGTATTCATTTGATGCTATGCTAACAAGGAATTTCAACCAGGACCCACTAGAAAATTTCTTTGGGAATATCAGAGAAGTTATGGGGCGAGAAATACGGCACCAGACACTGTTGCGTTTGAAGGGGCCTTTAAGTTCCTCTTAATAAATAATTTTAACTCGCCCCATTCTCTGCATGCAAACTGCGAAAAAGATGACGATAGCTGCTTGCAGAATCTAGATTTTTTCATACGAGAAAATATTGCGTCAACTTCTGATATTCCCAGTCCTATTGATGAGGAGACACCACAATTTTCTGAAAGTATGGAAGACGAAATTGTGGTGCCTTTCATCAATTTAAATACTAATGTGAATGATGCTGGTCAAAGCAATTATGTGTGTGGTTGGGTCCTGGGGAAATTAATTAAAAATGTATCATAACGATGCAAAATTTGTAAAAAAGATATGTATGGCGACCCTGAAAGCAAATCAAATGATTATATAGGGGCCAAAGAATACAAAAAAGGTAAACATTCCTTAATTTACCCATCAAAAGAAATGGAAAAATGTTTTGTTCAAATACAAAATGTAGTGACAACATACTAAAACAAGATGTACCTAAAAAAACTTAAAATAAAAATGTTCACTGACATATTTGTTAATTTTTCATTCAATTGTGAAACTCATAAAAAAGTATTTAAAAAATATTTTGAAAACACGATTTCATGTGCTTCTATACTGCCGTTTTAATAAAAAAGGGCACAACTAACATTTTTCATGAAATTGAGTTATATATATCACCGGAATCAGAAAAAAAAAGCCTATATACCTAATTTTTTTTTTGTTTTTAGCAGAAAAAATAACAGAGATACCATAAGCTTAAAGGGCACAACTGCAACATTTTTAAAGTTTTTAACCAGGAAAAGGGCACATTGTGAGATATGCCTTTTATTTCACCTTCATATTTTTAATATATTTAATTGAAAAGGCGTAATAGGCTTACGTCAAATATAAAAGGCTTATGTGGCAATTGTGCTTATTTTTTAGGGTTCCGTTGCCAAATGGCAAAAAACGGAACCCTTATAGATTCGTCATGTCTGTCTGTCTGTCTGTCTGTCCGTCCGTATGTCACAGCCACTTTTTTCCGAAACTATAAGAGCTATGCTGTTGAAACTTGGTAAGTAGATGTATTCTGTGAACCGCATTAAGATTTTCACACTAAAATAGAAAAAAAACAATAAATTTTGGGGTTCCCATACATAGAACTGAAACTCAAAAATGTTTTTTTTCATCAAACCCATACGTGTGGGGTATTTATGAATAGGTCTTCAAAAATGGTAATGAGGTTTCTATTATCATTTTTTTCTAAACTGAATAGTTTGCGCGAGAGACACTTCCAAAGTGGTAAAATGTGTGTCCCCCCCCCCCCGTAACTTCTAAAATAAGAGAATGATAAAACTAAAAAAAATATATGATGTACATTACCATGTAAACTACCAACGAAAATTGGTTTGAACGAGATCGAGTGAGTAGTTTTTTTTTAAAACGTCATAAATCGTAAACCGCAATTTACCTTACATTCAATCAACTGAAATATAAAAATTAAAAAAAATATATATTTTTAAACCGAGAATACCTACAGATTTGTACGGAACCCTCGGTGCGCGAGTCCGACTCGCACTTGGCCGGTTTTTTTTATACCAACACCCTAGCAATTATTGAAGAAGAAAAGTCACAACTAGCAGTTATGTCTTTACTATTTACCCTATACCTTATTTTTTTATAAATAAAGCGTTTAAAAAAAGGCACACTGGCGGTTATGCCTTTACTACTAAACATCTATGAACGAAAATGAAGTGGTGGGTCAAGGTTATTTACACGTCCCACTGCAGAAACACAAGAAAGTGCACAATAAGAAATGAAATGAAATGAAATGAATTGCACCGACCCCAGCGTGGTTTGACCAGACTCGATTAATCGAATGAACCCCAAGATATGCACTAGCCTTTGAAGCCTCATGTTTCATGGTGCTACATAGGCCATTGCATATCAAGAAGTAGGCCGGGGGGCGCTGTAATGGTAGGGAAGACGTGCCCATAGGATAGGAAAGGATTACGAGCCTACCGACTATGCAGCCTTAAGTAAGCATTGGACTAGTGGAGAGAAGGGTGATATTTGTCTATAGGAGGGCATCTTTTCACGTCGTCGCCGGCATGTTGATCCAGGTCGAGCTTCACCGATGCATGTTTTGGTGGGGTTAACCGTTTGCTGGCTCTTTTCTATGTCAAGGGTTCGCTAAGTTCCGTGTTGTTGTTTTCTTGGTCGTATTCTGCGTTTTCGCTGCTATCAGTTTCTGGTTTTTTGTAGATATCACGAGCCACTTTCTTGATCTTATTTCTGTCTCCAGCCGTGCCCCTTCAAAACTGGAGTTCCTTTTCGAAGTATTTCATGTCCTGTTTTAGGTTGTCATTCCATGTGTAAATAGGTCATCCGACCTTCTTAGGTTTTGCCCTGTACTGCATTGCTGCTTGTAACAGGTGTGGTTCAGAGCGTCTGAAAATGTGTGCCAGGTAGCAAATCCTGTGGTTGTCCTAACGAAACGAAACGAAAATATAAATTCTAATTAGAGACCCCCCTCTCCAATTAGAATTTTCATCCTTGTTTCGTTTATTCGGAGGCTTACATTATTTAGCGAGGTTTTAATTTGGTATTGGATGCATTCTAGTCCTTCTAGCTCAACAAAGGGAGTGAAATGTTGCAGTCCCAATTGATGATTTCCATTATTTCCTTTACCGTCGGTCTATTGTGCTTCGGTTATCGGTTTTGTTGGTTACGCAAAAGTACGCTCTGCCTATTTTTGTACTGATTTTTAACCTTTTGGAGTATTGTCTGGCATTATTGTACGCGACTATTGGGTTATCCAGTTGCCAGCTTTGGCCTTTTGTAGGTTAGCGAGGGCTATTCGATGGTCCCTTGAGTAAATTGGCTGAAGACTCGAGAGTTTCCTGGGCAGCGGCTTTTAATACCTCCGTTATGTTGTTCCATGTTATTTCGGTGTTTTCATTCGTTGGGATGATACCTATATTTGCTAGTTGTTTTTTTTTATTTTTATATGCGATCTTGATATTTTATTTAAATATGTTTTCGATTGAGAACGGTATAGTTGCATTGTTTATGATTGAAATACTTAGCTTCCATTGTTGTTTCCTTCGTTCCTATTTGTTGCTTTTGTGTTTGGTTTTTTTTTTCGTTTTTGTTTACAATTCTGTTTGATCTTGTAGTCCCGTCTCGTCAACGTGGATGAGTTTTTCTGTTGCCTGTGGCATGATGATATAGTCCAATTGCGATTTTTGAGTGCCTTTTGACCATATTATTCTAATGGATGATCAATCTTTTGTGGTTTCTGTTTGAAGTTTTTCTCTGTAGGCTTTATCCTTTAATAGTTCGCCTTGTAGTTGGGAAATTTATGCTGAAAGTTTTGTTGGATCCTTTGCGTTTTCTTTTGGTTAGAGTATCTTGTCGACCAATATGGACGTTGAAGTTTCCGAGTATTATTAGCGTACTTTTTGTCTAATCAAGTTTAATAAGACGGTGAAGGGTCTGGTTGCTTTCGGGGAACAACTGTTGAAGTGGGAGTTGAATAAGTGCAGAGGAGTTGGCTAGTCATTTCCCATGCCAATAGTTGACCTAGTATCCTTGTATTACTAACTGTAGCTAATTCACTTGTACTATTAACTAATTCAATTTGGGAATACGTTCTTAATAAAATTGCAAGATCCTGGTGCGTGTTACCTACCGGTTCGGAGAGATGCCAATCGTGGTATGTGTAGTGTAGCTGAATGTTCCTAAGTTCATCCCTGTTTCTTATAGGTTGGCTTGAATTCCTGTACGTGGCAGTGCCGCGTCAATACGTTTTTTTTAGCTGGTTTTTCTGTGCAAGTTTACTTAATTGGGTAGACTTCGGCTTTCTCATAATTGCGTATCCGGTGTCGTCTGCGATTACGTTTGATACAAGTGTAAGTAGTGTTTGTTCTTATTGTCCGCACGGTGTGATTGATTTAACTAATTGGGGGTTGCTCGTTTGAGTTTAGGGTTTCATGGGTTTTGCTCTTCTCATGTGTTGTGCCTGTTACCTAATGTGTTGGTATGATCCAGTGCTTTCAATCTAGTTGAACCTTGCGTTAGGTTATTCCGGTTGTTGTTGTATTGTTTGTCGTTTGTCGGGACCCAGTTGTCATAGTGCTGGTTCATGAACAGTACGTATTTGTTAGCAGGAGCTTGTTCGCTAGTAGGTGAATGCACCTGTGTGTTTCTGTTTTGCATATGCAAATGCACATTTACGACGTAGAATTCGGACGCGGCAATTATGATATATTCGCCACCCCAGATTTCTTCATTATATTGCGCGGCTTTGTATTCTGTTATCCTTTATTCCTGGAAAAGAATGCTGTTGGGGAGAAATTCCTGTATATTATTTACAAGTGCCAATTATAACCATTATAAACGCTTTGTCCGTGTGGCCACTAAAGACACGTGCAAGTTGGGGGCTGAAGCACACTTGTAGTGAGTCAATTTATGGGATGACCTTTTTTTTGGTTTCTTTTGTTTATCTGTATAGCAAAATGTGCATTTAACTTGAAACAGAGAGAGTCTGGATTGGGTACCCTTTTTTTTATTAAGCTGCCGCCCATGTGTTCATTTGGAGGGGCTGTGGCCTCTTAGCAAGCTTTTAGGAATTTTAAGAATTCATTACTGTGTTACAAAAATAGGATCTTTTGGTGCGGCGTCTTAATCGGTATCGTATTATGTTCCAGAATTATAGCGTGAATAGGGTTATTCAGCCTATTGTAGTTAGTGTGAACACAATCATTCACACAACGCTTCCTGGTGTGATGTGATGACGATGATAGGTCCCCAAGCGCGGCAAAATAAAGCCGCGGTCATGCGCAGTTTAGTAAACAAATCCCTGAAATGTTAGGAACGGGCTCACCGGGTTCGGCAGGGGTCAGCTGGCAGGCAGGCTCTGCTGAGAGCTGGGCGCACGAATGACACATTTGCTTCCTTGTTTTATACAATGTGTAACTGAATAGACGCAAGTCCACTTATTGAGCCCGAAAGAATTCAATCCTATCTCAAGGCAATAGGACTCAAATTTAAATGCAGAAAACAATGCTAGTGTTCACACGATTTTCTTTATTCAATACTCTAATAAACTCAAAACTCTAATTCGGGTGTATGAGGTCTTGCGTTAATTATGTTACACGTTGTATTATGCCACCGGATTTTAAATTATGACACAAAAGCACGCACGCGGGTCGGACCACATCTGTTCAACACAAGAAAGTGCACAATAAGATTGTTTTTATTCATCAAGAAGTATAAAATATAATGTATTATAATATTTTACTGTATGTATACTATTTAAATAATATGTAAAAAGGCACAATTGAATAAAAGTGCCTTTTCAATGTAACATTTTAAAATTTTACATTGAAAAGGCACATTTGGTTGTATATGCCTTTTAACTGTAATATTGCTCCTGTTATGTAATTTTTTATGTTAAGTTGAAAAAAAATAAGCTAATTATTTATTATATGCATTAAAAATAATAAAAAATATTGCTATAGTCTTATATGTACTATATATATACAACTATTTAAATTCACACAATTTCCAAAAACATAGTTTAGTCGTGTTTTTAAACATAATTCAAAAAATATTTTAACATCGTTTTCTCAACATTTACAAAATGCTAGTTGTGCCCTTTTTAATAATGACGGCAGTATATAGCTCTGCCGTTTTAATAAAAAAGGCCACAACTGACATTTTTCATGAAATTGAGTTATATGTATCACCGGAATCAGGAAAAAAAAGCCTATGTGCGTAATTTTTTATGTTAAGTTGAAAAAAAATAAGCTAATTATTTATTATATGCATTAAAAATAATAAAAAAATATTGCTATAGTCTTATATGTACTATACTGGGTGTTAGTGTAAACACCGTTATCCTTGAAACCAGTGATTTGGTTTCGTTAATAGAACGTAAAATCAATGAAAAAAAAACAACTTTTTTTTTTAAGAAAATCTGCATTTTTCCACAAGAATATTTCACCCTATGCGCGAGGGCAACAAACTTCGGGAACCACACCGCGTTGCACGACGCGACGCCGACACGGGTCGCGACCCCGCAGTCAGTCAGCTGGCAGTCTCGCTAGCGATCGCACGTAACGCCGCGTCTTAGCGTCCGTCGCTCATTTCTCGCGCGTGAATTGAGTGTGTTACAATGTCTTACACAAATGAACAGTGAACCGAAATGGCTCGGCTTTACGCCATTGCGGGTAATAATCTGAACGGGGCGCGTAGGATGTACGCAGAATTGTTCCCTGGACAACCTGTGCCAAACCGTGAAACGATGTTGGCGGCGCGCAACGTACCTACGGCCAGTTCACTGTGCCGGCGGTTCAATTTTCAATGTTTCCCACTGGACACTATGGACAATACTCTCCTCATCGATCGTCAACATCCATATCATTTCAGCCGGTCCAAGAACTAAATGATAACGATCGCATACCACGGATGGTATTTTCGCAGTGGCTTATCAATAACCTCGATAACAACAGAATGTTGGACGGACCCCATTTTGAACACGTGTTGAGGTTAATGTAGGTCGGTAAGTGTTGATATTTTATTCAGTCAGTGTAAATTAAATTAAATTTTTAATTAAACTGTACATAAAATTGTGATTAACTTTTTAAATACGCTAAAAGTACCTACCCAATGGTTTGGTTTATTAAAAACAAAATGTTTTCAAATCATTTAGAATCCAAAGCCATTTCGAATCAATTTTATTTGTGGCTGTCCTAAGCCAAGATAAGTATGATGGGAAAGTTACATCACAGGTAATGTGTATTTATGTGTTGTGTGGACGGGACGGCTGGCGATCGTTGTAGTGATTACGTCACTGATGCGCATATCCATGAATTTGCGGGCGGTCTGGGATAAAATCCGTTCTAAACCTTTTAAGGAAAATATTTTTTTTTTTTTTTAACTCGCTCTGTTATTTTATATTTAAGTCAAATTACCCATAGGTTAAGTGACAACGGTGTTTACCCTTACAGTTTGTATATATACAACTATTTAAATTCACACAATTTCCAAAAACATAGTTTAGTCGTGTTTTTTAAACATAATTCAAAAAATATTTTAACATCGATTTTCTCAACATTTACTAAATGCTAGTTGTGCCCTTTTTAATAATGACGGCAGTATATAGCTCTGCCGTTTTAATAAAAAAGGCCACAACTGACATTTTTCATGAAATTGAGTTATATATATCACCGGAATCAGGAAAAAAAAGCCTATGTGCCTAATTTTTTTTTATTTTTAGCAAAAAAAAAATAACAGAGATACCATAAGCTTAAAGGGCACAACTGCACCATTTTTAAAGTTTTTAACCAGGAAAAGGGCACATTGTGACATATGCCTTTTATTTCACCTTTATATTTTTAATATATTTAATTGAAAAGCCGTAATTGGCTTACGTCAACTATAAAAGGCTTATGTGGCAATTGTGCCTATTTTTTTTATACCAACACCCTAGCAATTATTGAAGAAGAAAAGTCACAACTAGCAGTTATGTCTTTACTATTTACCCTATGCCTTATTTTTTTATAAATAAAGCGTTTAAAAAAAGGCACACTGGTGGTTATGCCTTTACTACTAAACATCTATGAACGAAGATGAAGTGGTGGGTCAAGGTTATTTACACGTCCCACTGCAGAAACACAAGAAAGTGCACAATAAGATTGTTTTTATTCATCAAGAAGTATAAAATATAATATATTCTAATATTTTACTGCATGTATTTTATTTTTAATAATATGTAAAAAGGCACAATTGAATAAAAGTGCCTTTTCAATGTAACATTTTAAAATTTTACATTGAAAAGGCACATTTGGTTGTATAATGTATATGCCTTTTAACTGTAATATTGCTCCTGTTATGTAATTTTTTATGTTAAGTTGAAAAAAATAAGCTAATTATTTATTATATGCATTAAAAATAATAAAAAATATTGCTATAGTCTTATATGTACTATATATATACAACTATTTAAATTCACACAATTTCGAAAAACATAGTTTAGTCGTATTTTTTTTAACATAATTCAAAAATATTTTAACATCGATTTTCTCAACATTTACAAAATGCTAGTTGTGCCCTTTTTAATAATGACGGCAGAGCTGGTGCCCCGGATTTTGTCTGGCAAAATAAAGTATAATGGTGAGGGCGAAAGTAAAACCGCAGCGCAAGCTTATAAAAATAAACACAAGATGAATAAAAAGTAATTTCATAGAATAAACGTTGTATTTTTAATGTATCCACTGCATATCTTGAAATTGATGCTTCCTTATTTGTTTTATAGACTATTAGACTGAATGCTATACTGCCGTCATTATTAAAAAGGGCACAACTAGCATTTTGTAAATGTTGAGAAAATCGATGTTGAAATATTTTTTGAATATGTTAAGAAAAACACGACTAAACTATGTTTTTCGAAATTGTGTGAATTTAAATAGTTGCATATATATAGCACATGTAAGACTATAGCAATATTTTTTACTATTTTTCATGCAAATAATAAATAATCAGCTTATTTTTTTCAACTTAACATAAAAAATCACATAACAGGAGCAATATTACAGTTAAAAGGCATATACAACCAAATGTGCCTTTTCAATGTAAAATTTTAAAATGTTACATTGAAATGGCACTTTTATTCAATTGTGCCTTTTTACTATATATTATTAAAATTGATGCATACAGTAAAATATTAGAATATATTATATTTTAAACTTCTTGATGAATAAAACAATCTTATTGTGCACTTTCTTGTGTCCCTGCAGTAGGACGTTAAATAACCTTGACCCCTCACTTCATCTCCGTTCACAGATGTTTAGTAGTAAAGGCATAACCGCCAGTGTGCCTTTTTTTAAATAAAAAATAAGGCATAGGGTAAATAGTAAAGACATAACTGCTAGTTGTGACTTTTCTTCTTCAATAATTGCTAGGGTGTGGGTATAAAAAAAAATAAGCACAATTGCCACATAAGCCTTTTCTATTTGACGTAAGCTAATTACGCCTTTTCAATTAAATATATTAAAAATATAAAGGTGAAATAAAAGGCATATCTCACAATGTGCCCTTTTCTTGGTTAAAAACTTTAAAAATGTTGCAGTTGTGCCCTTTAAGCTTATGGTATCTCTGTTAATTTTTTTGTTAAAAATTAAAAAAAAAATAGGCAGATAGGCTTTTTTTTCCTGATTCCGGTTATATATAGGTAGGCATCAGTGCAGTGCGATGCGCGGTCAAATACGGACGTGTTTCCGCTGTGCACGGAGCGAATTTTATTCACGTATAGCGCGGCCATAGCCGCTGCCGTACTGTCACTATGAGTTCCAAACCACTCATAGTCAACGAATTGCTGGCGTTCCTAGTCCATGCCATCGACTACATGGACGAGGTGAGCATCCTGCAGATATGCCGGTCCAATTACAAGGAGGATGAGATCAGCAGTGGTAAACTGCTACTGTTCCAGTCACTTGGAAAGCTGGACCAGATGCCGTCTCGCCGCAGAGATGGAACTGAGAAGAGCATTCAAGATATTCTTGATATGTTGAAGAAGACCGACCCGGACGACGTGCCAGATTTCGTGGCGAAGGAGCTGGGTAAGCTGCCTCCCATCACGTTCGATCACGTCGACGTTACACGGCTGCTAAAGGACATCACTACCTTGAAGGTGGAGATGACCAAGATGCAGTCCCGTATGGAGGTTGCGGAAAAAACCAACACTGAACTGCGAGCGGAAATAACAATGTTGCGCAAAGTGGGTTCAGTAATTGGGTCACCTGAGGCCTCTAAGGTGAATACACGTCGAGGGGCGCAAATTGCATCAATCGGCAGTTTAGAATCGGCGAACAAAAGTGCGTCACCGGCTGCCGATAATGCTGACCAAGCGCTGCCCGCCACCGCCGTCACCCGCGCCACAACACCGGCTGCGAAAACGTCACACGTAGGTACGTCGACCCCAAACCGTGCCTACGCCGCTATTGTCACCACGAGAAAATCAGGTGTGTCGCAGTCTATGCGGCTAAATAAAATTGGGGAAAACCAGACGAAGGTTGCACTACCTGCCTTGGCTGCGGTCCGCAGCACGTTGCCGAGAACGGGCCAAGTTGATGAAGAGGGTTTCACGAAAGTGGAAAGGAAGAAGAAGAAGCCCTGTTCACGAAACCAGTGTGGAACAGCTCCGAGTGGACCCAACATGCTGCTGCGCCCTGCTGTGCCTACGACGCAGCTGTATATTTCACGTCTGCATTACACCACGAAGGTTGAGGATATCGTGGAGTATGTACGAGCGAAAACGAACTTCACTTTGAGGGTCGAGAAGTTGGAATCGCGCCACAACACGAATTTCAAGTCATTCGTGGTGCGAGTTCCAACTCTTCAAATCGAGACCTACCTCAAGGCAGAGTTTTGGCCGAAGGGTGTCGTGTATCGGCGATTCCGCGGAAGGCTACGCGACACCACGGCGTAACACGACGCCGTCACTTCGTGTACAATAGTTTTAAATTGTTTTTTTATTTGTATGTATGTTAGTCTGTAAGGTATTTCTGTTATGGGTCTTTGTAGCCCGAAATAAATTGATTTGATTTGATTTGATTTGATAACTCAATTTCATGAAAAATGTTAGTTGTGCCCTTTTTTGTTAAAACGGCAGTATAATGCAGTCGGAGGCAATAATAGTTATTTGTTATACAAGAGTGCAAAGTTGCTTTTTAACCGCGTGTTCAATTTTGATAACCGAGCAAGCGAAGGATTCTAAAATTGAATCACGAGCGCAGCGAGTGATTCAAAATTAGAATCCTGAGCGTTAGCGAGGGAATCAAAAGAGCACGAGGTGAAAAATCTTTGCACTCGAGTGCAACACGTAACTTTTCATTCCACCTCAGCGAGGAAATGACTAAATGCAAAAAAAAACCTTTACAATCACAAGATAGGTACACTTTTATTTCAGTTTAGGTATTAATTACTACATTATGACAGGTAAGTATTACAGAATAATCTTTAAATTATAACAAAATAATACTAAGGTATAATTAAGAAAATTTTAAAGTAACGTTGCTACAGTTATTTAAATTGAGTGTAATATTTTTGTTTGGTACTGTAATATTGGTGTTAGTCACTTGTGTACTGTTTTTCGGTAAACTATCTGTCATACTTAATAGTTGTACCGATTCATCGGATTCCCTTGGCGTGAATGTTGGAGAGAGAGGGAGATGGTTAGGTGTTTCATAACGGCTTATTTTTGATGTAGAAGGGCCAGTCCAAGGATCCGATTGAGGCTCTTTCAGTGTAATGGCTCCTACGATGCCTTCACATATTTTAGACTTATTTTGGATGGAATCCTCTATGTATCCCTCTACAACTGCATTGGACAGGAGATCAGCTCCGGAATCAGCCAAAAGTGTGGCTGAAGTTCGTCGGAAACAATGACCCGTGTACAACAGGGGTTCTGGAAGTTCAAGAAATGTTGCTATTTCTCGTGGGATACTGCCAATTTTATTAGTACCCATAGGCTGTCTAACACACTTTCCATTGCGATACTGTAGAAAAAATCGATTGATTGGAGTGTTAGGCGGGCGTAAGGCTTGATATTTCTCAACAATCGTTACGTATTCCTTGCGAATGACGAAGTTGCGGTCTCTTTTTGTCTTTGTATTAGGTAAATTAATTAATAGTAAGTCATCTGAATGTTTCTCAATGTTTTTGACATTAAGTTGTGTTAGTTCATTAGTTCGACATGCTCCGTTTATTCCAATAATAAGAACAACCTGTAACGTAAAGAGTATTGTAGTAGATAAATGAATAAAATTGATATGAACGCATAATTATGCCTATCAACATCTACTAAGTATACTATTTAATTGAGATTAATATACTTAAGTAGATACTGAATGTGCAACTGACTTACTTTTGCCGCCAAATATACGGAATCGGGTGCTTCGTTAAGAAACTTTTCAATATTGTGAAAACCTTCGATTTTTTGGTTGATGACCAGATGAGGCTCTTTTTAAAAATGCCACTAATTTAGGATAGGTATCGATATGTTTGTCTTTTTCCATCTTTATTGTTGCTTTTCGCATCGAATACGTACTCCATAGAGTGCTTGCTTTCTTGTTCTCGGATAATTCTATAAAATATGCCAGCAAAACGTTTTCTGAGAAAGTTTTGGCTCCTTTTGCTAGTCGCCACGTGTTGAACATATCGTACTGTTTTAAATACTTCTCGCGTGATTGTTGAGGGAGAAAGCTCATTTGCGCATTATTAACAGTTTCAGTCAATTCTGTTGGCGTCAAGCAAACTTCCTCGTCGCTAGAATCACTCATTTTAGTTTTTTCACTTGTTTTCAAGTTTCTTGTTTTTAATATAAGGTTTAACAATGACGTGAAAAAATGCCGCGTAAAGAACCGCGTACAAAGCAAATTGAAAAAAGAACACCAAGAAGGTTCCGAGTCTGAGCTTTTAACAAATTAAAAAAAAAGTTGTATGATATATTCGGCACCATAGAGGTAGCAGTAAATAGGTTTAATGTTTTTTTTAATTCACAAACTTAGTGCACACGATGTTCTAAATTCAATTTACTTTATCCTCTAGAGAATAAAAACGGCTTTTCCACTCAGATATTGAAGATTAATAATACTCTTTCCGAGATGGTGGGATGAAAAGGTATTTATTGTTAAATTTTAGAAGATGCTTCCGACTGCATAAGGGATGGACCTCATCTGGCAGCACGGAATCGCCTTTTTCCGTCGCCCTTTCTCTTTCTGTCGCTTAGAACTGCCATTTGCTAAACCGAGACAGAAAGCATAATGCGATAGCACGCGGCGGAATCCTCGAGGCGATCGGCATCACGGACAAAATGCAATGGTCGGCAGGGAGACTCCGGAACGCTGAAGCGCGCGATAGCATGCTAACGCATCCTTTCACCTCACCGCCGCCGCCGATCACTTGCTATCGCATGCTATCTCACTCTATCGTAAAATGGCGCACGCGGCCGCTCGTCAGCTCAGTGCAGCCTGTTCATCAAAGAGTAAATTAATATACAGAGAAAAGAGAGCCCTCTTGCGTGATAAAATTGCAATTCTATTTGACAATACGCCATCTGTAACTTGGGCCCAAACTAATCACATACCTACGTAGCTATAGTTATATGTATGTTAACGTTTCGTCTTATCTCTGCAACATGTTCTAGTAGAACACGTTCCAGAAATAGGACGAAACAAAATGTCCCGATGGAATTGAGGTAATTACAACGAAATACAACAATACAGAACGGGAACTACAAAATGCGCGTACGCAGAATGCAGCAAATCGCCATATTGTGATTGTTTATTTTCAGTTCAAGAACTGTCACATAATACATCATAGGTAAAATCTGGCACCAGGTCTTTTTAAATAAAGTTGATATTTGTGCTTTACCAAATTGTATTTCATTTATGTGTCTAGTTCAATTTGTAAGATGAGTTTGATATTTTTCTCATACTTATCTCTAATTAATATTACATCAATAATCTTATTTTAAGGACGCTATAATATTTTTCTACAAATATCGTTGGTTTTCCGGTACCAATTACAACAAGAGGAATCACAACTGCGAGGTCAATTATAGTCTAAATTAAAGATAATTTAATCTTTTCCATGATGGTACCATAAAAATTGTATAGTCCCATACAATATTTTCACAAAAATACGGTTTCCCCATCGCAATAATCGAAGAAAATGAAAAATAATGGGGTCTAAAACGGTACCTGTATAGTGAGATCAACTGCATATTTTAACTTCAAAATAACAAGAAATTATGGCTACTATAATCTTCTACGTTTTGCATAAATATTTTGTAATTAAATACATAACTTTTTTATTTATGAGAAAAATAAACAACGCCCTCAAATTTCTTCATACATTTTCTACTCGCGGCTTGTCATTCCGCGCTCAGACGCGCCCTAGGAAGCACGGGCGTATCGCTATTTTGTACGAAATAAATACGATCAAAATAATAATAAAGTGAGTGCCGTGCTGTATACTGTGGTTGAAAAATGTTGATACTTTTCGGACCATGAAAAGTATACCATATTTTCGTATGAGTACCAAACTTATTACCAGAACTTGGTTTAGAAATAAATAACTCATATTCTATTGGGAATTATGGAGTAGTGATGATTATGAATATGTATTCATTTACAAGAATTCAAGATGGCGGATGATTATTCAGTAAAAAATTATTTGAACATCTATTTTTAATGGGGTAATTAAAGTATGCAAGTGTCGTCCATTTTTGGAATGAAATTCTTTAATGTAGCTTGCGGTAGGGGTAAACAAGGGTGCTGAAGCTGATTTTGAGGTCAAAATCAAAATAAAAAATGGCGGTTGCGAAAATTTTCAAAGTTTTCATCATGAGTGTCGTTTTCAATATTTTCGAAGGTGCTGAAGCCAAAAACTCCATACAAATTACATTTGGAGTTAAAACAAGGCTAAGAAACATACTTCCTGACGGGATATCCACCGACCCCACAAGTTTTTCATTCAAAACGACGAATATTTATTTTTTTTAAATAAAAAGTGGGCATAGCTATCAACTATGGGTAATTTTAAGATAGTGATTACGACTGTTTCATCTTAATTTGATCCAAATACGGTGGGTATTGTTTTTTATAAAAAGATTATTATCCATATTGGGGGTAGGAATTATGAAATCATCGATTTTTTATTTAAAATGGCTGATGTACTGTTATGATGAAATGTCGACATGGGTATCAGTTTTGGGGGTTTTTCTAGTGCCTATGTAGTCAAAATATTTAACATAACTTTCATTATTTACATATATTGAAAATCATGTAGTTAATCATTATCTCTCAAAAATGTTAGTCATTTTGAATTATAAATACATAGTAGAGTACAAAAACAGCCTTCATACAAAAATGAAGGCCTCCTATAAAGGATTCGTATTGTGTATTAACCAGTCAATTACCGTAATTACAGACACAATTAAAAAAACATTGTGTCGATACCAAATGTGGTATCTCAGGGACTTAGAGGTTAAACATTCTGAATACGCACTTCAATCTCAAAGGCGAGGTTCGGACGTCACACAATTTTTGCTTAGTTTTCTTTATGGAATATCCTGTACATTTTCAACGGTAGTCTACGATCACCATCCGTTATATTGGTTTATTATCCAAAAATATTATTAAAGTTTTTATTGTTACACCTCTTTTTTTTTATTGACGAATTATATACGTTATTCCAAAAATAATGATGATCATGGTAATAAAACTTATTAAGTGTCACCAAATGCAGAAAGTAAAGTTAGTTTACTACTAATTTTACTCAACAATGCTAGTAAAATAAAATAAATAATACCTTCGAGTATCAAGATTAGTTAAGTAATGTTTAAAATCGAGCAAACAATGGTTTCAATGTGTGCGTGCGCGTAATTTCGTTGTGTGGCGACTCAGATACCTAAACTTGAGCGATTCAAAAATGTTATAGCGTCCTTAAATAAAACATTTCGATCAAGTTATAGCGCCACCTGTTGAAAATTGGATGTAATTTAATAGTAATGGGGCCAACATCTAGATGGCACCTCTTTCTTTACTTTGCTGTCAAAATGTACGTAGTGTCACCCCCCTGCTGTTCATTCATGCCGTACGGATGGAAATAACAATGACTTACGAAAATTTGATAGTTTAAGTGCAGAAATATCCTTGTCGTTATGACATGGAGTCGGCGGAATACAGTGACCAACACCGTAAAGAGAATGCTTGGGAAGAAATAGGGAAAATAATAAATCTCAGGGGTAAGTATTTTTATGAAATCGATTTATTTTTTTAAATTTGTAGGTAAACACACATATTAAAGAGAAATGTATTTATTATTCTAATAGATACATATTATTTATCGTATGTGTCGTAAGACTATTTATTTCCCTAGGTCAAGATATAGTAATGGATAGTCCAATCTATTAGGTACTGCAATACTGATAAACGCGTAATTTTTAGTTTATCATGTCCTATGTACCCTCTCGTACTGCCAAGTTAGACTTCCAATATCGGTATTAAAATATCTTTTAAAATTTTCTCTAACTAAATTCTGCAGAGCCCGTTCTACGTTAGGTGTTGACGCATTATTCAAAAAGTTCAAAAAGTTATGTAAACTAATGGTAGCTACAACTACTTTTATTAATTGGTTAGGCTCTAAACGAATTCTTCTGGAATATATGTCGAACCTCTGCGTCAAAATTCCGAAAGCACACTCCACTATCCTTCTAGCACGGCTAAGTCTATAATTATATATTTTGATTTCATCGTTATTGTAATCCAAGGGAAACGCCTCATCACCTACGAATGCATGTGGCATAGAATCAGCAGTACCAGGTAAACATTTTACTGGGGGTATGTTCAGTGTACCATTCATAAACTTTCTCCCAAATTGAGAGTTTGAGAAAATTCCTGCATCACTATTTTTACCGTAGGAACCAACATCCACAATAACAAAATTATTTTCTGCATCTACAACTGCTAGTAGTAACTGAAAGTTTTTTTGTAATTAAAAAACATGCTACCACTATTTTGAGGTGCTTGGTACACAACATGTTTCCCATCGATTGCGCCGACGCAATTAGGAAAGTTCCAAATTGTTGCAAATTTGTCTTCTATTGCTTTCCAATCTTCTGTAGTTGGTGCCTGTACTACTATCGGCGATAATATATCCCATAATGTTTGACTTGTTTCCAATACAATTTGACGAGCTGTTTCCTTTCCCATTCGATAATCATATGCTTTTGATTTCAGACTGTTTCCATAAAATAAATACCTGCAAGAAAATTAGAGTGTCTTAACAAATGTGCCTACTTGCCTACAATTTAATTTTCATAATTTCAGTTGAAGATTGCAAAAAAAAAGTGGACCAGAATTAGAGAAAACTATACGAAGGCTTTAAAAAAAAGACATACTCCCAGGAGTGGCTCTGCGGCAACAGTGACTCGTCCTATAAAATATGAAAACATTCTTTCATTTTTAAATAAAAATTATAAGGACAGAGCCACAGTTACAAACTTATCACTAAAGTGTCTCCACCACAAGCACAAGACTTAACAAATAATGAGCGTCCCTAAACTGAAACTACAGCTTATGATTCCAGTACACATCAAACAAACAATCGTAGTCGATCAAGCGAGTCATATACAGGATAACAAAGTCTAGCAAAAGTATTAGATAATTATTTAAAGAGCAACAAGGCCAAGGAAAATAATGATCCCATAACAATGTTTTTCTTAAGTATGACACAAACGGTCAAAACATTTCATGTAGAGATACAACTGGAAGTGAAGAAGTTTTTTTTGAAATTGTAAGTGATGCGGAATCTGCCTTACTTCGTACTTATCACCCTAGTACTCCTCATTTTTCAAGCTATGGTTATACTAGTAACATAGCGAGTACAACGACGTCGTCTATGGGGTATGCATCAACTGCAACGACGTCTTCTGCGAGATATACACCAACTACAACGACGTCGTTGGAAGGGTATACACCAACTACAACGACGTCGTTGGAAGGGTATACACCAACTGCAACGACGGCTTCTGCGAGATATACACCAACTACAACGACGTCGTTGGAAGGGTATACACAAACTACAGCCACGTTGTCGTCGACATACAATGAACAGTTTGATGATTCTATCTACTAAGAAAATGGCAAAATTATGTGTAAATCTACATCAAACACTTATTTGATATTGAAGTTGTGATTATTAAATTATTGTTGTTGTTTCCCATGGATGATTAAACTTGTGATATTGTTATTTGAGGAGAAAAGCGTTTACTTATTGCAGTTGTTATTATAAAGAAAAAGTTGTTAATTGTTTCTCAGATTTGATTGAAGGATTAATTAATAATAGTGTATTTTACTTACTTTAGACAAACACACAATCTTTGTTTCACTGAGATGCACTTCCGGCACTTTGTGTTTTGCTTTTGAAGAGTAGGCTGCAGTAGGTCAACTAATTCATTAAAATCATTTAAAGTCATTCCATAATAATCTACGAAACTATCTGGATATGTTACAAAATCCGGAAAATGCGTAACATATTGTCCATGAATCGCTCTCTACTTCCAAAAAGGATGAATCCAGTATCTCCGTTTTAATTTGCAAATGCGTTTCTTTTTATTATTTTGATTTTGCATTTCTTGCAAAATACACGCTAGAATCACTGCTCTCTCTCTTCCGTGGTCCTATCCATCTCGCGCTTGAAACTAAACTGATCATGAAAGAACGCGGCAGTAAGCCACCCATGCTGCAGCATGCTGACGCGTGCGATCGCCTTTTTTATCTGCGGAATGCGACAGCGCGCGTTCGCATGCGGCAGCATACTGCAGCACGTGGTAGCACAGGCGGAACAAATGCGATTCCATGCTGCCAGATGAGGTCCAACCCTAAGATTGCTTTAGCAGGCATTCAGTGTAATAGTCATATAAATACATTAATATACACTAAAAACATAACCCCTCCTGGGGCAGTCGGGTAAAAACTTTGCGGATGGCGATAATAGATGGCGCTATTTGTTCGATCAATTGACATAAGCGGTCGTCAAAAAAGTCTGAAAGGGGGCTCTCTATACCAGATATACAGGGTGATTGGAAGATGGGTGCAAAGCTTTAAGGTGAAGATAGTATAGACAATTTAGAACCATTTAAGCCATGGTTGTCTTAGACGAAGTCTTACCAAATTTTTTTAACCAAATTTTTAAGTATTTTTTCGGAAATTCTCAAAATTTAATGTAAACTGCATAATTATGGCCAAATTGAGTGATAAATGAATTCATTTTTTATTTATTTAATTAAAGTAATGTGTGAGCAATCAAGCAAAACATGTTTTAGGCTTCTGTGTCATTAGACATTTTTTTTACAGACATTTAAAGCTCAGAAAAAATAAAAAAATTGTACAATACGTCTTTTAAACCTTATTAAAAAAAAAACGGAGGGTGCTTTTTTTGTTCAAACCTTTTTGAAGACATGCTTGATAATCGCTCTTTCTTTTGAGGTATCATTTATGCGGATATCTTACAAATTATTGAAATTAGGACCTACAAACCAATTCGAGGGAGAAATTTTAAATTTTAGGCAGTCTAACAAAACACAACATTTTTGCTTAAAAGAATACTTTATGTGCTCGAAATGATAACATTGTTCATTTCTAAGAATTTTTGGCACATGTAGGAACCAATTGAGGGGAACCCATTGAGGGGATTCTCTAAACAATGGCCACCGAGCGCGGTGCGACGGCATTTCCAGGTAGAACGCCCAATGAATAGCAAAAAGCGATAAGAGTTGGTTTTTACAGCAAAATGGTCTTAGTTACTGAGGCAACAAAGTCGTTTTTCTTTAGTCAGGGTTAGTCGGTCTGTGATGAAGCCGTTACATCTTTTACTTATTAGTCAAACTACTGCCCTTGTGAGTGGATGTTGTCGTGTTGATTCACAATTTACCGTGTTCAGTTGTAGCCCTTTGCGTTCCTGCACGTGTTGTTTGCGTTAGTTTTGAACTTTTTTGTTTCACCGTGTCCAGTAGCTTCGCGCTCCTGCACGTGTTGATTTTTGACTTAATTGTGTTGAGTTGACATTTAGTGCGCTCCTACGCCGTTTTTCTTAATTGTTCAGAGACTATGGTTACTTTTGCAATCAAGAATATGCGGATATCGTATTTATGTACGGTAGAGCAGACGGCAATGGATCTTTGGCGCGACGGATGTATCAAGAGCGCTATCCGAATCGCAGGATACCGAATGTCCGAGTGTTTTACAACACGTTTCGTCGTCTTGCCCAAGATGGGTTTCACCGCGTGGAACCTGGAGTCAACCCGGGCAGACACGAAACTGCCGTCGACGAAGACATTTTAGCAGCATTTCAAGCGGATCCTACTACCAGTACTAGAGCAGTAGCTCGAAATTTAAACATTTCTCAATGGAAGGTGTGGCATACAATGCACCAAAATGATAAGTATCCGTTCCATGGCAGGAGTGTGCAAGGTCTAGTAGAGCAAGATCCTCAAAGAAGAATTCAGTTCTGCCGTTTCCTCCTCAACAGAGACATCGAAGATGCGTGGTTTCTGAAATCAATCTTGTGGACGGATGAAAGTAAATTTTCAAGGGAAGGTATTACAAACTTTCACAATATCCATGAATGGGCCGACGCAGACAACAATCCACATTTTAAGAAGCAGGTGTTTTTTTTTTTTTTTCAGGGTGGGAAATCATCAAATGAGTTCTCCCGCTCTGGGCGGAGCGGGAGGGCGTGTCAGACTTTTACTGACTAAAACCCACCCGTGTTCCATCAGTTGCCCATGTGCCAGGTTCACGGTATCTCTTTCGAACAATCACGCGACCCCGGCAGGCATCGGTCCTAGTAGACCCCTTCACTGGTGCTGACATCTCTTTGAGGCGCGCGTGGAACACTACGCGCCGTCGATCCGAGCCTGGTCCTTACCGGGCGGCGAGCTACCCATTGCTCGCCACCCGCAAGCTCGCGCCTACGGTGGCCGGGAGTCCGCAATCGACTCCCGACGCCCGGGGCGTCTCCTCCTGCGGCGGCTAGGGACGTGAGGGCGCAGAGACTGCCACTCCCTCACGCGCCCCGCCTCCTCCTTCGCGAGCATTACTGCTTCGCAGAAGGAGGTGACGGCTTCCCATTCCCTCTCGCTCCGTACCATGGCTCGCACCAGGGCCGTACGCGAGAGGTCGCCGCCGCCGATCGCCTCCACGAGGACACGGCGGTGCTCCGCCCAGGCAGGGCACACCTCCACCGTATGCTCCACCGTGTCCTCCAGACGATCCTCGCAATGGGAACACCCGGACGTATCCTCCCGCTTTATCCTGAACAGGAACCCACCGAAGCACCCATGCCCGGTGAGAACCTGCGTCAGGCGGAAGGTGAGGACGCCGTGGCGCCTCTCTATCCACTCCTCAAAGAGGGGACTTACCGTCGCAATTGTGGCGTGCCCAAAGCAGGTGTCATTTCAGATGAAATTCTCTGTGAATGTATGGGCTGGAATAATTGGCAGAACATTGATAGGGCCCCACTTTTTGCCTGATCCATTGAATGGCGAAAATTATTTGCAATTTCTGCAAATTGATTTACCACTGCTGGTAGAGGAATCAGGTGTCCCGATCTTCGAAAGAGACCGAACAGTCATCTTTCAGCAAGACGGCTGTCCAGCGCATTGGACTTTAAATGTAAGGGAACACCTCAACAATTGCTTTCCTGATAGCTGAATCGACAGGGATGGACCCATCCCTTGGCCCGCTCGCTCCCCAGATCTGACCCCGTTGGACTTTTTCGTGTGGGGCCGGGCCAAGGAACTGGTGTTTAACAACATAGAAATAAACACTAGAGAAGAATTGATACAAAGAATAAATTCAGCGTTTGAGACAATGAAGCAGGAGATGATGTTGAAAATAACGACTACAGAAGTTAGAAGACGGGGCCGTGCTTGTATTAGGAATCAAGGCCGTCATTTTGAACATGAAAAATAAATAATTTTAATTCAAATGTGTACAAAAAATTTCAAAACTAACGCAAACAACACGTGCAGGAACGCAAAGGGCTACAACTGAACACGGTAAATTGTGAATCAACACGACAACGTCCACTCACAAGGGCAGTAGTTTGACTAATAAGTAAAAGATGTAACGGCTTCATCACAGACCGACTGACCCTGACTAAAGAAAAACGACTTTGTTGCCTCAGTAACTAAGACCATTTTGCTGTAAAAACCAACTCTTATCGCTTTTTGCTATTCATTGGGCGTTCTACCTGGAAATGCCGCCGCACCGCGCTCGGTGGCCATTGTTTAGAGAATCCCCTCAATGGGTTCCCCTCAATTGGTTCCTACATGTGCCAAAAATTCTTAGAAATGAACAATGTTATCATTTCGAGCACATAAAGTATTCTTTTAAGCAAACATTTTGTGTTTTGTTAGACTGCCTAAAATTTAAAATTTCTCCCTCGAATTGGTTTGTAGGTCCTAATTTCAATAATTTGTAAGATATCCGCATAAATGATACCTCAAAAGAAAGAGCGATTATCAAGCATGTCTTCAAAAAGGTTTGAACAAAAAAGCACCCTCCGTTTTTTTTTTTTTAATAAGGTTTAAAAGACGTATTGTACAATTTTTTTATTTTTTATGAGCTTTAAATGTCTGTAAAAAAAATGTCTAATGACACAGAAGCCTAAAACATGTTTTGCTTGATTGCTCACACATTACTTTAATTAAATAAATAAAAAATGAATTCATTTATCATTCAATTTGGCCATAATTATGCAGTTTACATTAAATTTTGAGAATTTCCGAAAAAAAACTAAAAAATTTGGTTAAAAATATTTGGTAAGACTTCATCTAAGACAACCATGGCTTAAATGGTTCTAAATTGTCTGTACTATCTTCGCCTTAAAGCTTTGCACCCATCTTCCAATCACCCTGTATATTACTCTCCTCTATGGTAATACGATACGGCGATACCCCTTCAACAATTCTAAAATATTAAAATGAATTTTGTAACACGTGCATGTCGGAAAACAATAATGTGTCGCTTATATGTTGTAGGTACCACTCCTCCATTGAATAAGAAGACATTTCTGATCTTCCTGGTGGGAAGCGCTACCTGGGGTTCACTACCACAACTTATGAATAAGTACTCAGTATATCTTCAGGGTTTATAATGTTAATGCAGCGTAGTGTTATCTACTCAGATTTTTGAGAATAAGTAAAAATCAAGGCGCTTGATCGAGGCTCATTATATAATACCTAAGGCGTGATGTGGTGAAGCGCGGGGACGACGCCTGTGTTGGCCCGAACAGGCACGTGGTTTTTGGCTTTGTTTATCGAATATTGACCACCAAATAAAACCACACCGGTGGGAATGCTCGGCACGGATCCCGATAAGCCTCGACAGGTGTAGTACGAGTTTTGTTTTGGGTAGGAAATCTCCAAATATCTTGCTGCCGCACTGGGCGGAGAGAGGGAGTGTCAGACTTCTACTGACTAAAACCCAGCCGTGTCCTTTCAGTTGCCTGTGCTTGGGCCACGGTAAAGCTTTCGAACTGAGTTATAGGAATGGTACTTTTGCCAGTAGCTTGGCCAGTATATTTGTCGGAAAACATCACTCGGGAACCTACTACCGGCATAAAGTATCCTGTCTGTTACGTATCCTGGATATAATATACCTTTGTGCCAAATTCCAATTGAAACAAACATCCAAATATCTAAACATCTAATCCATATTTCGCGATCTCTTACATGGATTAAAAGGTACTATTAGGTTTATCGAACACACATGATTTTCGTGTTTACTATGAAGTCAAAGTAATATGAATTACAATCCTACTAATCTTGTACTACCACACCGCTGCCAACGGACGAACGGGACGGAAGCACCGGCTGGAGAAGAATGAGACGAACAAAAAGAACAAGGAGAAAAGCAAGCAGAAGTATGAGAGAATTATGATTCCTATGGATACATTTCCCTTTTTTAGGGTTCCGTTGCCAAATGGCAAAAAACGGAACCCTTATAGATTCGTCATGTCTGTCTGTCTGTCTGTCCGTCCGTCCGTATGTGACAGCCACTTTTTCCGAAACTATAAGAGCTATGTTGTTGAAACTTGGTAAGTAGATGTATTCTGTGAACCGCATTAAGATTTTCACACTAAAATAGAAAAAAAAAATACGTGTGTGGTATCTATGAATAGGTCTTCAAAAATGGTAATGAGGTTTCTATTATCATTTTTTTCTAAACTGAATAGTTTGCGCGAGAGACACTTCCAAAGTGGTAAAATGTGTCCCCCCCCCCCCCCTAACTTCTAAAATAAGAGAATGATAAAACTAAAAAAAATATATGATGTACATTACCATGTAAACTACCACCGAAAATTGGTTTGAACGAGATCGAGTGAGTAGTTTTTTTTTTAAAACGTCATAAATCGTAAACCGCAATTTACCTTACATTCAATCAACTGAAATATAAAATAAAATAAAAAAAGACATTTATTTTTAAACCGAGAATACCTACAGGTTTGTACGGAACCCTCGGTGCTTGGCCGGTTTTATTTCGCACCCCCAGTGCAACAAAGGCGTAAGAAGAATATACTAAATTTACAGGAGAGCAAAAAACTGTTTGGTCTGGTATATCTATTTAGCATTTGATCTTAATGTCTTTTTTGGTATAATGGCTCAATTTTTCGTCAAATCTTAACGGACAAAATGAGCATTGTGTATCTTTATCTGCGCTATATGAAACTGCAATAATAATAAATAAAATAAATAATAAATTGTTTATTAATAAAAAGGGACACATTTTTACAATAAATACCTTAAACAATTAAAATAGAGCAGATTTGCTAATTTGCCTGAACTAGGTAGAACCTGTGTTTCAGGCTACAAATGCACAAATTCTTAAAGTAATAAATTAACAATGTGTAGTAATAACTAAAATTAAAACTTAGGTAACAAAAGTAAAATAGCGTGTTAGCGGTTTTATTTGCAGACAACTAGTAAATCTTCTGTCTGTGCATAATCTACGGTTAGTAAATATTGAAGTATATGTTTTTTACAGTTATAGTAATTAAATTTATATATACTTAGTTTTCTATTTAATCTATTGTACAGAAATGGGCCTAAAAATGTAAAGAATCTTTCTACAAAGACATGTTGCATTTGTTACACATACCATATTATTCCGTCTCTTGTTAGTCTTGTCAGCAGTGAAGGTAAGCATGGTGTGCTGTTTTAATACTAATTGCATAATGAAAAGCTGCCGAACAGTCAGCACGTTGCAGGTTTTATAGAGTAAATCTGTGGGAAAAAAGAAGGGATGGAAGTTTGCTACCTTTAAAATTGCTCTCTGAGCTCTTTCAAGAGGAAGCAAATTCGTTTTTGGTGCGTAAAAAAAAAGTGACGTATTCTTACTTACGCCTTTATCGCACTGGGGGTGCGATTTATACCGCTTCGGCTGGTGTCGGATCAATGAGGACTTTTCACATTTCATTTATAATGGTGTTTTTAACAATCCTACCAATATTCAGCTGGGTGCGAATTTTCGTAACCCTATTTTTTGGTGTAATTTGGCCGGACTATAAGCCATCCATCATTCATCCTCTCAACATGACCAAACCATCTAAGCATACTTTTTCAATTTTGTCACTATTATATCTTCTTTTATACCACTCCGTTGTCTTATCACATCACACATGGCATTTCCACAGCATTAGTTCTGTTTTCATGCTTCTTTGCAAACCATTGTGAACAGCCAGTCGACCCTTACCTAATGCTTGTTGTCTGGGCATAAGCTTCGGTCTGCTTGTAGTCTTAACAATGCTCTCGAGCCTTCAGACACGCGCACACCTGTGTGTATACTTCGGGGGCAGTACAAAAGGTCGAGAAATGAATAATAAATGACACACAACACGTCCAGTTGGTAACAACTTTATTGCGAAATAGTTACATAATATATAAAGTTATTAAATACATTGTACATTATAAAATAGAATATGTAAAGCGTCGCTGCGTATAAATGCTTATATTATAATTATTACAAATCGGTATCGTGTGCGTTACGATTGCTCCCCCAGATTATTCCCCAGACAGATTGAATTTCAGATAGCTGACAGAAGTTTACCATCGATCATCAATGTCTATGTGACTTAAAACGACAAAATTTTCAGGTTTAACAAAAATTACATCAAAGTATCTTTTACATAATGATGTTCTTATATTCTTATATGATAGGCGCCAAATTGAAATTTTCTTATGATTTTTGCAAGTAGCAGTTCAGTGTCAGGTTGTATGTTGAACAAAACATGATTCAAGACTTACAACCATTAAAATCATCAATACAAACGTTTATTTAACTAACAATATGAACATTCTCATTGTTGCGTCCTGAAATAGTTACTCTATGCGTACGCAACGCGTAACGGAATGACATCTGACTTGTCAAGTTTGATTTTGACACTTGACACTTCTCTTGGTTTGGCGCTAAAAGAGGTCCGTCGCGTTTTGGAACCCCCGCGACGCTTTTGTTGAAATTAATCCTTTTAAATCGATCCGCTTGTGACAATTAGTCGTGATCCAGTTGCTTTGAGTGTTAATAACCCCAATTTGACGTAATAATACGGGTTACGTTTGTTAAAACTGAAGTTCTTGAAAGGGATGGTCGCCGCTTGGTATCTCGCGATCTTTTGTAAAGTAATCCCTTAATCCCTGAGAACCGGTCGTTTTGTGGACAATCTGTCATGACCCAAACGTATTGATTGCAACTAACCCCAATTTGAAGACATAATACGGGTTTTGTTTGTTGGAAATACCTGTGTTAGTTTGAAGGTTAAGTGAAAGTGACCTTGAAGCCGCGTGCCATGAAGACATCTGGCGGATTGTTGCGGATTGTTCCTGAGAATACTTACTCATAACGACACGACACGATACATATACACTCACTTACATACATAACTCCAGGTAACCCCAGAAGCAGTGTCCTTCAACCACCAGGTAAGTTCTTTTGTTGTATTGTAGGTGAGTTATTTGAAGTATATTGTACCTATTGCTTGAATTGTACTTGTATTGTCTGCTCCGCGTACGGCGGACTAGTTTCGCTCGCCACTCTTGTCTCTAGAGCCCCACGATTATCACACTTCCACTGCGCACTTGAAATCGTATTGTGAGGTCTAGTCTGGCACCGAACATTTTTGGTAGCAGAGCGTGGTTATAAGACATATAACCAACAAATTGGTAATTTACAGTAGGCTAATTACTTGGCAGTCTCTATAAGGGAAGTAGTAATTCGCTGTAAATGTTTGTTAACTGTAATTAATTGTTTATTTGAAATAATTTGTTTAAATTTATTGAGACGAGTAACTCATGTTGTCGGGGTCAGCCGGTTGCATATGCTAATAGTGTTAATAGAATTGGGCTATGTTACAACCCCTTGTTTGTGTCTGACCTCTGTTGAATGTCAGGAAGACATTGAAATATTGGGTTTGTACCATCAAAACGGTTGTTTGTGAAAATTAATATTTGAAATTGGCATTTTTGAGTATTGCCATTGTTTTGAGTTGGAATAAAGGTTCATTATTGTTGTACCACACAGTGGTTTCTGAACTTAACATTTGGAATTGGATTAGAATTTGAATATTTGAATTGAATATGAAATAGAATTTTGAACGTTGATATTGGGTAAGAATTAAAATAAAAGTTTATTGTTGAATTGAATTGAAACCAATATATTGTTATTTCTTGAGTTGCTGATTAGTCAGTTTGGTAGTTTGATTGTTTGCTTGTAGTTATTTTGTAATTGATTGATTGAACTTTGTTATTTGATTATTTAATTTTGGTTTATTTGAATTGTATTGTTTGTGCAATGGCACACAAAGCGGTGAGAGAGGCAATCAGTGGATTGACCACACAGCTGCGGTGGTTCACTTCAGCTGCAGCGACCGCTGAGCGCCAGGATCTTGAAGCGGTCACTCTTGCTCGGTTCGAGCAGTTGAACGTAAGACTCGGCAACGTTGATGCTCTGCTTACCCGCTACAACGAGTACATTTGTGATGTGGCTCTGGAAGTGCTGGATCAGGCAGCACGTGACAAGGTCCTTGCTGACTACGACCAGATCTTGGAACTGGGGGATGTCATTGGTCAACGTGCTCGGAAAATATTGGGGAGCCGGACACCTGTCCAGGTCAAACCGGAGACCTCGGTTGTTTCAGGTCCCGGACTATTGAGTAGACTGCCTACGTTATCCTCGAACCAACATTTGTAATATCCTGAATTTATTTTACTTTATTATTGATTTATTTTTCTGTATTTTTAATTTGATAATTATTTAATTAGATTCAAAGTTATATAAATATTTGCAAACCTTACTAGGTAATTATACAAAGCACTTAATATTTCTTTGTAACATCTGTTTATACGTACCTGTATTATGCAAATAAATGATTTGATTGTGATTTGATTTATCATTATACTAGGTATGTATGTATGTGTGTGGCTATGACTGGTCAGCTGGTGCGGTCGAGGTCGTGGTCTGGTAGTTGTCTGTCTTCATGTCATTAATGCCGAGCTCGTCGTTCTGTTCGAAGGTTCGCTCGTAGCGCGTCACCTTCAGACCTGCAACAGTCAGGCATGTCCAGGGTCACCTGCGTGTGTATGTATCAAATATACGGATCTTACTAATTGAGAGAAGACACTGGCTCCTATAACACAGGGTTCTTTACCTATCACAGGAATCAGGGGTTGTTTGTTTAATTTGTTCGTACACATTTGTGTTTATTTATGCATTTATGCATATTTATTATATATATATTTATCCATTTATGCACACATATAAACAGACATAACACCAGGACAAGGCGGACAAGGCGTGGTGTTATGGTTTTGTTATAAACAGACATATAGAAATGGAACAGAAAATATGAACACGCGTTTGTATTTTATTGATCAATAAAAAAATTGCTCGGGAAAGAGATTTTTTTCGTATTTTAAATATTTCTATCACTGTACTGTTTATATCTGACAGGTATTGTTACCATTAAATAGATGACTTTAAAATAAAATGAAAACGAGTTCATATCAACATTAGTTTTCACTTGCTATACGTATACATTACGTGACAGAAATCGAATGCATTTAGTCTTTTTCTCGCTTAAAAGTAAATTATGAACACTAAACCAATGCACTATTTTAGCGAGAACAATATTTAAATCGTCAGTAACAATCTGCTGTCGTTTACGCCTTAAATAAAAGTGATGTATCATCTGCAATTAACAGTATTTCATGACTATTCTTTATAAGGCAAGGTAGGTCATTAATATTTACGAGAAATAAAAAAGGGCCAAGAATTCAGCCCTGCGAAACTCCCACAGTGACAATAGAACAAGGGCATCGCTTGAAGTTAACGTCCACTCTTTGGATCCTATTATCCAAATAGCAAATAGGAAGATCCAAGGCAGTGTTTCTAAGACCATAGTGATGCAATTTCCTGACCAATGTATCATGAGATACACAATCAAAAGCCTTAGACAAGTCACAAAAAGTAGCTAGGGCATTACGCTTAAGACGACCCCTTGTGAAGCAGAATTGAATACTGTTTAATAATGTATGTTTAATGTCTTTGCAACTAATCTAGCATCTTTCGCATGTTTCATTTTTCTTTGCGGATAAGTCGGATAGGAAACACCTATATCATAGTTGTTTTTAAATCGTAACAGTGATTTTTTTAACCAAAACAGCACAAACAGAAACAATTTGCTTTATATAGATCGTTAGCAGTTAGCGCTCCCTGCTACTGTGTTTTATTTCCTTACCATAGCCCTAAAGAATGTGTTCGAGATAAGGAGACCAGGAGACCCATTGCACAGGTTTTACTTAGTATGAGCTCTTGTCTCCCAACTTAAATTTCTTAAATAAATGTATTATTGGAACGAAGTTCCTTATGGTTCGTTGCGAAAGGGGGCTAGACGAAATTAAGAGAAAAAGTTGTAACGACACTTTTTAACCGACTTCAAAAAAAGGAGGAGGTTTCTCAATTGGACCGTATATATTTTGTTGTTTGTATTTGTTTGTATGTTGTTGTTTTTGTTTTGTTGTGAGGAGAGAGAGAGAGAGAGAGACAGACAAACAGAGAGAGAGAGACAGACAAACAGAGAGAGAGAGAGAGAGTATTTCTGTAGAATATTTTTGTTGGAGGGAAGGAACTTCGTTCCATCCGGGTGTCCCTTGATACCTCTCCAGTTTTTATCATTATTAATTTGCATAAATGAATATCGTGAGCGACTGACCGTCGTCCGGCACGTTGGGGTCGTCGGCGAGGCTCTGCACGTAGGAGTTGCCGGCCGGGTCGTCCAGGATCACCGTCACGGCGCGTTCACCACGCAGCACTTCTTCCACCTGCGCCACGAAACTAAACACGGAGAACGGATTAGTGGGGGCGGGAGTCGTGGAACGAGTTCCTTATGGGAGTATTATATAGAAGGATGACGAACAGGGTGTTCACTCAACCTTCATAGAAAGGGCAGACTTCTGACCAGACGCGTATCGTGTCTGGGGGGAAGACTATGATACGATGGTATCCACAAGAACGTATTAAATTAAAAACAGGGAGTTTAAAATCGAACAAAGTATCCCAGTGCGTTACAAACATGCACTGTTCGACAGTGTTTGATTCCAAGTGTCGGCGCTAAGCAGTGCGGAAGAAATCCCGCCTCAATTTTATTACGCCTGTGTAGACGTCGCCACAAGGAGGTATAGAGCAAGTAAGCTGTCGAGCTAGTCACTCTAACCTTGTGTACACAGAACTATCCTAACTTTGAGCTTAGAAAACTAGTGACATGTTGGAATCCTTAAGAATAGATTTTCATATAAGGCGCCCGGTTTGAAGTTTCATGAGGAGTGAAATTAATAAAACCGTCAACGTACCTTGTGACTGGTGAGTGACAGGTGCGTCACTCTGTAATCATGTATATGTATACATACAGCTAACGCGTACAGGTTATGCTGGGTGACAGCTAACGCGTGTCAGTATGTATACTTAAGGAGCAAACTCCAGTCGTGCGTCGGGTTTTTGTTTTTGATCTGATTGCGTCCCGCTCCGCTGGTATACCAGCCTTTGTGGTCGGCGAAACTAGTTACCCATCAAATACTTGTCGAGGCGGTGCCGGTTGACGCCGGGCGCGTCGCCGATGGCGCCGTGGCGCTGATGGTACAATGAGTGACGTACTTGTCGAGGCGGTGCCGGTTGACGCCGGGCGCGTCGCCGATGGCGCCGTGGCGCTGATGGTACAATGAGTGACGTACTTGTCGAGGCGGTGCCGGTTGACGCCGGGCGCGTCGCCGATGGCGCCGTGGCGCTGATGGTACAATGAGTGACGTACTTGTCGAGGCGGTGCCGGTTGACGCCGGGCGCGTCGCCGATGGCGCCGTGGCGCTGATGGTACAATGAGTGACGTACTTGTCGAGGCGGTGCCGGTTGACGCCGGGCGCGTCGCCGATGGCGCCGTGGCGCTGATGGTACAATGAGTGACGTACTTGTCGAGGCGGTGCCGGTTGACGCCGGGCGCGTCGCCGATGGCGCCGTGGCGCTGATGGTACAATGAGTGACGTACTTGTCGAGGCGGTGCCGGTTGACGCCGGGCGCGTCGCCGATGGCGCCGTGGCGCTGATGGTACAATGAGTGACGTACTTGTCGAGGCGGTGCCGGTTGACGCCGGGCGCGTCGCCGATGGCGCCGTGGCGCTGATGGTACAATGAGTGACGTACTTGTCGAGGCGGTGCCGGTTGACGCCGGGCGCGTCGCCGATGGCGCCGTGGCGCTGATGGTACAATGAGTGACGTACTTGTCGAGGCGGTGCCGGTTGACGCCGGGCGCGTCGCCGATGGCGCCGTGGCGCTGATGGTACAATGAGTGACGTACTTGTCGAGGCGGTGCCGGTTGACGCCGGGCGCGTCGCCGATGGCGCCGTGGCGCTGATGGTACAATGAGTGACGTACTTGTCGAGGCGGTGCCGGTTGACGCCGGGCGCGTCGCCGATGGCGCCGTGGCGCTGATGGTACAATGAGTGACGTACTTGTCGAGGCGGTGCCGGTTGACGCCGGGCGCGTCGCCGATGGCGCCGTGGCGCTGATGGTACAATGAGTGACGTACTTGTCGAGGCGGTGCCGGTTGACGCCGGGCGCGTCGCCGATGGCGCCGTGGCGCTGATGGTACAATGAGTGACGTACTTGTCGAGGCGGTGCCGGTTGACGCCGGGCGCGTCGCCGATGGCGCCGTGGCGCTGATGGTACAATGAGTGACGTACTTGTCGAGGCGGTGCCGGTTGACGCCGGGCGCGTCGCCGATGGCGCCGTGGCGCTGATGGTACAATGAGTGACGTACTTGTCGAGGCGGTGCCGGTTGACGCCGGGCGCGTCGCCGATGGCGCCGTGGCGCTGATGGTACAATGAGTGACGTACTTGTCGAGGCGGTGCCGGTTGACGCCGGGCGCGTCGCCGATGGCGCCGTGGCGCTGATGGTACAATGAGTGACGTACTTGTCGAGGCGGTGCCGGTTGACGCCGGGCGCGTCGCCGATGGCGCCGTGGCGCTGATGGTACAATGAGTGACGTACTTGTCGAGGCGGTGCCGGTTGACGCCGGGCGCGTCGCCGATGGCGCCGTGGCGCTGATGGTACAATGAGTGACGTACTTGTCGAGGCGGTGCCGGTTGACGCCGGGCGCGTCGCCGATGGCGCCGTGGCGCTGATGGTACAATGAGTGACGTACTTGTCGAGGCGGTGCCGGTTGACGCCGGGCGCGTCGCCGATGGCGCCGTGGCGCTGATGGTACAATGAGTGACGTACTTGTCGAGGCGGTGCCGGTTGACGCCGGGCGCGTCGCCGATGGCGCCGTGGCGCTGATGGTACAATGAGTGACGTACTTGTCGAGGCGGTGCCGGTTGACGCCGGGCGCGTCGCCGATGGCGCCGTGGCGCTGATGGTACAATGAGTGACGTACTTGTCGAGGCGGTGCCGGTTGACGCCGGGCGCGTCGCCGATGGCGCCGTGGCGCTGATGGTACAATGAGTGACGTACTTGTCGAGGCGGTGCCGGTTGACGCCGGGCGCGTCGCCGATGGCGCCGTGGCGCTGATGGTACAATGAGTGACGTACTTGTCGAGGCGGTGCCGGTTGACGCCGGGCGCGTCGCCGATGGCGCCGTGGCGCTGATGGTACAATGAGTGACGTACTTGTCGAGGCGGTGCCGGTTGACGCCGGGCGCGTCGCCGATGGCGCCGTGGCGCTGATGGTACAATGAGTGACGTACTTGTCGAGGCGGTGCCGGTTGACGCCGGGCGCGTCGCCGATGGCGCCGTGGCGCTGATGGTACAATGAGTGACGTACTTGTCGAGGCGGTGCCGGTTGACGCCGGGCGCGTCGCCGATGGCGCCGTGGCGCTGATGGTACAATGAGTGACGTACTTGTCGAGGCGGTGCCGGTTGACGCCGGGCGCGTCGCCGATGGCGCCGTGGCGCTGATGGTACAATGAGTGACGTACTTGTCGAGGCGGTGCCGGTTGACGCCGGGCGCGTCGCCGATGGCGCCGTGGCGCTGATGGTACAATGAGTGACGTACTTGTCGAGGCGGTGCCGGTTGACGCCGGGCGCGTCGCCGATGGCGCCGTGGCGCTGATGGTACAATGAGTGACGTACTTGTCGAGGCGGTGCCGGTTGACGCCGGGCGCGTCGCCGATGGCGCCGTGGCGCTGATGGTACAATGAGTGACGTACTTGTCGAGGCGGTGCCGGTTGACGCCGGGCGCGTCGCCGATGGCGCCGTGGCGCTGATGGTACAATGAGTGACGTACTTGTCGAGGCGGTGCCGGTTGACGCCGGGCGCGTCGCCGATGGCGCCGTGGCGCTGATGGTACAATGAGTGACGTACTTGTCGAGGCGGTGCCGGTTGACGCCGGGCGCGTCGCCGATGGCGCCGTGGCGCTGATGGTACAATGAGTGACGTACTTGTCGAGGCGGTGCCGGTTGACGCCGGGCGCGTCGCCGATGGCGCCGTGGCGCTGATGGTACAATGAGTGACGTACTTGTCGAGGCGGTGCCGGTTGACGCCGGGCGCGTCGCCGATGGCGCCGTGGCGCTGATGGTACAATGAGTGACGTACTTGTCGAGGCGGTGCCGGTTGACGCCGGGCGCGTCGCCGATGGCGCCGTGGCGCTGATGGTACAATGAGTGACGTACTTGTCGAGGCGGTGCCGGTTGACGCCGGGCGCGTCGCCGATGGCGCCGTGGCGCTGATGGTACAATGAGTGACGTACTTGTCGAGGCGGTGCCGGTTGACGCCGGGCGCGTCGCCGATGGCGCCGTGGCGCTGATGGTACAATGAGTGACGTACTTGTCGAGGCGGTGCCGGTTGACGCCGGGCGCGTCGCCGATGGCGCCGTGGCGCTGATGGTACAATGAGTGACGTACTTGTCGAGGCGGTGCCGGTTGACGCCGGGCGCGTCGCCGATGGCGCCGTGGCGCTGATGGTACAATGAGTGACGTACTTGTCGAGGCGGTGCCGGTTGACGCCGGGCGCGTCGCCGATGGCGCCGTGGCGCTGATGGTACAATGAGTGACGTACTTGTCGAGGCGGTGCCGGTTGACGCCGGGCGCGTCGCCGATGGCGCCGTGGCGCTGATGGTACAATGAGTGACGTACTTGTCGAGGCGGTGCCGGTTGACGCCGGGCGCGTCGCCGATGGCGCCGTGGCGCTGATGGTACAATGAGTGACGTACTTGTCGAGGCGGTGCCGGTTGACGCCGGGCGCGTCGCCGATGGCGCCGTGGCGCTGATGGTACAATGAGTGACGTACTTGTCGAGGCGGTGCCGGTTGACGCCGGGCGCGTCGCCGATGGCGCCGTGGCGCTGATGGTACAATGAGTGACGTACTTGTCGAGGCGGTGCCGGTTGACGCCGGGCGCGTCGCCGATGGCGCCGTGGCGCTGATGGTACAATGAGTGACGTACTTGTCGAGGCGGTGCCGGTTGACGCCGGGCGCGTCGCCGATGGCGCCGTGGCGCTGATGGTACAATGAGTGACGTACTTGTCGAGGCGGTGCCGGTTGACGCCGGGCGCGTCGCCGATGGCGCCGTGGCGCTGATGGTACAATGAGTGACGTACTTGTCGAGGCGGTGCCGGTTGACGCCGGGCGCGTCGCCGATGGCGCCGTGGCGCTGATGGTACAATGAGTGACGTACTTGTCGAGGCGGTGCCGGTTGACGCCGGGCGCGTCGCCGATGGCGCCGTGGCGCTGATGGTACAATGAGTGACGTACTTGTCGAGGCGGTGCCGGTTGACGCCGGGCGCGTCGCCGATGGCGCCGTGGCGCTGATGGTACAATGAGTGACGTACTTGTCGAGGCGGTGCCGGTTGACGCCGGGCGCGTCGCCGATGGCGCCGTGGCGCTGATGGTACAATGAGTGACGTACTTGTCGAGGCGGTGCCGGTTGACGCCGGGCGCGTCGCCGATGGCGCCGTGGCGCTGATGGTACAATGAGTGACGTACTTGTCGAGGCGGTGCCGGTTGACGCCGGGCGCGTCGCCGATGGCGCCGTGGCGCTGATGGTACAATGAGTGACGTACTTGTCGAGGCGGTGCCGGTTGACGCCGGGCGCGTCGCCGATGGCGCCGTGGCGCTGATGGTACAATGAGTGACGTACTTGTCGAGGCGGTGCCGGTTGACGCCGGGCGCGTCGCCGATGGCGCCGTGGCGCTGATGGTACAATGAGTGACGTACTTGTCGAGGCGGTGCCGGTTGACGCCGGGCGCGTCGCCGATGGCGCCGTGGCGCTGATGGTACAATGAGTGACGTACTTGTCGAGGCGGTGCCGGTTGACGCCGGGCGCGTCGCCGATGGCGCCGTGGCGCTGATGGTACAATGAGTGACGTACTTGTCGAGGCGGTGCCGGTTGACGCCGGGCGCGTCGCCGATGGCGCCGTGGCGCTGATGGTACAATGAGTGACGTACTTGTCGAGGCGGTGCCGGTTGACGCCGGGCGCGTCGCCGATGGCGCCGTGGCGCTGATGGTACAATGAGTGACGTACTTGTCGAGGCGGTGCCGGTTGACGCCGGGCGCGTCGCCGATGGCGCCGTGGCGCTGATGGTACAATGAGTGACGTACTTGTCGAGGCGGTGCCGGTTGACGCCGGGCGCGTCGCCGATGGCGCCGGGACAGTCGCGCAGCTGCGCCGCGGTGGCGCTGATGAGCCCCTCGGCGGTCGTGAAGCGCCCCCCTAGCGCGTGGCCCCCCACCTCCAGGTCCAGCTCTGGTATTTCCATGCTGCAGGTTTCTGACTGCAAGTACAAGTTGTGAATAGATTGTTCATGAAGCTGAAATCGAAACTGTCGCCGCCATGTTGATTCTATAATACAATTACACATAATATAAAAACTTTTTTGTTGTGGTAGATACTTCGCACTAATCTAATCGCGTTATTCGTTCATTTGTCGCGGAAATACGTAATGCAAATTTAAGACTTATATGGTTTTCACATGAATCGCATTGTCCAAATGGAACCAAATTGAAATGGAACCATTCGGAAAGCACCAGTTTTCAAATAAAAAATGAATCATCAAAATCGGTTCACCCAGTCAAAAGTTATGAGGTAACAAACATACGGTATTCGTTCATTTGTCGCGCAAATAGGTACTTAATGCAAATTTAAGACATATGGTTTTCACATGGATTCCATTATCCGAATGGAACCAAATTAAAATGGAACCATTCGGGAAGCACCAGCTTTCAAATAAAAAAAGAATCATCAAAATCGGTTCACCCAGTCAAAAGATATGAGGTAACAAACATAAAAAAAAAATACAGTCGAATTGATAACCTCCTCCTTTTTTTGAAGTCTGTTAAAAATTTTCACCAACAAGGCCAGTCAATTTCATTCAAACGCCAAAAGATCCTTATAGAAAATTAGATCACGCGTCTTTAAAATGTTAAGTAACTGAATATATTTTCGAGGAGGGCATCAAAGAATAACACCAAAACCAAAAACCTGTAAGTTCGGGAGCTTCAAAAACTCAATTTTACTTTGACCTCAATATCGGCTCCACTGCCAAGGTCGCAAGATTTGTTCGAAAGAGGTACCGTAGCCCTGGCATATGGGCAACTGAAGGAACTCGGGTGGGTTTTAGTCAGTAAAAGTCTGACATGCTCGCGCTCCGCCCAGAGCGGGAGACGTCATTTGAAGATTTCGAACCCACAAAAAAAACTACCACAGAAAAACTACTATTGTATACGAGGCAAAAGGAGTGTATAGAGTTCGTAGCAGGTGGCGTTCCGTGGTTTTTGCCTACCCCCATGTGAAAAAGGCGTGATTGTATGTATGTATGTAAAAAAAAAATGTCGGCTCCAGCACCCTCGAAAAGCATGAAAACGATACCCATTATGACAAACTATAATATTTTCGCAGCCGCTTGGATTTACATTTTTACCTCACAATCGGCTTCAGCACACTTGAAACAACACCCATAAATTGTTTATAGTCGCCATCCTGGATTTAAATTTTGAACTAATGGTGAGGCCATTAACTTCAACGCCCTCGACACCGACGAAAACGACACCCATGATAAAAATTAGATGCCACTATCTTGTGCCGATTGCTGCAAATTTACTCCTATCGAAAACTGTGTAAAAGAACTTCACATCATATACAAAACAATTGCGATTTGTAGACGTTGAACAGTGCTGCCACCTATGACGAGCATTCCGTCTTTAACCATATTATAGGAAGAATATGAGTCATTTCATTTTCGTATATACAACATTAATTTTTGTTTATGCGAAACCCGAAACACGGGTCTAGTATTTTTATGTAAAGAATCTATGAAAAAAATTTCAAAACTGTATCATTAATAATCACAAAGTTATAAGCTTGATAAGTTACCTGGTTGTCCACGCAAAAACATATGCAGATCACCACAAACAGCTAGTGTACGTACCATCTCCGTGTAATGGACGTTTGAGTACGAGAAAGACATGATAATTTAAAAATCGAAACAAAACACTAAGGCCCGCGACTTGGAAGCGTAATTAAATATTTTTGGTACAAAATATAACATGGTGTAAAAATTATTGGAATCGATTCAGTTACTGATTCTGAACAAACTATATTCAGGTTTCGCATATACTAAAAATAATCTTGTATTTATTTATCAACGAAAACAATCAATAAATGCACTTCCCTAAGATTCAGATAAAAAATGAAAAAAATAATAATTTAAATTGGGGTACTGTAGAGGGCTAGTAATACACCTTTCAAATGAACAGATTTAGTTTCAACTGCTAACAACATATACTTAACACACAACAATCATGGGTACATGATGACAATTTTCAAATTATTTAGTTAGTTATAATTTACTAGGAATAACAAAAAATATTTTATCGAATTTGCTGATGGCCCAGTGTATGTATGAGGAGGAACATGAGTGCTAAGTACCTTGAGCACGTCTCGTGAGAAGTCCTCTCTGCCGGCGATGCGAAGCTCGAAGCGCACTCCCTTATCCTCTATTCCTCCGCCCGACTTCACCTGCAAATCACTCACAATATGACTTTAGGGTTTCGTGTGTTGCCGGACATAAAGAATAACACCATCTCATTTACTACCGTGATTGCCGCGAGACGCGACTAAGGGACTTACTAGAGAATGGGCAGCAGCGTTCTCTATGCATCTTACCACTATACTGCGATCGCCAACCCGTCTGCCAAGCGTGGCGATTATGGCAAATCACCCCAAATTGGGGGAGGCTTATGTCCAGCAAGGTACGTATATCGGCTGAAATGATGAAGAAACAAAAAAAAACGAGTGCTTTAGAGCACACAACTGAAGTAAAACTGCTTTAGCTTCTTTATGTATGTACTATATCGATGGCAGTAAAGTAGAAACGGACATCTACAAAATCGCAATTTTACAGGAGAGCAGATTTAGTAAAAAACAAAGGTAATTTCGAGAGTTATGGACCGATTAACATGAAATCTATGATGCATTAAAATAACCTCCATGAATTGGATTTTTGGATTGATTATAAGTTCATTTTTGTAAAAAAAGCATTTTCATCAAAATTTAGATGTCCGTTTCTACTTTGCTGCCATCGATATTTAACTCTCTCTTTCTATCTTCACTAACTTATATCTCCATCTCAACTTCCGTTCGCCTCGCCCGATCACACTTTTCGTAACGCTCTCGTCACGCATTCACCAGCTTACTCCCCAAGTCAAGCGTACGTAAAGAACTTTTATTTCAAAATTCGAAACAGCCTAAAAATAGAAAATAAATAATAGTTTAAAAAAAATTAAAAAACATGCTTCCATAGAAAACCAAACTAAAAAGTAGAAAATAATGGAAAAAAAGCGTGGGGTGCTTTGAACTATTATTTATTTTCTATTTTTAGGGTGTTTCGAATTTTGAGCCGTATGTCAGCGTAGTTTGTGACGTATGTCAGCGTAGTTTTCGAAGACAGTTTTTTGCTGTCCTGGTAACCCTGGCAAGGATAATGGCACAAATTTATGAAATTATTGCATTGTCATCGGTTTTTGACAGGTGTGCAAAGTTTGAATGAAATCTGGTCGTTTAAAGTGGGTCAAAATCGCGCTATAAGGAGTCAGTTACAAACAAATACACAAACATACAAGTGAAGCTAATATAAAGCGTGTCAAAAGTAATGTGTCTCAGTGTTCTGACCTCGTTGGTGCGATGTCCGCAGACGTCGCACGTGGTGCTCATGATGACCACGTCCTTGAAGTGCGGGATGTCTGCAAGCAACGGGACAGTACAGCACTCTGCGAGTCTTGACACCTAGCATCACTAACTAATCTGCCAGATTACTGCAAGCCTGGTAGCGGCACGGCTATGTACGGTCAGCAACGGTACTCTATCAATAAGTTATGTAAAGAATATGGTTGCTAACTACGATTGAAAAATGGATAGTTGAACAAGCTATTTGGTATACAGGCTAGGGGTACGGCGAGGGTTATGGTTTTGACTGCTTTGTATGATCATCTGTTTCTTCATAACTTCACAACTACTTGTCTTAATTTGACAAGGTTGACGTATCGTTGGAAGCGTTTACTTTATGATTTAAATGCGGTTGCTGTCTGATTTTAATGCGGTTACTGTAAGATTTTTAATACGGTTACTGTAAGATTTAAATGCGGTTACTGTAAGATTTAAATGTGGTTACTGTAAGATTTAAATGCGGTTACTGTAAGATTTTAATGCGGTTACTGTAAGATTTTAGTACGTTTACTGCAGGATTTTAATGCGGTTACTGTAAGATTTTAATGCGGTTACTGCAAGATTTTAATGCGGTTACTGTAAGATTTTAATGCGGTTACTGCAGGATTTTAATACGGTTACTGTAAGATTATAATGCGGTTACTGCAGAATTTTAATGCGGTTACTGCAAGATTTTAATGCGGTTTACATCAATAGACAGAGTGATTCAAGAGGAAGTTTTAGATGTATAATACGCGGGTGAAGTCCCTAGCAAAACTGGTACTAAATAAGAAAGCAAAATCTGCAACTTTCCTTCATTCGTGTAGAGGCGCAAAATGAAATTTTTAGACCGAATTATATAATTTGCGAGATAGGTATTCGAACGATGCTGAGTCTACCTCAAAAATCCATTTTAATTTGGATTCCAAACCTAAGAAGCATATTCTAGGTGGTTACGGACAAACGAACCGTAAAGAAGATTGCAGAGTAAGCAGATTGTAAGTATTGTAAATACGAATAGTTTGCCTGTATACCAAGTAGGTTGTTCGACTATACAACTATGAGATATAATCAGCGCTCCAGGCTTGGGGGATTAAATATGGCGGACGCTATCCATGTAATGCATAAGCAGATAATATGAGTGACTAATTACATTGACAACAGCCCGACTGCATATAGCTGTTGTTTTCAACTGTGAACAGATTTTTTTTCTTGTATATATATTCCCGCCCTAACTTATACTTCGACTTTTAATCGTATTCAGTAATTTGACAGTTCAAACAAAAATAATGTTGCCATACTAAAACTAATAGTGTTGAGAGAGTGAACGATTTTGCGTAAAGAACGAATGATAAAAATGGTTTAATTTAAATAAAACTCTGTAAAATTCATTTGTTAAATGTGGAATATGAAGTTAATTAATAATTTGCCATAATTGACATTACAAACAGGCACTTTAATTTTATTTATTGCTTCATGTTTAAGTTTGTAGATTTAAAAAAAAACTGTTCAATATTTCACACTATTTCTATTTCTAACGTTGCCAACTTTAAGAACGCACACTCTTAAACAAAATCCGTTTTTTTTGCGGGTTTATTATACTGAAGTATATCATTTCATCGCCACTACTCTCAAAACGGTGAAGGAAAACAGCGTGTGGAAACCGGCATGTCTTAGAACCAAAAAACCGGCGACATGTGACATCTACCAACCCGCACTGGGCCCGCGTGGTGGACTACAGCCTCTTGAAGAGGGGACGTCTATGTCCCAGCAGTGGGAACATTATAGGCTGCTGATGATGGAATATAAGAATCTGTTCTAATATTAAAACACTACAAAGTCAAAAATAACTTTAATTTCGAAAGTCGGTGTCTTAGGATCTGTATTTAAGGTTTTTTGCCACCGACTTCCGAAATTAAAGTTATTTTTGACTTTGTAGTGTTTTTTTAAGGAAAAAGGTTGTTTTTTTTTTGTAAAATTTCTTTATTTTTAGTTTTTTAGTTATGGTAGATACTCCACGGTTCGCCGTCATCTGGAATCTTGAATGGGGGTACGTGGAGCCAGAAGTTTGAGAAACCCTGTTGTAAAGTACGCGTGACGGCACTCACTGGTCATCTTCATGTTGGTGTCGCAGGGCGCGTCGCAGTCGGGGCAGTTGGTGCGGAACACCAACACCTCGTCGCGCGCCAGCTGCTCGTACGACATACTCACTGGTCATCTTCATGTTGGTGTCGCAGGGCGCGTCGCAGTCGGGGCAGTTGGTGCGGAACACCAACACCTCGTCGCGCGCCAGCTGCTCGTACGACATACTCACTGGTCATCTTCATGTTGGTGTCGCAGGGCGCGTCGCAGTCGGGGCAGTTGGTGCGGAACACCAACACCTCGTCGCGCGCCAGCTGCTCGTACGACATACTCACTGGTCATCTTCATGTTGGTGTCGCAGGGCGCGTCGCAGTCGGGGCAGTTGGTGCGGAACACCAACACCTCGTCGCGCGCCAGCTGCTCGTACGACATACTCACTGGTCATCTTCATGTTGGTGTCGCAGGGCGCGTCGCAGTCGGGGCAGTTGGTGCGGAACACCAACACCTCGTCGCGCGCCAGCTGCTCGTACGACATGGCGGCGCTGTCGGCCGGCTCCAGCAGGTGGTCCGCCTGGCTCGCGGCCGCTCCGTTCAACTTCGGTTCATTCTTGTGGTTGTCGCCGTTACTGCCGTTTACCTATGCAAATAAATACATCGTTTTTTTTTCACACATAATTTTTAGAAAGTGTATGGTATGTATTAGAATGTCTATGGCTTCAAGAGTAGGAACCCAACTAGCAAAAAGATCATGTAAACAATTACTCTCACGACTATAGATCGAAGAACACTCGTATGAAAGATCCCATTATTTCAAAAAGCTGTATAAAAGCAGTTTTCTAGATGGTTTTGCATTCAACGCTTTTTGGCTCTATAAACATAACTAAAGTGCTACAAGTGACTTTTGTCCCTTTCTTTTCGCATTGAGCGTTAAAACAAGTCATCAATGTAACAACATGAATCAAACGTCACGCTTGTTCTTATCTGGCGCTGGTTGACCTACCCCACTGGATTAGATTCATAAGCATTGTTGAGAAATCTATACTATATATTTACTATTTATATGTATCTATACTAATATTATAAAGCTGAAGAGTTTGTTTGTTTGTAAGTTTGATTAAACGCTCTAATCTCAGAAACTACTGGTCCGAATTGAAAAAATATTTTTGTGTTGGGTAGCTTATTTATCGAGGAAGGCTATAGGCTATATAACATCACGCTACAACCAAGAGGAGCGGAGCAGTAATGACAAATGTTGCAAAAACGGGGAAAATCGCACGGGTATGCGATTCGACGCGACGGGAAGGGTCGGGGGAACAAGAAATTTAACGCGGACGAAGTCGCGGGCAGAAGCTAGTATTATTATAAAGCTGAAGAGTTTGTTTGTTTATTTGATTGAACGCGCTAATCTCAGGAACTACTGGTCGAAATTGAAAAAAACTTTTTGTGTTGGGTAGCCCATTTATTGAGGAAGGCTATAGGCTATATAACATCACGCTAAGATCAAAAGAAGCGGGGCAGCAACGAAAAATGGACGAAAACTGGCAGGCAATTCGATGCGACGGGAAGGAGAGTGAAAACTTGACGCGACGATGTCGCGGGCGGAAGCTATACAATATAAAATACGAAAAAATGGCAAAAATCACTTGTTAAACTCAACCGGCCTGTAAACGTGAACTTGACGATACCGTATTTCGATAATTGTCTAAAGATATCTCTCGATCGCCTTATGACAGCTCTTTGAAAGCAAGTGAATTGCTAATCAACACTAATATTATAAATGCAAAAGTAATTCTGTCTGTCTGTCTCGCTTTCCTGCTAAATCTACTAAACCGATTTAAATGAAATTTGACACACAGATAGTTTAGAGCTTGAAAAAGGACATAGGCTTCTATTTATCCCGGTAGTATGTTCCCGCGGGATAATTTCCGACCTCCACGCGGGCGAAGCCGCTGGCAAAAGCTAGTTTGTCATAAATTCAGCTTTTATAGCACTGACTTTTGACATTATAATTATTACAGCATTATTGTAGAGTAAACGCTTTTTATTCATCATATGATAGCTTTCTGCAAAGCTTTCATTAAACTTAACGATTAAAGTTCAGGAAACGATTTATATTATCTATTACAGCACCTTATAGTGCTTTAAAGATGATTAGAAAGTCATCATACAGCGTTATAGTGCAAAGAAAGTTCAATCTATACTAATATATGAAGCTGAATAGTTTGTATGTTTGTTTGGTTGAACGCGGTAATCTCAGGAACTATTTATTTATCCCCACTACGTTTAGTTGTTTTAAATATCTTGTGAAGTCTAGCTTTTAGTACATAAATCTTTAATTATTTCGCCCGTGTACCATTCCGGATATATGTACCGTGACTTTGAACTAGGTTTTTTCCTGGGAACACAGTCATCCAAAATGTCATTAATAGTACCGTAAAATAAATCTAACATTGCTTTTAAATCGGTCATCTCATACATGCTACTCCAATCAATCGAACCCATCTTTGAATACAGCAATTGATAATCCGCTTTGTAAAAGTTCCACTGCGGCCTAAGACTACGAGCACAAGCGGGCGCGGCGCGCGGGCGGCACGCGGCGGGCGATGCGCGTCGTCCGGTACGAGGCGCTCGTCCGCCGCCACTACCGACACCGCACCGTAAAAACCTGAACTTAAAACCAAATCCAGCTGCCTATTTAAACAACTGGGTACATTATTACTTTGAGTGAATTCGCAAAAAGACACGAAACATTCATAATAATTAATGACATTCAAAGGGCACGAATGTAAATTAAAATCTCCTATTACTACAATTTCCTTATATCTAGTGCACAGTTTTTCTATTATACTAAACAAAATCATGTAGTCAGTCTCTGAGCTACCCGGCGGAATATAAATCACCAAACACAAAAACAAAAATCTGTTATTTAAGTGTACTGTCGCACAAACTATTTCAAAAACGCAGCTATCTATCGATACGTCCGTAACATGTACTTGCCGCAGCTCGAACCGGTGTGTGATCACTAAAAACGCGCCTCCCTGTTTGCGACCATCCGCTCGATCACAGCGAAGTATGTGATATCCCGGCGGAATATTTTCCGGATCTTGTATAGAATCATTGCAACCAGATTCAGTGATTGCGTATAAGTCACAATTTAATGAATTAATATTATTTCTGAATTATATTATTTATTTATAAACTATTGGCCCGAATAGATTTTTTTTTTGTGTTGGGTAGCTTATTTACTGAGGAAGGCTATATAACATCACGCTAAGATCAAAAAGAGCGGAGCAGCAACGAAAAATGGCAGGCAGTCCGATGCGACGGGAAGGGTCAGGAAGCAAAAACTTGAAGCGGACGAAGTCGGGGGCAGAAGCTAGTGACTTAATAATATGTAAACACGATTGAAACGATGAACGTCTGCATTGTCTGTAACGGATGAAGAGTGATACAATATAGTAAGTGCGGGTTCTATAGGAAATATTTACGCTTCTACTGACTATGAAAATTGTGAACCGTATATTTGTAAAGTGTAATCTAGATCAAGATTTTAACAGTAATTCTGAATATAATGATAATGGCGACGACAGATTACAGTTTGAAGACAATGCTATCTGGAATTCAGTCAACTCTTGTTATCATTTGAATTATTAATAGAAAAGTAATTATTGTAAGAAACACAAACATTAGAACAAAATGATAATCATAATCAGAAATAAATCCATACTTCCATACTTCCATACTATCCATACTAATATTATAAATGCAAAAGTAACTCTGTCTGTCTGTCTGTCTCGCTTTCCTGCTAAAACTACTGAACCGATTTAAATGAAATTTGGTACGCAGATAGTTTAGAGCCTGAGAAAGGACATAGGCTACTTTTTATCCCGGTAGTATGTTTCCGCGGGATAATTTCCGACCTCCACGCGGGCGAAGCCGCTGGCAAAAGCTAGTATATAATACATTGCATAACATCTTTGCGGTTTATTTACCTTAAATCACAGAGAATATTGATCTCAGTGGTACAGTTCTCCAGATCGTGTTTCGGCCATGGTGGCCAATCTCAACGGAAACGTGCCACATTAGCGCGAGAGATATTGTATAGTGTTCAAGTGTGTGCGCAGTGTACTCAATGTTCCCTCACTCTCACATTCCGATGGGACGGCAATCCGACACGACCGGAGAGAGATCAGACGCAGGACCAACCACTTAACGTGCGCACAAACTCCGGGCTGCTACTAACAAATGTTTAATGGAAAAACCGAATAATACTGTAACGATAATCGAACCTAAAACCAAGACTAACGGGGCCGGATCCGAGTGGTTCTTAAGTACTAAGAATTACATTAGGAAAAATAAAAACCTGCTTGCCACTTGCTTTGGTTCTAAGATAAATAAATGGTGGTCCATGAGTGTTGCTTGATTGCGTTCACACAATCAAATAGTCGAGTGATTGCAATCGCACTGCTATATTACTATAACTAAGTTTAATGAAAGAGGTACCGACTTGGGAAAAGCAGAAGTGTGGAATAATGGCATACTGGTGGTTATTATAGTACTAGATAACATTCGAGTTGCAGTTACTCTATATTGTTTCGACTGTTTGGCTATTCAAATGATAATCTTACGATATTTATATGACTTAAAGCTGAGAGAAGTGCGCCCAAATCACGTTGAGAGAACGTGCACAGATCATTTACTCAACATTTTGAATATCAGTCTCACTACCAATAGCTGAAATAGAAACGTGCTGTTAATTTTTTACGACATATTTTTCTAGTTGTGGAGAGACCAAGGAAACGATAGATGGACTGTGTGAGTGATGATATGGTTAGAAGAATTTTATTGCTAAATAACAATCGAAAGTTATCTATCTACTTAGCTTTTCATTAATAAAAGTATTTAGCGCATGTACGTACCTGGTCGTAGTCGTTGTGCTTGTATATGCCGAGCGCGTGCTCCTGTGTGTCGGAGCGCTCGAACAGTACGCGCGACGCACGCGGGTCGCGCCGGGGAGCACACGGGTTCTCCAGGAAAGTGTTGCCTGGCAGAAGGGTGAATAGTTACTACGCACGCAAAAAATAAATGCAGCAAAATGTAACTTTAATTTTAGAAGTCAGTGGCAAAAAAAACTAATTTTATAATAATATTAATTATTAATTTAATTATTATTTTCCACTATCAGCCAATCGTCTGCGGACCCCAGAAGGACACCAAAAACGCGTTTTGGGAAAATACGACAATTGTCCCTCAGAGTGTCATGAATGTCCCGTATCAAGTGCGAGCGGTGCTGCAGAATCGCGTAGTGAAATAGGTGGACTAAAGGATGGCGGGGCCCGCGATCCTTTAGTCCACCTAGTTCCAGCCACCGTCAAAAGAAAAGTTAAGTAAATGCTAGACCGCCCCCCATGTAAATGCGAGCACCCCGCTCGAACTTTCGAGTTCGCTTCGCCCGCTCATATATCCTACATTATTAAAACAGTCAAACTTTTTTGTACAATTCGACAAATAACTCATATTTACGTATAAGCGATCAAAACTAAACCTCACGTATGCGAAACAGAATGCAAGAAACGAACTTGCCTCGCTCGCTCTTGCATCCTGCAGTCTCGTTAGGAGCTTCCTAGGATTTCTAATATCTTGATTTAAAACCGTATCCTTGGAGTTTCCCGTTTTTCTCCATAGAGATCTACGTTCTGGAATGGGCAACAGCTTAAACTTTCTGACTAATTGACTGAAAAGTGCCTTTCTGCTAAGGTAGAGATTCACAGATAACTCGGGCCTGCAGTGTAAATGTGTTGCGGTCCCACAAACAATGCGTACTTGAAATCTGGTCCAGCGTGTTCTGTTCGGAAAAATCTTGAATGTGAAATGCTTTGAGTTGTGTTAAAACGGTTGTGCCTCACCAGTGATGTCCGTGAGCTCGATGGTGAAGGGCACCTGCCCGCCCTGCAGCGCGGAGAGCTTCTCTATGAACGCCTGTACCTGCGCCGCGTCGCGCGGGTGTTCCGCGAGTCGCGCCGCCTGGTCCTGCGACAGGCCGCGGATGGCGCGCGACAGGATGCCCTCGATCGTAGTGACCTCTGCAAGGATTGATGGAGAACCTCGCATATACGTTTAACAAGATTGTAAGAATAGGACAACATTCATTTCTGACCCAATAATTACAAATAATTCTTATTCAGATCTAATCTTGCAAGCTGATTCGTCGTCGTCGTCGTCTGTCGTGTTCAGAGCCCTGTTTGAGCTCTCTCGGTATTGTAGTGCATTCGGCGGCATGTTTGCTGACGCCAGCATAGATGACTTCTACGCAATTATGCGTAAAAAAATTACGTCGGTGGTGCGACGAGTTCGAGGGAGCCCGAATAGCGTCCTAAGGATGATTGATGAGAGAACCGATACTGTTCTGCTCAGTAGGTTCACTGAACTCCATGTTTTGCGAGACCGATGAACCTACTGTGCAGGGGTAGACGGTGTGTATGCATTATTTTTACTTTTACTTTTAATTACTAACATTAGTTATAAGCAAAATCCTTGTTACTAACAACCTTGCCTTGGCTATGGACTTTTTTGTCTGAAATAAAAGTTTTTTTTTTCTATCCTATGTAGCTAAAATTTCACAAATTGATTCTGTTTCGAAGAGAATACATTTTATGATGGACGACTTGATTTTTCAACTAGGATTGGCTCCAGACGAAGGAACCGCTTAGCGGGTCAACGGTAGACACGAAATTTTGTAGGTATACGATTTCAATAAAGGTAACCCTTTTTAAATTGGCTTCTTCTAGTATTTATAAACGAAAGTTACAAAAAGTGAACTTTTTCATAGAAAAGTTAAAGTTTAAGTAAAGGAAAAATAATTATAAAGATATTTTTTTGAACGAAGTTCCTTATCACGCGTTGCGAAAGTGGGCTAGACGGAAAAAATTAAGACCAAAAGTTGGAACGACACTTTTTGCTACAGTTGTAAGCCGTGCGGCGTGCGCGTGCTCCTCTGTCTGTCTGTCTGTCTCTCTCTCTCTCATAGAAAGCAAGCCAGTTATTTTCGTTTCGGCTTTCTATTTCGTATTGAACAGTGTGATGTCGCGACGGTTATTTTTGTTGAGTGTATACAGGTTTTTTGTACATAATAAATAGTAACAAAATGAATCCTGACAGTGTTTCTGCACAAGTTCCGAATATTGCTGATGGAGTTAGGTAAGTAGAGATTTTATACAGACAATAATAAATGCAATTAATCGAAAGGAACTTCGTTCCATCCGTGTGTCCCTTGACACTTTTAAGTTTTTTTAATACAATTAAGACTACGTTTAGTACTAATTCAGGCGACAAAACTAGCAATCAATTCAGCATCAATTTCTCCGATGTCATTATTTTCCGAATGGAGTGGGTTTTGTGGGATAGAGAAAGCATGTAGCAAATGGGTGAAAACTTACCTACGCGACCAGAAAATCGCCTACGCCACGCTTCACATCACTATAGCGCACCCCGCGCCCTCCCTCACGCCCCGCAACGCGTCGAGCGAGCCGCTCTCTTGCTCCGCTACCGCCAACGAAGACACACGCGCGCACCTACGCGCTAACATAATGGCGACCGTCTAAACTGCAATCGTCGGACTCCGAAACTCCGAGCCCTCTACCACTTCGTGCTTCCCTGAGCATCGTACACCCATCACCGTGTGTTTTCGGCGTGTCAACGAGCAGCGAGCTTCGACCATCGTGCGTGTCGAGAATCAATAAAAAGAAACAAGTTTTACCTACTTGCGAGTGCGGCCTGCTTGGGTGTGGCCGGCCCGTGAATACCAAGCTAAGTCTCTTCTTCCATTTTCCTATCACCAATACCCCTTTTGTTATAGTCTATAACCTGCGTAGGTAACTGCGGGACGACTACATCAGTGATAGGAAAAGCCTATTGCATGTACGTGCTTTGTGCGTATCCATTTCATTCGACAACATTTATTCCTGCCACCTATACCCTTGATTATTGTAGCCCTGTGCAATAGTGCGATTGCATAGGTAACTACAAGTGGCAAGGAAAATTACCTTAGGTAAGGTACCTATTTAAAATTCTACGCTATTATTTTGCGATTCAATTATTCCAGTCACCTATCCTATTTCGTTGTAAGCCATTTTCAATACCCGGCACTAAATTGTGCAACTACAACAGTGACTTTGGAAAGTTTTACTTGTGCGCCATTTTGTGTTGTTCCATTGTGAATATCGTGTTGCCCACGCTATCCCCCCGCACGTGTCGGTTGTGCTAGACAGCATTTGTGCTCGTGTGCAACATAGCTAGTTTGTTTCTATTATTATTGGGTTTTGCGGACGACTGTTTATTTTGTGCCTTGTGGCTGGTTTATTTACGCCCCTCCCGTTTTCCAATTGCACTATCCTTGGCTTCTATTGCACGTTATATACCCCGCTTGGGCCGACAATTTCAGCGCAAGAGGTGCCCGTGCCCATCCTTGTGGCCAGAGCCCGTCATCACTTCGGATATCATCGAGCGCGTCGTGCCGGCGCCGCCGCTGCACGCGTGCCCCGTGCGCCAGGCCCCGTCCCGAGCCTGCGCCCGTGCATAGTCGCTTCGCTGACGCCGAGGGAGTGCTGGTAACTACCGATACCCAGACGAGGAGGAACGTAAGATCTTTCCATTTATGTTGTACTAGTGTATCAGTGCTGTCTTACCAAGAAGTTCAATTGATTAATTTATATCAAAACTCTAAAAGCTAAACGTGCCAGTATCCGTGGTAGGCTAACTAAATTTGAAAATTACTTAAACCAGATCAAGACAGTACCCATATCTGAATACAAAGAATCACAAGTAAATGAGCTTAAATTAAAACTAGAGATGATCAGAGATTTATTTAAAAACTTTGTTGTGCTGCAAGATCAAATCGATGAGCTTTCCGTAGAAACTATATCTATGGAAATTGATGAGAGGGATGCTACGGACTCCAATTTTATAGAATTGATTGCTGAGGCAGAAACAAGTCTGCGGCAATGCCTTAGTGAATGTCAACAATCTCCATCCCATCATCATTCTCAGAGCGAGCATTTTAACAGCGTGAATTTTAAATTACCTAAAATAGAAATCGCAAAGTTTGATGGTACTTATTCTAAATGGTTAGACTTTAGAGATACATTTAAATCACTAATTCATGAAAACGCACGATTACTTCCTATTTACAAATTCCATTATCTAAATTTTTACTTAACCGGTGAAGCAGCCAACATTTTAACTAACCTAGCGGTCTCCGACAAAAACTACACGGTTGCTTGGGACCTGCTTTGTCAGAGGTACAATAACAAGAGACACTTGATCACTCAACACATAGATTTAATTTTATTTGAACTACAACCCACTCACCGTGATTCTGAAAGTTCTCTTAGAACATTGGTTTATAGTGTCAACAAAAATCTCAGAGCCCTGTCAAGCTTAGGTCAGTCCACGGACGAATGGGACCCATTGATAGTACAAATTATGTACCACAAACTTGATTTCACTACTAAACGAGCATGGGACGAACATAGGAATCCTGATGATGACACTATGCCCAAATTAAGCGAATTAATAAAATTCTTACAAAATCGTGCTAACATTGTAGAGAACACTTCTAGTAGTAAGAAACACAACTTTAGCAATAAGCAGGAGCGCGCCTGTAAATCCTTAGCATGTATAGAAGCTAATACAAACTTTGACAAACATAACGGAGAATCAACTTGGGTCTGCAACTATTGCAGTGCAGATCACAGCATCTACAAATGTCCTACATTTTTAGCAAAAACTCCGGAACAACGAAAAGCTGAAATTTACCGCCTGAAGTTATGTCCTAATTGCCTTAAAAAAGGACATGTTGCTAAGGATTGTCCTCAAGGGCCATGTCGGAAATGTAACAAAAGGCATAATTCATTGCTTCATATAACTTCACAGCCTGCAACTAGTGTCTCTGTGCAACCTGCCATCGCTGAAGCCACAGACGTTCCTGAATCAACCATTGAAGTTCCAGTTAACTTCTCATCTCAGGTACAACAAAACAATCTCGTATTACTATCTACAGCAATTATTGACGTGGAAATTCCAAATAGCAACACATGCCAGAAAGTACGTTGCCTGCTCGATTCTGGCAGTACGGCCACCTTTATAACTAGAAAATTGAAAGAGAAGCTGGGCCTACCTGCCATACCGACAAATACTACGAGTATAACCGGTATGGGCAATACACACTGTGGATTAATTGCAGAAAGAAGCGTCGTCCGCATACATTCTCGCCGTACAGACTACCATACTACACTGGCATGCTTTGTTCTACCTGAACTTACAGCAAATATACCAAGTTCAACCATTGATGTAAGCTACTTCAAGATTCCGCCGAAAACTCCACTAGCCGATCCTTCCTTTAACACTTCAGGCCCAATAGACATGCTGATTGGCGCGGATTTATCCTGGCAAATTATAGGAAGAGAGCAGCAGTCACCAAATTTACCATTTTTGAGAAGTTCCCAATTGGGCTGGCTAATTTCAGGCCCTATATCTATACCTCCCAACTGCGTACCTAGAAATATTCAGTGTAATTTTTCAAGAAATGATGATCATTTAAACAATACATTTGATCAACAACTTGCCCGATTTTGGGAGCTAGAAGAGCTACCCAAAAGGCTATCCTGAGTGATAGTGAGAAGATGTGTGAGCAGCACTTTCAGACACACACTACCCGTCAAGAAAATGGACGTTTCTGTGTGAAGCTTCCACTTAAAGAGTCTACTGATGTTCTTGGTGACTCCTATCATAGAGCAAGACAAAGATTATTTTCTTTAGAGCGAAAATTCCGCAAAAATCCGAATCTCAAGCAAGCCTATTGTGAATTTATAGCAGAATACCTATCACTGAGCCACTGTACTCCGCTAGAACAGCCGCCGCGCCGGCGCCACTACTTGTGCCACCACGCTGTGCTGCGCGAGCAGAGCGAATCCACCAAGCTGCGCGTCGTATTCGACGGCTCCACCGCGACATCTACTGACGTTTCCATAAACGACCTCCAAATGATTGGACCTAAGGTACAAGACTCCTTGTTTTCGATTCTGCTTCGATTTCGCCTATACAAGTACGTATTAGCTGGAGATATCGATAAATTCTTTCGTCAAGTCGAGGTCCACGAAGAAGACAGAGACCTACAGCTTATTCTTTGGCGTGAAGAAGATAATCTCCCCATAAGAACACTTAGGCTTAACACCGTGACCTATGGCTTCGCCAGCGCAAGCTACTTGAGCACTAAATGCTTGTGGCAACTTGGAAAAGACTGTAACGACGATAAGGTCAAGGAAATCATTCAAAAGGATTTTTATTGCGACGATCTACTAACAGGAGCTGACACTAAAGAAGAGCTACTACACATTCTGAATGCAGTCACCGCTATGTTGAAATCTGGCTGCTTCAATCTCCGAAAGTTCAGGTCAAATGCCCCTGACATCTTTCCCATCTCCAGTGTCGACCTGCAAAGCAAATTAAGCTTGAGTGACGCATCCAGTGCCCTTGGCTTAGGCTGGAGCCCGCAATCAGACTCTCTTCAATTCACCATTGAAGCACCAAGCTCCGAATCTACAGAGAAGACTACGAAAAGAGAAATACTATCAACGTCTTTCAGCATTTTTGATCCTCTCGGATTGCTTTCACCATCCACTGTCCAGCCAAAGATGCTTATGCAACAGCTGTGGCGGCGAGGTTTGGACTGGGATGAGCCAGTCCCAGATGATCTACGAAAGGAATGGCAGAAAATGAGTTCTAGCCTTCCATCTCTAAACGAAATGACAATACCAAGAAGAGTTCTATGTGAGAATCCACAAGAAATTCAATTACACTCCTTCTGTGATGCATCCATGCATGCTTATGGCGCATGCATATACCTACGATCAACTGATAAAGAAGGTAATGTAGCAGTCCATTTACTCTGTGCCAAATCAAGAGTGGCGCCTACTAAACCGCCTCTTACCATACCTAAGTTGGAGCTACTTGGAGCTCTACTTGCCGCAAATCTCACGAAGACTGTTTTGGACTCCCTGCGGTACCCTATCTCCACGTGCATACACTGGTGTGACTCCAGTGTCGTAATCGCATGGCTCAACAGCACTCCCAGCAAACTGAAGAGTTTTGTTGCTAACAAGGTCGTAGAAATCTGTGAGAATACAAACCTTTCTTCATGGCGTCACGTGCCCACTGCTGCCAACCCGGCTGACTACATCTCACGCGGCGTCCCTGCAGAGAAGCTGCGCACTCTACAAGACTGGTGGTCTGGCCCGTCCTTCCTCAGCATGGAAAAAATTCATTGGCCATCACAAGAAAAACCAAGTAAAACAAACTTACCTGAGATGAAGGGCCTACTTGTGACGACCGCAAACAAGTCACCAGTTGTACGATTTGAAGATTTCTCTTCTCTCAACAGAATCAAGAGAACATTTGCATATGTACTAAGGTATATTCAATATCTGAAAAATAAAAATATCACAAAAGGTCCTCTATCGGTTCAAGAGATGAACACTGCATTAACATTATTAGCCAAAGAGGCTCAAAAACAATCATTCCCTGAAGAGTACAATAAATTAATAAAAGGTGAAACCATACTTAAGGGTAAAATATCAGCTCTTAGCCCATTTCTTGACGAGAAAGGTGTCATGAGAGTAGGCGGTAGGCTTGATCGTTCCAGCTATAGCGATGATAAAAAACATCCTATAATTTTAGACTCCAAACATCATATAACCATTTTAATCTTTCGCCAGGAACACAAACGCCTATTGCATGCAGGTCCACAGCAACTGCTGTACACTGTCCGAGAGTCCTTCTGGCCGATCAACGGCAGGCAGCTCTCCCGCAGCACCGTGCGCTCTTGCGTCGTGTGCCGCCGTCACAAAGGGAAAACTCTTGCACCTATGATGGGCAATCTACCTCCCGAGCGAGTCACTCCCGCTCCGCCTTTCCAGTCTATCGGGATGGATTTCGCAGGGCCCTTTCATATACTAAATAAAAAAGGTCGTGGTGCTCGCGTATCCAAATGCTATTTATGTCTCTTTATCTGCTTTAGGTACAAGTGTGTGCACTTGGAGGCCGTCAGCGACCTCTATAAAGACGCATTTATTTCATGCTTAAAACGCTTCATTTCACGTAGAGGAAAACCCTTAGAGATATTCTCAGACAACGGGCGTAATGAGGATCAATTCGACAAAAGGATATAGCAATTTTGAATACTACATCGAATACAATATAAATATCTGAGTTCATTTCTTTTTGAATCACTCAAATCCATCGAGAAATTACGAAGTTATTAAACTTTAAAAAAAGGGAGTTTTAAAACGCACGCCGCGCGCGCGAAACTGCTGATGACGTCACGAGGATCGATCGCCCGCCACGCGCCGCACTGCTTTGTTATGATTTGCGGAGTTTAATCGTTGTTTCTTGTTTATTTATGTTTTATGATATTGGTAGATAGGAAACATGGAAGTCGGATTTACCCAAGGCCCAGTCGGACAATCTCGCGAAGATTGATTCGTTTATGGTTGAAAAGTAAAAAAGAAAACTATTCCAGTGCACAGGTAGGTACTACGTTTTAGAATGTTTTGATTTGGCAGGTAGGTACCTTTTTCGTGTTTCCACAATGTGTAGGCACCTCTCTACCTATTTTAAATAATATTTCTTACTAGCTTCTGCCCGCGACTTCGTCCGCGTAAAATTTCCTGCTCCCCCAACCCATCCCGTCGCATCGAATCGCCTGCCCGTGCGAGGTCTTTGTATGCGTGACGTCTTTCTTTGTGCTCGGCTCCTAAGGGTCTTTGCGTGACCTTATATAATATATAGTCTATAGCCTTCCTCGATAAATGGGCTATGCAACACTAAACGTACAACTCTTCAGCTTTTACTTGGGTGTGCTACGCAATGATTTTTTTAAAAGACCAAGGCGCGCGCAATGGACGTGTTTTATATGGAATTTTTCACATTTTCTTAGAAAAAAAAAAAAAAAATATTACCCACGTTTTGAAATTTATATGTGAGGGGGTTACAAAGGGGGTCGAAAATTTCATTATTTTTGCGATAGGAAACGCCATTTTCGAGATATAAGCAAAAGAAAAGGAAAACAAAAATACAGTACTGTTTTTGCACATGAAGGCGAGGCACGTGAAGGCAAGGCGCGAGGCGCGCGCAATGGACGGGTTTTATATGGAATTTTCACATTTTCTTCGAAAAATAAAAAATAAATATTACCCACGTGTTGAGATTTACATGTGAGGGGGTTACAAAGGGGGTCGAAAATTTCATTATTTTTGCGATAGGAAACGCCATTTTCGAGATAAAAGCAAAAGAAAAGGAAAACAAAAATACAGTACTATTTTTGCACATGAAGGCGAGGCACGTGAAGGCAAGGCGCGAGGCGCGCGCAATGGACGGGTTTTATATGGAATTTTCACATTTTCTTCGAAAAATAAAAAATAAATATTACCCACGTGTTGAAATTTACATGTGAGGGAGTTACAAAGGGGGTCGAAAATTTCATTATTTTTGCGATAGGAAACGCCATTTTCGAGATATAAGCAAAAGAAAAGGAAAACAAAAATACAGTACTGTTTAAAGCACGTGAAGGCGAGGCGTTCGTTGGTGTGAATTTTAGTTCATAACTACTAGTTTTAATCCACACCTTTTTTATCGCGATTAAAAATAGATTTAGTTAAAATAAATTATTATAGTCAAAATTTTTGAAATGCAGTATAAAGTACTTTTAGTTAAGGGGACATGGGGCGTCGCTCCTCATGAAAGTACACCACTTCTTTCTATTTTTTGGGTATTTTGGGACACAAAATAACAATTTGTCCGGTGTAGCAACACTTGTATTTTCGCATCGTGGCACGATACAATATTTTATGAAGACATTATTCGTTTAAATGTTCTGCGAGTCACGTAACTAAAGGCAGAAAGAACGTGCGTGGCGGTGCCGCGGACGCGAACGTGGAAAATGACGTCATCAACAAATTGTGCGTATTGGCGGGCGTTTTTGAAAATGCAAAATTAAAACCGCTCTAACTTCGTCATTTTTGGTCCAATTTTAATAATTCTTTCACTAAAATAATTGGTTTAGGTATGACTGTAATTCTACATATTTAACTAAAATCGTCGCTGATCCTCATTTTGTAGCAGCGTCCAAGGAAGTAGGTCAATTTCTAAAATCAAACGCGAAAGGAATTAGTGATCTTGCAGCAAACATGCAAATTAACTTCAATTTCCATCCACCTTACGCTCCTCACTTTTCTGGTCTGTCGGAGGCCGGCATTACATCGGCTAAGCATATAATCAAACGTGTAATGGGCAACACTAACCTGACCTACGAAGAGTTGTCCACGTTATTTACGCAGGTTGAGGCTATAATGAATAGTCGACCCCTGTCCCCACTTTCTTCTTGTCCTACAGATTTCCTTCCTCTCTCTCCAGGACACTTCCTGATCGGCCGGCCACTGACCGCACCGCCATCGCCAATCATCGATGACACCACACGCTGCCGCACAAGATATGAGGCTCTCGAAAAAATGCGACAGCAATTTTGGACACGGTGGCAACGGGAGTACATCTCTGAGCTCCAAACGAGAACAAAATGGCGTGAGAACAAGGCCATGTTGGCTACTGGTGATCTAGTCCTTATTCAGGAAGATAACACGCCGCCGCTATGCTGGCGCCTGGGGCGCATTGCCAAACTGTATCCAGGAAAGGACGGCATATCCCGCGTCGCCGATATCGCGACCACCAGAGGCACTATCCAGAGGTCCCTCACTCGCCTCTGCCCTTTACTAGACTGATCCAGATATTCATCATACATTTTGAAGCAATAAATGAAGACAACATTTAATGAAGATACAGACAATTTTGACAACATCGAAAAGGGGAAAACATTTCGATACTGCTTCAAGCGCACGCCATCACCACACGAGCCTCTCGGCGTCTACATCACTGCACTGCCGCACACAGCGCCGCACTGCCACTCACTTCCTGCATCGTGGGCACACGTCGCTGCACCTGTAGTTCTGCATCAGCGCCAAGGGCGCAACTTCATCAGCTTCGACGACGACAAGCCCTCGTCGCCAACATCACATCCACGCTCCCCTGCTGGACTTCACCGGCCCCGGAGTATGTTCGCGCCAACACTACGCGACCAGAAAATCGCCTACGCCACGCTTCACATCACTATAGCGCACCCCGCGCCCTCCCTCACGCCCCGCAACGCGTCGAGCGAGCCGCTCTCTTGCTCCGCTACCGCCAACGAAGACACACGCGCGCACCTACGCGCTAACAATTAGTTTCATGGTACACTTGCGTGGCCGACTCGAAACTACTGAGATGGGTAACATAAATGAATTGAACATCTGTGTGGTAACGTACCTCCCTTCTGGCTCTGGGCAGGTATCTCGAAGTCGAGCTCGGGTATCCTGACACTGGTGTGGTCGCTCTTCACGACCTGCCGGTTCAGGTCCTCGGGGCGCTCCACCTTCAGGGTCCAGCTGGAACCACAAGCTTATTGTCAGTCATCCATCACCTGCCTGCCTTTTCCCAACTAAGTTTAGCAGCTTCCAGTCTAACTGGATGCAGCTGAATAATTTTTCATGGTGGTACTGCATATCTGACCTCCACAACCCAGTTACTTGGTAACACGATACCCCTTGGTAAGACTGGTTCTCAGACTATCAGACTACTAATAACCCATAACGACTTTCAATGGTTCACGAAAGACAGGCCAACCGGCCCGGACCAACGGCTTAACTTGCTTCCCGAAGTGTGGAAGGTTCTTGGTATGCAACGTTGTACACCCATCCACGGACCAACCGTGGCAAGCGTAGCTTAACTTGATAGATAGAACTGTGCAGCTGTTATTATTACCACACTACTTTGATAGTCGTCACGGGTCATCAAAAAACAGGCTATTGTGGCGCAGCGTGGAAGAGGCCGATTGTAAACTCTTAATGTACACTCTATCGAAAAGCTTTGAAATATATTAAGTTGAAGAACTCACATGACGCCCTTCTCTGCGTAGGAGCCGCCGGGCTGGATCTCGTTGTTCTGGTAACCGCACTCCTCGCACGAGAACGACATCACCACCACATTCTTGTAGTACGGGATGCGTGTGAGCAAGAGGCGCGTCAAGCCCTGCAATCAGCACAGCATTGCACTGTTTTAGGGATCATTCATATTCATGCTGGCCATACCTAGGCATGATTTTATTCAAGTACAGTAGAGTCCGTTTAGTACGACTTCGCATGTAACGACCAACCGTTTTTACCGACGTAAGTATAGGCGCGTGTTTGGTTTTAATATGAGCCACTATGAAAGTACATCCGTTTATTACGACTCCACTTACAGCGACCGACCGCTTTTAACGACGGAATTTCACACAAAACTGTCCGGTTACAACGACGACGAGCGTTGACGTGTTTACAAATAAATCGTAGGTAAGAAACTATCTCCGCCCCGCGCTTCCCCCTTGCCTGCACGTCGCTGATTCGAATGCGACTGTTTAGTTTAGTTTTAATTTGCGGGTTATGCGTGATTTCGCGTACAAGAATGGCTTCTACAAAAAGAAAAATATTCCCTGTAGAAAAAAAAAAATCATTATTATGATCCACTTTAATATTATAAATGCAAAAGTAACTCTGTCTGTCTCGCTTTCCTGCTAAAACTACTGATCCGATTTAAATGAAATTTAGTACACAGATAGTTTAGACCCTGGGAAAGGACATAGGCTACTTTTTATTCCGTGACTTTGTCTGCGTCCGCGATAACCGACATTTACGCAGACGAAGTCGCGGGCAGAAGCTAGTACATTATATGTACATTATGTAAAACAAATAAATATTTTGATTCAAATGTTTTTTTTCTTTGGGTCCCGTAAATATTATTAAATACATTATGTTTGTATGTATATAAATGAAAGTGATTTGAATAAAAATTCAAAATTGTCATTTCGTTTAGTACGACTTTCGGTTAGTACGACGTAATATCACCGGTCCCTTCACCATCGTTATAACCGGATTCTACTGTAAATACATGTGTGTACTCAGTACTTCAAATACATTATATTTATTTGGTTTCTGTGTTTATTGTGTAATTTAGAACAACAACATGAACACACATTCATTTATTTGCATAATGCACTCAGAATAATTTTTAAAAACTGAAAAGAAACCGACCTCTGATCTGCTTTTAAAAAACATTATCAAAAACTGGTTGACACTTCACATGACCAGAAGGCTGGGCAGGGCTGAGTTGTTCTTTGGCCAAAGATTACCAGTCTTTTGGGCATGTTTCCAGAGTATTCTGTCACCCAAGTGTCCATTTGTTTGTGTTTTTATTTGTATAGTTAGTTAGTCATTTGGAGCAATTACTGATCTGTAAACTACTAGAACATTCTAGGAATTTGTAGTAATAGTGTTCATATCTGATTTTTGAACCAGCTTCCATTCAAACCATATGTGAAATAATTGAGAAGAAAGAATATTAATCATTTAGAGAACAAACAATGCGAATAAAAGGGTATACTTGGCTTTTTAGGGCGCATTGGCATATGTCCCATAATAAGCCCTATTTACATTGACAGTAAGGGTGACTATAGCACTAGCCTGTCCACTGGCACACAGCCATACAGTTTGATAAGGTACTCTACTAGTTCCAGCACAGACAGATTACTCCACCAGTAGTAAACGGGTCCTTAACCTCGAGAAGCGATCGGTCGGCGTCGCGACGACGTTGCCGTCATAACAACCAAGTAAACTAAATGGAGGCAGCTAAACTTACATGTCTTACCCTAAATTATATAAATTAAGCTCGAAACTCTGGAATTAAAGATATTTTATGATAAAAACATGTCAAAAAACAGGTTCACCGCGGGGCACAATGTTTACATACGTTAGCGTGGCAGTTCATACAGAGGGACTCGATCTCGGTCACCTCCGGCTCCGCGTCTTCCTCGCCGCCGAACTCGCGGAACACCGGCTCTGGTGCCTCGTTCAACATTTTGTGAATATAGATTTTTTCAAATACGAAAACCACGACGCACTGTTCAAGTGTTCAACTCACGCACGTTGTTTTGACGCTTCTGTGTTGACTGACTGTAGTGACAGTTTACATTGACTTTGACGTTTGGACTGACAGCTGTGTAGGTATGATTTGTTTTGCGAGCTAGGCAAAGGCATTAAACTGAAAGGGCTTTCTAGGTTGTTACATTTTTTTGTTTTACTGTAAACAATTTATTTTTGCATAATTCCTTCTGTTCATTTTCATAATATTTAACTATCTTTTTAATGTCGAGCATTTCAAACATTAAATATCACGTTAAAATGTGAAGTTTTTAATATTTCTTAGTATTGTTTGTAACAAAAGTACTTATGAACTGACTGCCTCAAGCACAACCCCCAAAATGTATCTGCCATCAAATTCAAATGAATTTATTTGCCATAAAATAGGTTAAGAAGGTATGATCTTAAATCTATAACGCGCATAATTCTGAATAAAAGACTTTAGACTCGAGAAGACTGAGTATGTACATCACGTCTTATTTTTGAAACATTGTTATTTTTAATCATTTGTTTACTTAGCATTATATTTACATTCGTAGTTCTTACAGTCTTATTCTGGCAACCGATATGTGAAGAATTAAACCCAATCATCTTATAAATAAGAGTCAATTACTTATCTCATGTAATAGGGAGGCAGTAACTTAGCATTTAGTAGGGCAGTCGATAAAGCGAAGGTTACCGGCGGCGGCTCCCCGGTGCACGCTGAGCACATGATGTCATGACGAGTTATAAACACAACCTTGGAATAGCAACACACTCGTTGCGTCACCATTTTATTTTGGTCGATTTTGCCGCTTCTCTATTACACGACCAAATTCAATACCACCTTTACAAACACAACTTTTACAAGCACACGGTACTTTTTAATTCGTGGAGGTTATAACAAGAAGTTCCCGCTTGAAGTAGAACGCTGTTTGAAAATGTATTTAGTCAACATTGAATCTCAGTGGGTGCTACTTGTGTGAATATATTTTGAAAACCGAACAACACGTGAAGTGTGGCTAGTCTTTAAATAAGGAATTTATATTTACTTAAAAAATCGTAAGTACATTTTCATTATGTTCCCGCGTTTTTGCGTTTATTTTGGTATTGAAGATTGTAGCTAAGCCGAAGTATTAGGAACCAAATTAGCAGCTTTACGATTCGTATTCGATAGTGACATCATTTCCATAAATTAGCTAGATTTCAAACAAAAAAATAGGTTCAAAGGTTGTCGGTTTTAACTACCTGAAATTGTCTAAACCTAATTATTTTTATCCAACTGAACTGCGGTGAAGCCTAAAATGAGAGTAATGTTTTAATTTAATTACCTCCTATTTTATTATGAGTAGATAGATACTGTAGGTAGTAAAGTCTACCTGCCTAGAAATGTTTAGCTATAAACCATTTCTCTGCTGGGGCTGTTACCGCTTCATAAATATTTCAAGAAAATTACATAGTAACATAGATGGAAATAGTTACACCCATAACATTATTTATTTAAGTACATTGTTCAATCAAATGATCTAACAAATATAATAAACATAGACAACTATAGCGTGCTTATATTTATAAACCACTAGATTCTGCCCGCGACTTCGTCCGGGTGAAATGTCTTGGCTCCCCGACGACGACGTTACATCGCGTCGCCCACCCGCGGTTTTACCTTTCCGTTTAGCATTCTTTCCAACTGTTTTTATTATTGCTCGGCTTCTAAGAGCCGTAGCGTGATGATAAATAGCCCATAACCTTTATCAACAAATGGGCTATCAAACGCAATAGATTTTTTTTCTAATCTGGCTGGTAGTTGCAGAGATTAGCTTGTTCAAACAAACAAACAAACATGTTAGCTTTATTATTAATATTTGTGTATAAAATTATAGATAGAAGTATAGATGATGACATGTGATCTACGAATTATTGACTGAGTTACCGCACGGGTTTCCGTACTAAATAAATAACAATGCGTGTAGGTAAGATCTAAATAGGTTTCTTGTTTATTATTTACAGTGACTAGTTGAAGCATGTGTAATATGTAAAATTTAGCTTCGTTTCTTATCCTAAATAGATTTTAAGTCTTTTGTCTTGTGTTTGTTACTAAGGAGTTTCACATGACTTTGATGCTCCACCTGTCAAACAACTATCAGGGTTTAAAAAATGAACGTTAAACTAGTATTGATTGATTAGCTGCCAGTAACAACTAACCGATGTGTTCTGGAAAACCATAGAGACATAGAGTACAGTAATGGTGGCTCAAGGAACTTTAAGTTCCTTGTGGTGGCTGAAAACTAAGGAAGTGAGCGTGAAGAGTATTGTCAATAGTGACAATCTCTTGCACCAGGTGAAATGACAGGCCACTTCATCCATTTACAACGTTTACAAGATCCATTTACAGAATAGGTTGTCAGTTGTTGCCACCTATCGTTCAATATTACATCGAGGTAGTACGTACTACTTTGCAGCACTATTTTGATGATAACTAACTTTTTTTGCCATGAACATTACGCTTTTCAAGCATAACAATTTCAAGTAGGAACATCGACAAAAAAGCGGTCAAGTGCTAGTCGGACCAGTGCACGATGGGTTTCGTTCCACTGGACAAGTAAAATATGTACTTTGAATTTTTTTTGTAAAAACACGTTTCTTGTATGGGAAGTTGGGAACCCGTTTTATTTTTTTCTATTTTTATTATTTGTTGTTATAGCGGCCTTAGCACCATTCCATTTCTCCCCGTAAAAGGCGAATAAGGGACTTACTTCTCTAAGTATTTTACCACCATACTGCGATCGCCAAGCCGCTTGCCAAGTGTCGTGATTATGGCAAACACCCCCAACTTGGGGGAAGCTTATGTCCAGCACTGGACGTCAAACGGCTGAAATGATGACGTACACATTGTCAAATGTCTACCTATTACGGATCAAAAGATATATCCCTGCGACGGACGGACGGACAGTGGAGCCTTAGTAATAACCGTTCGCGCCCTTCGGGTACGAAACCATAAATATTGCAGATAGACTTTAGACCGCTGCTATCCTTGACAGCTTCCTTTGGTCGTTGATTATCAGAAGAAAATTCGCCATCAGTGGGTGTTGTAAACACGGCTACATATCAAGCTATACATTTCCAGTTTAAGTTGACTTCTCATTGTACGAAAAGCCTACACAATGCGAGGGCAGCTAAAACTGGAAATGTATAGTACCTGTAGCTTTGTATACTACTTTTGTTTGCGTGTCGAAGCGGAAAGCATTCACATCACATTGCTCTAATAGCTCCGTGTCGGCACAGGTTACCGATTACGAGCGACTGACCCTGACATAGACAAAAGAATTAGAACGACATATTTATGCACCACAACGTAAACAACGTCATGTTGTATGTGCTCTACCTCGCTGGTAGCAAGCGGTAATGCTGAGCTGGAGGTCTCGGGTTCGATTCCCTAGTGGGATAAAGTGTTATTGGGTTTTTTATCTGAAATTTCTCAGTAGCAGCCCGAAGTCTGGATTTGTGTCCGGTTGATGGCAATGGTCTCGCCCCCTCATGATCATCATAACAGCTGCAAGACGTCCACCGCTGGACATACGCCTCCCCCAATCTGGGGGTGTTTGCTCTAATCGCCACGCTTGGCAGGCGGGTTGGGAATCGCGATATGATTTTAAAATGCATAGAGAACGCTGCTGCCCATTCTCTAGTAAGTCCCTTAGTCGCCTCTTACGACACCCACGAGAAGAAATGCGATGGTGCTATTCTTTATGTCCGGCAACACACGGATAACGATATATGTAGGTAAAACACGGCCCGATCCTTTGGAAGAAGGCGTACTGTAACGTTATGTAGCATGTGTATTGTGTAGCGTATATCAGAAAAGTGGGTCATGTGTTGAACACACACCATCAAAATGAATAACTTTCGACTTCCAGTCTAACCGGATGCAGCTGGATATCAGTATTTTACATGGAACGACTGCCTGTCTGACCTCCACAACCCAGTTACTGGGTAATACGTTACCCCTTGTATCTTAGACTTCACGCAAACTGTCGGGATCGTAACGACTGCCAAAGATACGACTGACAGTTGGGACCAACAGCTTAAACTCCTTTCCAAAGCACGGCTTTATCTTGGTTTATAAAGATACTCACCCATCCAAATACCAACCGCGGCAAGCGTAGCTTAACCTGAACGACCGTTCTGTGCGGTTGTTGTTACTTAGCTACAAGTCACTTAATCAAAATCAAAAGTCATTTATTCAAACTAGGCTGAGAGTCAGCACTTTTTGAACGTCAAAGTTAATAAGACAGTCCCCCGGCACGCCCACCCTTCACCACACTTCCTAATGCTTTAGCTGGGAAGAAGAAGTGACGCAACAACTTACTTTGACTTAATATTGACTAGCAGTACTAAGACATCATGTGCGGTTCGATACCGTAGCTTCCATTACTGTTAGCACTCGGTTAAATATAGGAATTGTGTAATTGAGCTCCCTAAGATAGGGTTGAGCTACACGATGACTGATACACACATGCCGTCTGTTGGGACAGGTCAGCTCAAAGCTGCAATGGCTCTTTCTTGAAAAGACTCTTCCAAACATTGCCTCGCATTGTTAGACTCACATAAATTTCTTCTTTCACATAAAATTCTAATAATATAATGTCTGGACTTTAAAAGAGACTATGACCTCTGAGTTTGTTTCGGCGTTTCTTCTCAGGGAACAGTCAGATAGGAAATGCCGCACCCATCTAGTTAAAAAAAAATGACCAACAAATATTGACGTGTAAACGTAGTATAGTAGTATCTATATCTGTGTGTAAAAGTGTCTCATAAGATCTACTTACAGAAATAAACATTTCATTTCATTTCATTTCATTGGGAAGGTAGATAGATAGGTATATTAGAACAGCCGACGTCACGCGTCGTTAGCGCTGTGAAGTTTATAACATAGTTAATGATATTGGTCACACGTCAGCACACGGCCGCGCCCGCTGAATTTACCTACAACACGTCTTGTATGACATAAGATGGTGTATATAACTACCGTATGTACAATTACTCGCACGTCTCTAGGACACACGAAATCCGGTCTTGCTACTACGAATGGAAGACGCATTCTATCAAATTATTACTGTAGAGGTACATCAAGAGGTTTGTGTTGAATTAACTATTTATTCATAGTCCTAGTCTATAGTTAGTCCGTAGTTCATAGTTGTTCCGTGTGGTGCCAGACCTAAATGGCAACATACCATTTCTTCCCTCTCGGTTTTGTAAGAGGCGACTAAGGGGCTTACTAGAGAATGGGCAGCAGCGTTCTCTATGCATTTTACCACCATACTGCGATTGCCAACCCGCATGTCAAGCGTGGTGATTCTATCAAACCCCCTTCCTTTGGGAGAGGCTTGTGACCAGCGTTGGACGTCTTATGGCTGAAATTATTCATAGTCCTCTTCACCGTATCCGTTGACAGCGACCGAGACTAGTTTCCTTTCGTTTGCTCATCGCACTTTCGGCGCCATGAATTAGTAGGTACGGCTATCTCTAAAATCAGCCTTCAGCGATTCCATGATCTGCTCCTCCGGGTAATAAATATGTGTAAGCATAATCAGTGTATAATGTTCCCACTGTTAGGACACTCTGCCTCCTGGTGAGAAGAATGAAATTAAATACTTTATAAAGTGCCTGCCTGGGTTCAAATGCACGACCTACGACTCGTGAGCCGGGGCTGATACTGCCGATACCTGTAGGGATGGGTTATTGTGAACTTGTAAGTTAGGTGAATAGCCAGTTTTCAAAAGAAGGAGATTATAATTTTCTCACCAATCACTATCGAATCAATCAACTAGGCATAGGCATGTTGTTTTCGTTTTTATTATTTGTTGTAATAGCGGCAACATAAATACGCATTCTGTGAAAATTTCAACTGTGTAGCTAAAACGGATCATGAGATACAGCTCACTGACAAACGTAAGAACGGACGGTCTTACAACGGAGGCTTAGTAACGAGGTCCTGTTGGTTACCCTTCGGGTACGGAACCCCAAAAATGGCTACCAAGAGCGAAAGCTAGTGATGTTCGTATTGTTTAGTAACATTTAGTGTTGGGAATCCAACATTAGCACTGCACGAATATTTACCATGGGCCACGCGCTCGATTCTAATTATCAGATTCAAAAAGTAATCCTCAAATAAAACTGTTTATCAGAAAATACCTAAGTCATCGTAATATACCACGTTGAGTGTAGTAGCTACATACTATGAGCTCTCATACCTCAAACTGGATTTTCAACCCACTTCTTACCACCGATAGTTAAAAATCCCCGTCCCTAATTTTGTTTTTAACATCGTTGCGTTATAACGTCGCCCGTGTGTAACCTTTGAGTGTGCGATACTAAACAAACACAGCAGATATCACTAGTCACGCACGATCCCGCTGTGACGTCACAGTTCGCTGTTTACCTACACATAATGACACTGTAAACAGCCAAATTGTTGTTAATACAAATATTAAACATCTAAATTACACACCTACTTCAAAAAATCTTCACCACTGTCGTACGGTGTATGTCTACACGGCTACATATCAAGCTATACATTTCCAGTTTTAGCTGAGCTCGTATTGTATACATTTTTCGTACAATGAGAACTCAGCTTATACTGGAAATGTACAGCTTGATTTGTCGCGGTGCGTACAATAAAATTTAAATTAAACCATTCTTTTAAATTATCATGGGTTCGGTCAGAAAGATGAAGCTAAGTTGCCGATTCCAAGTCGTTATATGGAGAAGAACGGCCAAGAAACTCCACAGACATTTTTTCTTAATATACATACAATCACGCCTTTTTCCCATAGTAGGTAGGCAGAAATCACGGAACGCCACCTGCTACGATATCTACATACTTCTTTTGCCTCGTTTAGGTTCATAGAATTGGTCATACACACACGCCGGTTGCGAGTACTGCGCACCTGACCTTTCTGAAGAACATCACCAATAAGGTTCAGGTATAGTTCCATCATTAATTTGACTGGCCTGTTAGTCTAGTGGTTAGTAACCCTGACTGCTAATACTGAGGTCGTGGGTTCGATTCTCACCCAGAACAAATATTGTGTGATGAGCACAATCATTTGTTCTGTGTCTGGGTGTAATTTATCTATAACTAGCTTCTGCCCGCGACTTCATCCGCGTCAAATTTTTGCTCCCCTGAGGCCCTGACCCTTCCCGTCGCATCGATTTGCCTGCTAGTTTTCGTCCATTTTTCGTTGCTGCTCGCTCCTTTTGAGTTATAGTGAGTCAACCTTAAAAGATAGACATATGCTCTCGCGGACTTTTTTTCAGAACTTTATAAAAGGAACAATTCCGTCATACATGATTTTTGCGTTACTTTAACCGTTTACGCAGCGCACGCAACGGAAACTTTGAAAAGGAATAAATTTTCCCCGTTTTTGCAACATTTTTCATTACTGCTCCGCTCCTCTTAGTTGTAGCGTAATGTTATATAGCCTATAGCCTCCCTCGATAAATAGGCTACTCAACACAAAAAGAATTTTTCAATTCGGACCAGTGGTTCCTGAGATTAGCGCGTTCAATCAAACAAACAAACCAACTCTTCAGCTTTATAATATTAATATATAATATAGTATATAGTATAGATATGTATGTACTAGCTTCTGCCCACGACTTCGTCCGCGTCAAATTTTTTGCTCCCCTGACCCTCCCCGTCGCATCGATTTGCCTGCTAGTTTTCGTCCATTTTTCGTTGCTGCTCGCTCCTTTTGAGTTATAGTGAGTCAACCTTACAAGATAGACATATGTTCACGCGGACTTTTTTTAGAACTTTTTAAAAGGAACAATTCCGTCATACATGATTTTTGCGTTACTTTAACCGTTTACGCAGCGCACGCAACGGAAACTCTCAAAAGGAATAAATTTTCCCCGTTATTGCAACATTTTTCATTACTGCTCCGCTCTTCTTAGTTGTAGCGTGATGTTTTATAGCTTATAGCCTCCCTCGATAAATAGGCTACCCAACACAAAAAGATTTTTTCAATTCGGACCAGTAGTTCCTGAGATTAGCGCGTTCAATCAAGCAAACAAACAAACTCTTCAGCTTTATAATATTAAGTATAGATTTAGAAATATATAAGTATATTTATCAGTTGTCTGGTTGCATAGTACAGGCTCTGCCTAGTTTGGGATCAGATAACGTTGTGTTGGTTGTCCTAAGATATTATTATTATTATTGTTGATATTTACAATTTAATCTGTGATTATCGAATTTCTATGCCGTGCTCGTGACTCGCCAACTGTTTTTTTCCTATTAGTCAATGATGAGTAATCCAACTATAATACGGCTGATCTACACATTATCTTAGCTATGTAAGATCTTACTAATAATATTTTGAGTGTGACTAGGCGTTGTTTTTATACCACTGCCAACTGGGTTATAGATATAAATGACTTACTAGAGTGTACGGTGCTATACAAAGTACACTAAACTAGGAAGGTGTCAGTGCGTAACGTTTTCGGTTGACATTCACACGCACGTAATAAAACACGGCGGGATGATTTCGTGCAGTGGATTTTCAATGTACTGCTTAGCGCTTAGAGTTGAAAATTGAACAGTAAAACACACTGAGCAGTTGTCGATGCGCTGAGATGCACTCTGTTGAATCTAGTCCGTGTGCGCGAAAATATCCCGCCGCAATTTTATTGCGTTCGTGTGAATGACGACTAATGATGGCACACAGAATTTCAGACAGGTCGCCCATTTACCGACGAATGACGTCACTGCACTTAGATAGAGGTCAGTGCGTCACTGAGATAGTTACGAAATTAAGTTGTTGTGTGTTTGCCTTTAAAGCGTATTTGACACCGTAAGGTCAAACTCGGCTCAGATTTAACTCGATGTAAATCTTTGCCACTGCCATAATTCTCAATATGGTCATTAAATGGTGGCCAGTGTCTACCGCTACTCTAGGAAAAATATTTTGTGAATATTTGTTTTGTTTTCTTTGCTTGTGCTGTCCTTGTCTATGATAGTTAGTCGTCAACCATAGAGGAAGCCAACCATAAACCAAGTGACAGTAACAGTCTGACAGTGACAACTGACAACTAACCTTACTTTTATATTTTTGTAGAGCCTTTTTCAATTCATTTATGTTACGTTATTATTACGATGGATTTTAACACAAAATTAATAGAATTAGTTAAAAATTATAAGTCCATTTATGATACGAACGACCCTACGTATGGTGACGCTGTAAGCAGGCACGACGCCTGGAAGGAAATCGCGAGGAAACTTGAAACGCAAGGTAAGTAATCATTATTTATTGTTTATTTCCAACAACAATGGCTTGCTGGGTGTTGGCATTCAGTTTTCTTTTCACAGTATGATTATGACACGAGTTACATTGTAGGATATAGAGCTACACTAAACTTTTGATATTCTCGATATGCTCTGAATAATTCGAACTGAATAAGTTCTGGATAGGTGAATGTTAAAATAAAAAAACGAGTTGTTACCGGCTGAGAAAGTGGCTAACATGGCCACCAAAGAGATTGGAGATATAAATAATGTAATGTTTATGATGGGTAGGAAGTCAATGGTACGAAATTGTTTCATTGTGTGGTTGAAAAATGTTGATATAGGGATATCAGAATAGATGAATATGTTAATTTGCTTTAGAACACGGTACATTAAGTCTTATTAATAAAAGCGTCACTTTAACTGGCTTTGTACAACGTCTTAACCAGCGGGCCAGCATGTTACAATGGACAGCCAGTGACCTATGTTCCTTTTCATGGTCACAATTATCTTTAAATCTTTAGTGACCCCGTCGCTCAAATACTTAACCTTGTCCACCCTTCACAGTTGTTCTCTACAGAGTGCGTTGGAATACATACTTAATCTTCAACTTTTTTAATAGTCATTCACCTGTGTTACATGATGTAGCCCCTCTACATCATGTAATCCAGGTGAATGACTGATCAGTTTGGTGATTATAATTTAGTACAAACATTTTTTTTATGGTCCCCAATCACGTTTTGCTCAATAAACAACCTGATCATTGCAAAAGTGTAAGAAAATTTCAATTTTGAAGGCTACATAAGGATCTCTTTAAGAAATAAATGATTAACTATACCTAGGCGCTTCCCGTTTAAACACTTTTATAGCACATCATAAAAGTGATATCAAAATATATGATAGTGATAGTAAAAGAGGAGTCCCTCTTTCCTAAAAATAACCAGTTTCTTTATCTTTTACAGAATCAGAATGTAGAAAATCTTGGATGCTATTACGCGAAGGCTACCGAAGATTCCTGAAAAAACAAATAGCATTCGAAAATGATCCGATTTGCAGGAGAGATAAGTTTGCAAAGAAATGGACATACGAGGACCATATGTCTTTTCTCTCGCCACACTTCAGAAAGCTATACCATTCTTCTATAAACAACCACATTAATGTTGAAGAGAGCGGAAGAGATCATTTAGCACTGCCTGCTATTCCTGAAAATACCGAGCAAAAGCGTGCACTTCTAAAACGGACTAGAACTCATGAAGCAGTCACCCGGCGGTCTAGTTCCCACGACACACATTCAAATACATTAATAAAATACATATTAGACAGAACCATGAAGAAGAATGACATCCAACAATTCTTTGATAGCGTTGCCTCCACGGTGCAATCATTTCCAACTCGTGAAAAAGCCTTAGCGAAGGCAAGAGTCTTCGATATCATATCTCGAATGGAAATGGAAATATTAGGCCGAGGATCTGCTAATACTTCGCCTTCCACTTCTCCATCGTCAAATGATATGGAAGGTCAAGATTCAAGGAATAACTTGTATATCACTCCACCGCCAGAAGGGCTGCAGTCTGCAGGATTCTTAGAATCAAACGGCTTTGATGAGGATTCCATTCCACAACTTATCATTAAGATGGAACCGGAGCATCTTGATTGAATAACATGAAACAGGAACGTTAATAAATTATGTTTATTTTTGTGAAGAATGATAAATTTGAGTGCGTCGTGGGTTTAGTGGCTAAAAGGCTAATGCTTCTAGGTTGAGCTGTATAATGTCTTCCACTGCCAAGAAAAAATTTCTGCACATTTCAGCTGCCGTATACTGTAGACTAGTGTTGGAAGGGATATTGGGATGTTCTCGGTACTACCAAAAAGTCTGAATTTGTGCCTGTTTATTGGCAATAGGGGATACCCTACTGCCTGGGACTTCTAAATTATAGAGGGTTAAATTAAATTAGCTGGCAATACTTTACCCACGTGTTTCTTATTGATATCAAAAACTTATGATATGATAATAGAAAGCTTTGTTCAAATCTTTTAATGACTCTGTCTTGTACATTAAGGCAACCAAACAACTGTTATGTTCTGGTTTTTGGGAATTGGTAAATAATATGTATGTATGCTGATTGATCATGGGTCATTGACCTTCGCCCATCCAATGATGAAGCAATTTTAAATTTTCTTTTTGTTCCATTAGTTTTGGATGGTAAAGTGCTGCCAGCTAATTTAGTTTGACCATGTATATGTATGAAGCTTACATATTGTATATAAAGGGTGGCAGGGACACGAACGTGCAAAATGTTACCACTAATTCAGTAAATGGTTCTGAACCTGAGATAACTGAAGTTTTTGTGGGTTATTTAAAAAAAAAATTGCTGTTCTATACATTTTGACTGTGTAGATATTCCACTTTCCTATGAAACAGCAGTTTTTTTAAACCGGTGAAAGTATGCTTGGCTAAAGTGTTTGTGAGTCAATGTTCCTGCCTGTATTATAAATTAGATACACTGTTGTTTGTATGACCATGTTATTTTTTAAAACTCCTCAACGGATGTTGATGCGGTTTTCACTATCTTTTAGAGAAATTATTTTGGATAGTTTATAAATAAAAGACATTTCTAACTTACGTATAGTAAAGAAATCTCATTGTTTAGTTACAAAACCCGTGCGAGGTAAATCCGGGTAGCTAGTATAACTGGAAAAGATATGTTTGTGGTATATGTGCGATTGCGAACAACTCTACCTACTCCTCTTGGGAATGCTGGCGTGATGTATATATAAATTTTGATATTAATTTACAAGTAGGTACTTACATAACATCACGCCGTTTTCCCCGGACGGTTTAGGCAGAAGTGATAACGAAAATGGGCAAAATAATACGAATGAGCAGTGCTGTAAATTTTTATTATACTTTGTGTTTAATTAAACCATATTGAAACCAGTGGCTGTTTTTTTAAACTTGTTCCTTTTTATGTAGTCTGCGAAATTGAGATGTCGTCACGTTTTTTGCGATTTCCAGGGTGCTTACTCTTACTTTACTTTTAATTCCGATCGATTGACATTGGAATTTTGACGTTTCGTATTCTTGAGTTCGACGCTAGCGCCAAAATGTGTTTAAATTGGGTGTCCATTTTGGAGAACTAAGTGGAATCGAGATTGGGTGTTGTTGTTGTTGTTCCAATGTTGACACTATTGTTTTCAAGAGTACCGAAGCACGTGTGTGCAAAATTAACATTGGAATCGTACTGGCATTGGATTGGAATTAAAATTAGGTTGAAGAGTAAGCCCGGTCAGTGTCAGGTTGTATGTAAATTAAAGTATTATTTGTGGCTGTAACAATATATGATTTCACGGTTTCACATAATTATAACTATAAAAATCATCAATACATCAAATTCTTAAGTTTATTTATTCCCATTGAATGACTTTTTCACCAAAAAGTAATTCAATAGGATTCAATTCACTTAGACGGTTGTATTGATGATTTAATGATTATAATTATGTAATTACATACGTGTTACGGTCACAAATCATGTTCTTATCAAATTAATTAGAGGCTTAAAGGTTACACCGTACGATCTATTCAAGGAATAGATCGTACGGTCAAACTAATAGTGCAAAATAATCTTATCATATTTACTCTGTTTTTATTTTATTTTTGTTTTGTTTTTATCGTCGTAAATTGCTATTTCATTTCTCTTATTTAACTGTACACCTAGACTTAAGTTAGCAATTAAGCGGTAATCTGGCGTCTTTGTAGTCAGTGCTGTGTTTACCTATAATTGGCATATATATTAGAATATTACCTTATGATTTAATGTTTTTATGTATATGTATGTGCTGTGGGTGAACCTTTTCAAACCCCCATTTTACCCTCTTAGGAATGGAATTTCAAAAAACCCTTTCTTAGTGGATTCCTATTCCTACTCCTCACAAAGAACACACCCTCCAAATTTCATGTCTCTAGGACCAGCAGCTTAGGCGGTCCGTTGATATATCAGTCAGTCAGTCACTCAGGACTTTGAATTTTATATAAATAGATAGATTTCTCGATAAGATGGTGGTACTGTCCCGTTGATCTAGTAGTCGCTAGCGGTACAAGCTGAGCTATTATTATGTGTTTGATTCCCAGGTCGGGCAAAGTGTTATTGGGTTTCTCTATCTGAAGTTTCTCAGTAGCTACCCGGGGTCTGGATTTGTGCCCGGTTGATGGCAATAAGCTCGCCCCCTATTACACGAGACTTAACAAGCGAATTATGGGTGTAGCTACTATACGTACACCTCTGCTCAACCTGTAGGGCAAAGAAGACGTGATGTTATGGTATGTTAGATATCATCTGCGGAGTTTCCATAGCTAATTTGACACTGTTCATACTACCGATATGCAAAATTTCATGTTGGCTAAAAACATACATGATGTCATATAGTTCCACAGTATTTATGCAAATACTTAATCGCGAAGGCTCACTGAAACTTGTTTTTCAGCGTAAGACCCGAGTGAGTGGCCGATATGGCGCGGCCTTCAGTTCGTGCGCCAAACTTGCAGTTACTATATTTAAACAAATGTTTAAACTATCTCATTCTTGTATCTATGCTCTTGTGTTGGATCAATAAAACAGCGGTCAAGTGCGACTCAGAGTCGCGCACGAAGGGTTCTGTATTACCGTGGCCTTGGCATATGGCACAAGCCCTCTCTCGGTAAGACGCATGCCAGTTTCCTCATGATATTTCCTACACCGTCTTGAGAGCGGTGATGAAATAATTTACACAAACTAAACGCCTGTCAGGGTACCTACGACCTACAACTCGTAACTCGTGGCCTGTACTACTGGCTCACGATCGCTCCAAAAAAACCTGGTGGTACAGAAACCTTCTTTTGTTTTTTTGTTTGTGGGTGGGAAATCATCAAATGACTTCTCCCGCTCTGGGTGTAGCGCGAGGGCGTGTTAGATAGTTACTGACTAAAACCCACCCGTGTTCCTTCAGTTGCCTGTGCCAAGGTCACGGTAACTGTTTCGAACTTATCCGCGACCCTGGCAGCAGGACGTCAGGAGTAATCTTCGGAACTGCTGATCCAATTCCGAAAATTCTTTCACTAATACGAAGTTACGGTATTGTCGAGTGTCATAGAATATACTTTGCGTTAAAAAAAAACACGCGGGCAAAGTCGCGGGCAGACGCTAGTATCAACTGATATAACAATCATCATTGAAAGATTCCAGGAAAAATAACTTTAAAAATATTAGCACGACTAAGTTAGCGTTCTGTTCTTTAATATAGTTGACTTTAGGTATTAATATAAATAGTTAGTGACTGAGTTAGTTATAAAATAGCGTCATGAGATTGCAACACCTTTGAACTGTGAAACCAGATGACGCCGCATCGTGCTGCTGTATGCTGTCTTATTTGTTGAGTAAATTTTGGGGTCAAAATTGGTCGTGAGGTCATTGTTTGTGGGACAGCACCACATTTACACTCCAGGGTGGAGTCCTATGTCATGTGAATCTCCACCTGAGCAGGTTCTCTTTACTCCAGCCTACCTGAGTCCGGAGTCTATTAAAACAGTTCCGGGAAAGCCAAGGCAACTCGTGTCCAGCTGCGAGATTTTCAGCAGGTGGAACGAATGGGTTTGGTAAGGAACCGCCATGGGCGCCATGTCGCCACAGGCTTAGTTTTTCCTTAGACCGTTCGCCAGTAAGTAGAAGGACATAAATGAAGGAGGATATTTAAATAAATAAATAAATATTTAATTCAAAAATTTTGTTATTACACCTAGCACTGCTTGTCTCTGCGTCACCTAAAGCTTGAGTGGTAGAAAATGCCTTGGCATTACGTCCGCCTCACTTTTCTGAGCCTGACGTAATAAATAAATAAATAATACTAATCTATAAACTCTGAAACCAGACTGCATAATTTATGTAAATGAGGAGCCACCACGGCTCACCTAACTAATATAATAGGAATAAATTAACGACCTCACCAACATTCACGATTCCATTTTCAAATTTTGACATAATCCCACTTCATATACTTGGCGCCATTTTTTTGCGGATGACGTAACGTTAAGGTCAATACTACTGAAGTTAATTTCATTCGAATGATATAAACGTGATGTAATGTCAAAAAAACATGGAGGCGCGGGTTTCGTAGTTGGAATGTTTACATAATAATTTACATGAGGAATGAGAAGATTAGCGCAAAATTTACATTTTAAATCCGGCTTTGATAGCATACTTATAATTAGAGTTCTTGTTATGTTAATTATTAAACTTGCATGCACCACCTTGACCTAGAGGGTATGGACAGGTTTGTAATATGCAAAAACCTGTTTATGTTTTTACATTGACAATCAAATCCTTGTGAAGAGCGGAAGTGAAACTAACTTGTAGACAATAATAATATATGTAATTATCACACACTTATTATAGTTTAGAATTAGGTACGCTATTCTACACAGTCATATAAGTAAGTACACTAGTAGGGACAAAATAAACAAATGACTTAAATCTAGTGCGTGTGTCAGGCCACGGTTGACTGACAAGCAAGAAAGGGGGTCGCTAGTTAAGGAATTCTGGATAGATAACCCCGGATCGTAGGTTAGTATTACCAATTAACAAGGTTGCGCCCCAACTTACAAAAACTTATTTCTACTTAATATAACACAAACTTAGCCACGTCAACGTGCGTTTACAAAATGTGACACTACAACGTCAGTCGACCGTCAAAAGATCGTTGTCGCACTGTACTCATTGAACTCATTTAATTACAGAACCATGGGCAAGGACGACAAGGAAGACTCGGGCTTTGGCTTCAAGGACAAGGCGAAAGCGGTGGAGACGCTGCGCCTGCTGGAGTCGCACGACATGAACTACCGGAGACTCACCGTGCGCGGGCTGCTCGGCAGGGCCAAGAGGGTGCTGTCCAGTAAGTGATTACAATTTATACCGGACTACGCCACTGCGAAGACGCAGTGTTATGTTTTTAACCCCCGACGCAAAAAGAGGGGTGTTAAAGTTTGACGTGTCTGTCTGTCTGTGGCATCATAGCTGCCGAACGGATGATGCGATTTCAATTTAAAAAAAAATGTATTAAAGGTGACTTATCTGCGAGTGTTCTTAGAAATGTTTGATGAAAATCGGTTGAGCCGTTTAAAAGTTATGGGGGGGGGGGGAAGTGGGGAAGAGTAACCGAATGTCAGCAAATATACTCGAGTGGGGTCTCAAATGAAAGCGCACTGAAAGAGAATATTGATGAATTAATCGAGAGTGTTCTTAGCTTCGTTTGATTCTACATTATATTAAGTATATACCTATAAAAAGTACGAAATAAAAAATTAAATTTAAAATTTAAAAAACCCCCGACATAAAAACCTAATTTCCCTTTAAAAAGTAAAAAATAATAAAAAATAACTCGATCTTAAAGTATCTAAGAATGTATTAATAATTTAAAAAAAAACGTCGCGTTGGGGGACCGCTCCGCGAGTGCAGACGTCGGCGTCGTTGACTGCTTAGTTAGGTAATAAGACTATTGGTAATTAAATTGTTAGGTTTGAAGCGGTCCCCCAACGCGGCTTATTTTTTTTGAATTATTATTACATTCTTAGGTACTTTAAGATTGAGTTATTTTTTAAATATTAGATGGCAAGTCTATGGAAGAGCAGTGGTGGCCCAGTGGTAATGGCCGCGACGTACCGAGTTGTAAGTCGTAAAGGATCTAATCTTTATCTCCCAAATTAAACGATGATTGTTAAGATATAAACGGATTTATTTCTTAAAAGTGTTCGGTTCAATCGTCAGAACACGAATGCTTACATTTCACCTCACTTTAAAACGTCAAAGATTTCAAACAAGTGTTGTCATTCTTAACTGTGATTCGATACAATTAAATAATCGATTAAATATTTAACTAGAATTATAATAATAGATACTATTTTAATATGTTTCTAAATTTAATACAATTGCATATGGTATTCATGATAACATATTTAACTAGATAGGATCCTATCAAAATACCCACATCTTGGGTAATTAACCTTACAGTCGTAAGTTATCCAGACAGGTGCTTTACTATGTGTAAATTATCACCACTGCTCTCAAAACGGTAAAGGAATACATCGTGAGCAAACTGGCATGTCTTAGAACCAAAAATCCATTACCCTCGCGTAGTGGATTAAGGCCCACTCTCTTTCACCGAGAGGAGACCTGTGTGCCAGCTATAGTAACATTATAGGCTGATGAAGCAAAACCAAAGTGTTCCATATGGCCTCTGGGCTTTGCTTGAGTCTGATTTTAGGTTCGATTGTTAATTTATACTTATTGGAGTAATTTTATTTCCAGTGACAAAAGCAGAAGATAAGATAAAGAACATAAAGGAAGCGATGGAGGTGTTCGAGCAGTGGCTCGCTGACCTCGCCGACGAGAAAAATAAGAAGACTGACAAGAAAGACGAGAAGAGAGAAGAGAAGAGAGAGGAGAAGAAGAAGGTGGAGAATAAGAGCGATAGTGATGACGTACGTATTTCATTGTTATATAATCAGCCTATAGAAGGTGTATCTATTCATACACGAACTATTTTAAGAGGAACAGGAAAGAGAACAATTTTTTTCTAAATGTATTTTTTTCAAAATTTAATGTTTATAAATTATTTGACGCACATCAGAAATACTGGCTTCTTCTTATTTTTTATGGCCCGAGACACCGCGGCCATACTCGTGCCGTCCAGTCACCGCCCTCGCAGCGTCAGGCGGGCCATTCATAGAATTTGGAGTAAAGGTTTCATGCAAAACGACTCAAGCAGTTTTAAAATTATAATAATTACGAAAATTCAAAAAAGCTTAGATAAAAATTTTCTTTTTACTTCTATAGCTTCTTTACCACCTACAGGTATACCTCTTAAAATATTTCGTGTAAGAATAGATACACCTTATATATAGGGTGAAAATAAATTAGTTGGCAATACTGTAGTGTGTACTGTAGTGTGTGTGTTTGGTATCGATTTAGAAAACGAATGGAACAGAAAAAATAACAAAAAGAAGTCATATTCCATGGTTCATCCATGGAATATGACTTCTTTGGTCATGGCGTAACCAACCAGCTGTTTTTGTAATTTTTCGTGGAAAAAATATTATTCTACGAATTGCCATAAACCCAGATTACCTCGGTTCTCCTTGGTTTTTTAGATATTCTTGTAGATAACTGAGGATTGCATATACCTATGGCTACACTTAACAGGCATGACGTTACGTATAAATACTTCCAGAGCTCGTTATCCTCGGACGTGGAGATGGAAGACAAGAAACCGGAGAAGAAGGAGCTCCCGCCGGACACGGTGCCGGGGCTGGGCTTCAAGGACGCCGCCACCGCCGAGGGCACGCTGCAGGAACTGCAGGGGAGGGACCCCGACTACCAGAAGCTCGCCGTCAAGGGACTCATCGGCCGCGCCAAGAGGGTGCTCACGTGTGAGTCTATCGTTTGCTTTGTACCGATCTCAACACGTGGAATAGAAAATTGATTAAATTGCAATAAAGGTTTATTATTGTTGTACCATTGACAAAGTGCTTTGTGAATTTACATTTGAATATTTGAATTGAATTTGAAGTAGAATTTTGAACGTTGACATTGGTTTTGAATTAAACTAAAAGTTTGTTGTTGAATTGAATTGAAACCAATATTTTGTTATTTCTTGAGTTGCTGACTAACAGTTTGGTAGTTTGATTGTTTGCTTGTAGTTATTTTGTAATTGATTGATTGAACTTTGTTATTTGATTATTTAATTATTTGGTTTACTTGAATTGTTTGTTTGTGCAATGGCATACAAAGCGGTGAGAGAGGCAATCAGTGGATTGACCACACAGCTACGGTGGTCCACTTCAGCTGCAGCGACCGCTGAGTGCCTGGATCTTGAAGGGATCACTCTGGCTCGGTTCGAGCAGTTGAACTTGAGACTCGGCAACGTTGATGCTCTGCTCACCCGCTACAACGAGTACATTTGTGATGTGGCTCTGGAAGTGCTGGATCAGGCAGCACGTGACAAGGTCCTTGCTGACTACGACCAGATCTTGGACCTGGGGGATGTTATAGGTCAACGTGCTCGGGAAATATTGCAGAGTCAGACACCAGTCCAGGTCAAGCCGGAGACCTCGGTTGTTTCAGGTCCCGGACTATTGAGTAGACTGCCTACTCTGGAACTGCCACACTTTGACGGTCGCTTGGACCACTGGTTAGGTTTCCAAAACCTGTTTGAAAGTTTGGTTGATGCACGCTCGGACCTCAGACCCGCCCAAAAGTTGGCCTATTTGTTGTCTGTCCTGGAAGGTGAGGCCCGAGCCTTGGTACAGCATCTGTCGTTGACTGACTCAGCCTACCCTACCGCTGTGGAGCTACTCACCCGGCGGTACCAAAATAAACGTTGTTTGGCTGACGTTCATATTAAATTGATTTTGGGGTTACCGGTCATTACTAGTTTGTCAGCATTGCGTACTGACCTGTTGAACCCGTTGGTGGCAGCGACCAACGCTTTAAAGCAATTGGAGTTGCCGGTGGACCAATGGTCTTACCTTTTGGTGCATGTTGTGCTGCAACGGCTTCCTGCCGATTTGAGGGCTCGTTTCGAGCAAAAGTATGGTGGGGATAGTGTCACACATCTCCCCCCATTTGGTGACCTCGTCCAATTTTTGGAGGATGAGTGTCGGTTTGTGGATAACTCTGGCGTTGCCACTGAGTCGCGCCAGCCGTCTTCCCGGCCACGAGACCAGGGACGGACTAGGGCTCGCGGGCCTGTTGATGGTCGCCCCGCCGCTCGTTTTGCTGGCACCCAGAGTCGTCCTGGTTGTGAGTTTTGTAGGGACACGGGGCATAGCATGGCAACTTGCGCGGCCTTTTTGAAATTGCACGTGAGTGCCCGCCGCCGAATTGCCAATGCACGCCGCATGTGCTTCTCTTGTTTGGGGGCTCACTTCCATCGGGACTGCCCCAACCCCCGCCCTTGTAGATTTTGTATGGGGTCCCATTTGGACATTTTGTGCGCTAACGCGAACCACGCTGGCAGACGAGCCTCTGATGAAGGTTCGCGCACGGGGGGGTACCGTGGAGTTGGTCACCGGGCTTCTGCCTCGCCGGTTCAGAACCGGGGAGAGGCCCGCAATTTTGAGCGCCGCACTCCACCCCCCGCGCAAGTTGATCGGGAGCCGCGCGACCGCCATTTGGTCTCCCCGCGTAAAGGCGATTACGCAGTTGTTGCTAGGCAACGCTGGCCAGACCAGCACCGCCTTCCCTCCCCTCCATTGGCGGAACGTCCCCGGTTGGAGTCACGCCCCCCGCCATTCAGGCATCCGATGGGATGTGCCCTTCCAGCGATGGCGCGTGGCTCGGGACGCCGCGCGTGCGAGGGTTTTGACCTCCATCCTCGTCGGGAGGGACTTGAGCCTGGGTGCGCCGATCGGTCGCCGCCCAGGCATGTTAGGACATTGGCGCCTGCCCCGCTAAGGTACCCCTCAGATCGACACGGTTTTGTTGCCAACGGCATCGGTCAGGTCTGGGGGCCCACGGGGGACTCTGTTGTGGTCCGTGCCATTTTGGACATGGGAGCCCAGGGTTGCCTTTTGTCTATTGTTTTGTTGTTTTGTTTGTATTGTTTGGGCGAAATTGTTTTCTTGAGCGCCTTTGGACTGCGGGACTTGGCTGGGACGAGCCAATTCGGGAAACCCTGTTGGAAGATTGGCTCCAATTTGTATCCGCACTCCCTGCAGTCAACGAGGTCGTGTTACCCGGCGCTGTCCTCCTGGGAGCTACACTGCTACCCTTGTTTGTGATGCGTCTCCGCACGGTTATGCAGCTGTTGTTTGTCTGCGCACCGTCTGCGCGACAGGCCAGGTGAATTTGTCACTGGTCTTGGCCAAGAGCAAGGTGGCCCCCCTCCGGACGGCACTGACCATCCCTAAGTTAGAAATGTCAGGGGTGGCGTGTCTTGTGCGTCTATTGAACCACGTTGCTCACACTTTGGAACTGTGGACATTCGGGTTTCTTACGCCTGGACGGACAGTCAAATTGTTTTGTGTTGGTTGAAGACGTCCGTCCACTCTTTGGAGGTCTTTGTTGCGAACCGAGTGTCCCAGATTCAAAATTTTGAAACGCCTTTGATTTGGAGGATGGTGGTTCCTTTGCCCGGGCTCAGGGTGCTCGCTGTTGGAACGAAGGACCCTGATTTTTTGTTGAGTCGATTTAGCTCCCTCGACAAATTGTTGAATTGTTGTTTGATGTTGTTGAATTGTTGGTGACTGATCGTCACATTAAGAGCTCGCATGCCGGTTGCAATGCGCTGTTGGCCATTTTGCAGCGAGAATTTTGGATATTGTCGGGAGCCGTTAGTAAGTTGAACCCCTTTTTGGACGATACGGGTCTTTGTTGTTTGGTTGTTGACGGTTGAGGCACTCTAGCCTTCCTTATGGGGCCCGTCACCCCCTTTTGTTGCCTAAGGAGGGCCATTTGGTTAAATTGTTGTTGTTGTTGTTTGGTTGTTGTTGTTGTTGTTTGTTATTGTTTTGACCCGCCAGCCTGCCCCCATTGGGGGGGGGGGGTATTTTGAGGCCGCGGTGAAAGCGGTTAGGGACTCTGGCGCAGATTGTTGGGAGACACCGTTCTCACCTTTAAGGAGTTAGCTACGGTATTTAGCCGCATTGAAGCTGTATTGGACTCGCGTCCATTGTGCCCGCTGTCTTCGGACCCGAACGACTTGAAGGCCCTAAGAGGAGGGGTAAGCAAACAAGCGGCTATTGAAATCCGATGGTGAGGCTTGGCCTGGCAGCGAACATTCTGGTAGCAGAGCGTGGCTATAAGACATATAACCACGCTCTGCTACCAGGATGTTCGCTGCCAGGCCAAGCCTCACCATCGGATTTCAATAGCGCAGTGGAAGTTATGATGGGGGGCTCTGGAGACAAGAGTGGCGAGCGAAACTGTCCGCCGTGCGCGGAGCAGAACCATATAATAATATAATTCAATAAGTACAATTACAATACGACAAACAAAGTACTCACCTGGGTGAAGAACACTGCTTCTGGGGTTACCTGGATTTATGTATGTAAGTGAGTGTGTATTGTATTGTGTTGTGACGTTATTAGTATCTCCAGGTTACAATCACGGCCGCTGCAACCCGCCAGAGATTTTCTCCATCCAGACATGCGGTCTTCAAATCACGCGTTTTCCAATAGCGTCACTTAACCTCCAAAATACTTCAATTTCAACAAACTTAACCCGTATTATTTCACCAAATGGGTAACCCCATTTGGTGAAATAATACGGGTTAAGTAAACACAAAACAATTGGGTCATGACTTATTGTCCACCAAAACGACCGATTCTCAAGGATTAATTTACAAAAGGTCGCGAAAACCAAGCGGCGACGATCCTCCCTTGCTCAAGCACAAAATCAAAGAAAAGTATCAAAGTCAAACTTGACAAGTCAGATGTCACTCCGTTCGGGCGCGTTCCGGTAGGCGCATAGAGTAACCAATTTAAACGGGACTGAACATCAATCCATGTTGTAGGAATCTTCTAAATTCTGTTTACGAATCCAAAACCCTTTTTTTATCTATGAGCCTATTTTTATAAGTGGGACATCACCACATGACGTCTCCCCTTTGGGTGGAGCGGGAGACGTCGTGTCAGACTTTTACTGACTAAAACCCACCCCATTCAGTTGCTTGTGCCAGGGCCACTGTAACTCTTTCGCACAAATCTCGCGACCGCGGCAGGACCTATCCTCTTGGGGTTAATTTTGGTATGGCGTGACGTAAAACGGCATGATGTTCTCTTATGCCGTCATGTTCCACAACTCAACCTATCGCAGCATGTCCCATTGCGCCACTTTTTTAAGAGGGAAGCGCCATGGTATTCTGCAAAGTTCAAAACTTCCGTTTCTTGCAACGGACGACCGATACGGACGACGAATATAATACGGACGACCTTAAGAAGGAGGACGAGTTAAGGCATTAACTCGTCCTCCTTCTTAAGGTCGTCCGTCTACCTAGCTGGGGGGCATCCCACACCACGCTCGCCAATTCGCGTTCTGCACTCCAGCGGGCGAGCACGGCCTACTGTGATATGCTTGAGTCGCACGGTTTTATCTCAGTTCGGGAACAAAACCCGTGGTAAAATACGTGTCTCAAGTCTATCGCAGAGGCGGTGCTCGCCCCGTAGCATTTCTCTGTTCCATCGGCTTGTAAGCATGGCCAGCTCACTGCCACTTTAGTTTGCTGATTCTGAAAGCAGTGTGTAGGAAACTGTACAAAACCTAAGGGGAAGAATATTAAATATCATTGTTTGGCTTTAACCGTAGAAAAATGCTGGTAATTGGATTTACCTACCTCTTTCAATTAAGGCTTATTAGGGTCACCATAGAAGACATGTAATGAAACATACGCTATCACAAATTCCAGGCACCCGAGACGAGACCAAGATCTCGAACATCAAGGAAGCGATGTCGATCTTCGAGAAGTTCCTGGACGACTTCGACTCGCTGCACCTCAGCAAACAGAACAACCCGTACGTCAGCCTGGGCATCGTGCGGACCGCGCAGAAACTCGCCGGGGACGACGTTAGCGACCAACAGGTAGTACACTCTTGTGGCTAGATAATAACAACCGCACAGGTCGGTTCGAGGGTGGGTAACCATTCATTACATAAAAATATCGGGACTTCTTCATGCTTCGGAAATTACGTAATTGGAAAGTAGTCATTTGTAGATGTTTGACAGTCAGTACGGGTCGTCTGCAAGTCTTACCAAGGGGAATCATGTCACCCAGTTACTGGGTTGTGGGGGTCAGATAATTGCCTATTTGACCTGTAACATACCTACTGATATTACCTGTATCTGATCAAACTGGAAACTAAACTGATCTGACTGAAATGTAGTTGGAAAAAACCTATGCAGATGATGATTTTGCAATGGCAATGCGTTTCAGTTGCTGTGTATTCAGTATTGAAGTGCTAGCTACACTCCTACTTGTATATTTTTACGCTTAAATGACATTGACAGGGCGCTGAGAGTGATAATAAGCATTTGTGCGTTTGTTTTAAAGGTATAAAAAAAAGATGGTGGCATTCATTTCTATTTTGAGCACGCGCCAAAGTAACCTTTTAGCTTTGTATAGTATTTGATTAGATGTGTTTGTTCTGTCAGAAAGCGTTCATCGTAGCGTACAGTTCGGTGCGCGGCGAGTACAAGCGCCTGCGTACTGTGCGCGGCGCCGGCGGCGACAAGACGTGGGACATCGAGCGGAACGTGGCGCTCAGCGAGCTCAAGGAGAAGGTGCGTATATTGTGCTGAGGAGAGACCGATGGCTTGTAGCTAAGTAACAACAGCCGCAGGGTTTGATCATTCAGGTTAAGCTACGCTTGCCGCGGTTGATTCGTGGGTGACCATCTTTACATACCAAGACCCTTCCGTGCCTCGGTAAGCACGTTAAGCCGTTGGTCCCGACTGCCAGTCGTAGATCTTAGACAGTCGTTACGGGTCGTCAGAAGCCAGAGAGTCTGACAACTAGTTTTACCAAGGGCTATCGTATTACCCAGTAACTGGGTTGTAGAGGTCAGATAGGCAATTGCTACATGTAAAATACTGGTACTTAGCTGCATCCAGTTAGACTGGGAGCCTACCCCTACATAGTTGGGGAAAGGCAGGCAGATATTGAGAGTCTGATCATGGAGAAGCAAGACTCGAATGGTTGTGAATAACTACGCTAGACTGCTCCATCATTGGCTCCACCAAAATCCTTAAGGCCTCCCCCACATTAGGCGTGCGCGATCCTCGGGCGCTCGCGCCGCGCGCGCGTCGCGTTTAGCTGCCCTGCGGCGCGCTCGCAGCGCACTCGCGGCGCTCGCCTTGTCGTTTAACCCCCTACAGCTAAGTCAGTCACAATTTGGACAATTTTCGTTTCAAAATCCACACTATCCACACTAATATTATAAATGCAAAGTAACTCTGTCTGTCTGCCTGTCTCGCTTTCCTGCTAAAACTACTGAACCGATTTAAATGAAATTTGGTACTCAGATAGTTTAGAGCCTGAAAAAGGACATAGGCTACTTTTTATTCCGTGACTTTGTCTGCGTCCGCGATAAACGACATTTACGCAGAAGAAGTCGCGGGCAGAAGCTAGTCTTTTATAAATAAAGTGCTGATTTCTTCCCACACCTTTTTTTGCAATACGATCACTATACTCCTTTGTAGTCATGTCCCATATCGCAGAACGATTCTGTATTTCTAGGATAAAGCTTTCGATATTAATTTCACTCGTGACTCTATTTTTAACGTGTGTCAACACAAATTAGTTTAGAAAAGTCCAAAGCATGTATTTCATCTATTTTTAATTACTATTTTAGAATAAGTTACATTATAAGATAATCAATAGGTCCTCCTCTCTACCTACTGTATTTTCCTTTGCTGTGCCCGACAGGGTCCACAACCGTTTCTAAATAAAATGTTTTACCACCTAAGCATTGTGGAATGCAATAAAGTATTGAGTATTGTAGCGGGCGAAGGGGTAAGAACGCGACTCGAGCGCCGCGTGCGTGCCGCGAGATCGCCGCGAGCGCGCAGCAGGGCAGCTAAACGCGACGCTCTCGCGGCGCGCTCGCGCCCGAGGATCGCGCACGCCTAATGTGGGGTCAGCCTAAGGGTGCAAATATTTAACTAACAAATTGGTTTTTATTACAGTATGCCGACGCAAAACTCTTCAACGAAAAAGACGAGCCCACAGCAGAACACTTGGAGATGCTCCTCTGGGCGTACTCTCCCGAGCCCGCGCGCGTCAAGAAGTACGTGCCCGAGACCAAGGAGGAGAAAGAGAAGGAGAGAGAGAAGGAGAACAGCGACAGGAAGAGACGACACAGTGAGAAGGAGACGGAGAGCAGCGATAGAAAGAGACGGAGCAGCGGCCGGGATGACGAATCGCCGTCGAAGAAGAGCAAGGAATGATTGTGATTGTTGATGCATTTATTATTAAATAAATATTTACTTGATTATATTGTGGAGAATTATTTTTGTTCCTTTTAATACAAAAGTATGAGTTTATGAGTTTTGAGGGGATATTATGAAACGTTTATTCTTTCAGGGGCACCACCTAGATAGTTATTCGCGCAGCGTTTTGTCTTATTTTCAAAGCTTAATCGTATCAAAATTTCAAAGGCGACCTTGATAATGTTAGAGAGCTCATTTTTTTCAGTATAAGATGCAGCAAGCACACTTATAAACCACTGTCTAGCTTTTACACTTGTAGTGACTAGTTAAGATATATAAAAATAAAAATTGCATGGTTATTATAACTCGTTTAAGTTAAATTTTTTAACCGACTTCAAAAAAGGAGGAGGTTATCAATTCAACTGTATTTTTTTGCGCACTGATTATAAACTTATCCTGTATTAAATACTGTCCATATTTATACTATGACAGAAGGGATGTTTGTAAAGCTCGTCTATTTGAAGGGAATCAACCACTGATTCAGATCCAGCCCATCCCTTGCTGCTCTGCTCTTCTCTTCCAGTGATGCCCTAAGCCGAGGTCCGTACGTCCCTTAGCATAAAGTGTTTTGTGTACTTTAGTTTAAAGCTTTTAAGCCCTGGCTGGAAGCCTTAATTTGTTAAGGTAGCCACAGGCGAGTCCGGTAAAGCAGCCAACAAGCTCATAGGCTAACCTACGAGATAGCATTCCCAAAGATAAAGAGAGATCAACAAGGAACTTGTTCCCTGATAGTCTAGATTTCTAGAGTTTTAAACTAGCTAGTGACGAAAGTTTTACATTTGTATTCAGTCAGAGGATAAATATACAGAACGATATTCAGCATAATTACTAAGCAGGAATGGTCTGAGAAAGAAGAAGAGTGTGCAGAGCTGGAACGTTGTAAGCACCGTACGCAGTGTAAACATCTGCCTAACAGTTAGTATATCAACGGTCCACGGTTGGGAATAGGTAGGGAGACTGGCATTAATCTTGAGGATGATACGCTGAGCCCTCTCAACTTCAAGATGAGTTTTGGTGGCACCACCCCTAGGTTAAAATGTAGTGCTCTTAATCTTAATAATCCGCCGGTCAGCTGCGTTTGTAGCTTACTCTAATGTTTTTGATATTATATTTAACTAGCTTTTTCCAGCGGTTTCGCCCGCGTGGAGGTCGGAAAATATCCCGCGGGAACGTACTTCCGGGATAAAAAGTAGATTATGTGGTAATCCTGGTTATAAACTAATTGTGTTCCAAATTTCATCCAAATAAGTTCAGTAGTTTTTGCGTGAAAGAGTTACAAACATCCACACATCCATACATACAAACTTTCGCATTTATAATATTAGTAGGATAGGAACTAGGATTTGCGCAACCGGGTTACAAGAACTTTTATGTACTGCACAAAGTAGTGTTCGGCTCGTTTCTTGTATTGATAGGATATGGTGTATATGGTAACAGTTTATGTCTCAATTTATAAGGGAAATAGCTGCATTAAATCTCTGTAACACTTATTTACAAGAAATAGTAAAACTATATAATTGTATTTGGTAAAAAAATATGGTAAAATGGTAACGGTTATGGTTTTGAGTGCGAGGTGTCTCTAATAAGATCTAAAAGCGAATTGGCCCATATTTTGGTGTACGAGCGAGTGCGCATACTTGCATTCAATGAAATTATGCTATTTCACTGAATAATCGATTAAATCTCGAACATGTGTGCTTAAGAGAATGGGACAGGAGCAGAATAAGGTGTAATCAGGAACACAAATATGAGAGAATTTACTAAAAGTTGAATTGATCTATAGACAAAAGTAACTATTATTTGGTTTTATTGACAGACATGTAACGTCATAACGGAGCCATTTGGCAGAGACTCAATTAAACGCTCTTGGGCAATATGAAAGACCACGTCCCAGCTCTGTCCACTAAAAAAGAGGGCAGTGTCATCAGCGAAGGTATCAATTTCGAACTTATGGAGTTGACAGAGGCTGTTACACCAAGGACAAATTTGTACCGAGCGTGCTGCCCTGAGGCACACCAAATTCAACACATGACTCATCACTTAATTTATTGTCAATCCGAACTCTTTATTTTCTTGTTGAGTCGTCTAATTTTAAAGCCAAAACCACGTACATCCAACTCTTTCAACTTGTTGAATAGGTGCGGGATGGAGATTGTGTCAAAGGCTTTTGCAAGATCAAGGAACACTGTTTAGCATTGTTTTATATGTTCTAGGTTGGTAATGATGATGGAGTGTGAGATGTGCCGCGTCACCGCGTGGATTTATAACATCGAAAACCATATTGATCAGTTAGGTGAACAGAAATTGTTAGATTTAAATAGAAACTTCATCAAACAAAGAAGATAACTGTAGGCATAGCTAAGCTATAGTTTTACTTAAATGTATTCCTATTGTTTAAATAATAAACAATTAATTGTTAGAACTTGTGTTTATTTGAAGAGTTCCATAAGTTACCAATTCACACAAGACTCTTCATAACATCCGTAATAAATGCATAAACTACTTTCCTTTGTAGATAAGTTGTAAACAATCAATCGAGTACCATTAGCATATCATTCATGTTTTTCAGTCCTAATTTCCGTTAGTGAGCGTATTTTCAGGATTAATGAAACCAAAATAATTATTACGTATCCATTTTGAGATCAAATGAAAAATGATGAATCTCAGCTTTCTTTGTCTATCCCTACATAAATAAACGTTGCCTTAAGAACGTTCCTACCAAAGAAAAAATTAAATATTTATTTGAAGCCAAATAAGTTTAAAAATAATATAAGACGTCTTCCATAAAAATATGTAATCATTTATTTATGTAATACAATATTAACTCGTATTCCTTAAAATATCTTACCAAGTCAGAGCTAAATCATGCATACTATTCCATTCAGAAACTCGTATCCCGTACGCAGCTCACGTACAAAGGAACGTCGACTGCAGTGATCGATTTGACACTTTGACAGTAGATTGTAAACACAGGGTACAATGAACTCTTTTATTTTAAACACAAACACTAATTATATTGCAGTAATTGTGAATTAAAACTGTGTCGTACAGTGTCCCTGCAGTGTTCTGTACCAAGGACCGCCATGTTTGAGGGATAACGAGTGAGTTGTGGGCGCGGGTGCGACGGGGCGTGAGAAGCCGCATTTCGTCTATTTTTGGACGAAAAGTGAAGCAAAAAGTAGTGAAACTATCGCAAGTTCATGTGCAAGTGAATCTCAGTGCCTCTAGTTAGTTTTCAGTGTGTTATAGTGAAGTTTTGTGAAAGAAATGGTGTAGTTATAAACGTAAGTACTTTCTTAACTCTTCAGGGATTATAAGAGTAATGCTATGTCATTTGAAATATTGAATTAAAAAAGTTTATCATAACAGACAGAATAATCTGCAAGAAATCTGAAATGTGGGCAAATCTTAAAACTAGATCAAAGAGAATAGAAAATACTTTTTTGATAATTGAGAAGGTATTTAATGGAATATCTCTCATGAAATTATTTAGTTTCTACAGATTATCTGAGTATGGATAGAAAGAAAAAAAAATATTGCTGATGAAGACAAAAACACTTAGTTTATTACACACTATCTTTTGCCAGTTGCTTCGCCGGCAGGAAGATGAAAAATTAGTTCATTACCTACCATATTGCATATTAATCCAGGTTACAAATAGTTTCTCTGTGCCAAATTTCATCCAAACCTTATTAAGTAACAAACATCCAAATATAAAAACTTGCACATTTATATCATAGGATAATATCACGCCTGTCTTCCTTGAAGGGTTAGCCAGGTATGTTTAAGTCCCATGTAATAGAGGGTGATCCTATTGCCATCAAGCGAGTGCAAATCCAGACTTCAGTCAATTACTGAGAACTTCCTCATCGAAACACCCAGTAATACTGCTGGACTTGGGAATCGAACCCAAGACATCATTAAACTTGTATTAAAAGACCTTATTGATGATGTTCTTCAGAAAGCTCAGGTGCATGCGGCGAGCGTGTATGACCAGATGTGTGAACATAAATTAAACAAAAGGTGTATGCAAGCATCATAGCAGGTGGCGTTCTGTAGTTTCTGCTGGCCCCCTTGGGAAGGAGGTGTGAGTTGATTTATTTTATGTATATCATATTCAATGATAGTTGACATCAGCTGTGTGTTCCAGAGTGCCGCACGCAGTGAGGGATGCAGGCGACGGCGCCGGGCGCGCGCCGGCGCAGCGTGGAGGCCGGCAGCGACGCTAGCTACTGTACGTATGCACATTCAGTCTCTAATGTTCCCACTGTTGGGACACAGGCCTCCCCTCTGTTGAAGGGAGTGAGCTATAAATCCACCACGCGGGCCTAGCGCGAAGTGGCGGGTATACAGTCAGCTTATTCCGTTTTTTAAACTTTTTGTTGGAACCTACTGACAGAAATAAATATAATTTAATTTCTACTATAAAGGGTTCATGTGGTGACAGACGTAAAGAATAGCATCATCGCATTTCTCCCCGTGGCTGTCGTAAGAGGCGACTAAGGGACTTACCAGAGAATGTGCAGCTGCGTCCTCTAAGCATTTTTGACAGGCCTGTTGGTCTAGTGGTTAGTGACCCTGACTGCTATGCCGGAGGTCGTGGGTTCGATTCCCACCCAGGACAAATGTTTGTGTGATGAGCACGATCATTTGTTCTGTGTCTGGGTGTAATTTTATCTATAATATGTATGTATTTAGAAATATATAAGTATGTTTATCAGTTGTCTGGTACCCATAATACAAGCTCTGCTTAGCTTGGGACTAGATGGCGTTGTGTGATAGTTGTGGAATATTATTATTTTTTATTTTACCACCATACTGCGATCGCCAACCCGCCTGCAAAGCGTGGCGATTATGGCAAACGAACCCAAATTGGGGAAGACTGAAATGATGATGACCCTGAGAAGAATTCAGAGCAAAACAAACTTAGAGTATGTATGTGTGTATCCCTGTCTCTATCTAACTAGTGTACCTTGTTGCAGGCGAGAGGGAGACGTGGGAGGACTGGGGCAGTCGCTCCTCGCTCAGCCAAGTGGAAGAGGTATGTACTTCGCTACGTTATTACTCGAGTTCCGAATTCATTTGTGAGTCCTCTAATTCTTTCCATCATCACCTTAGGACATAATACCTTTGAACCTCCCACCACTAGTTTCATTCGCGACTAGATCCGATCAACATTGGAGACTGAAAACATACAAATACTTTCAACGAGGAAATTTAAGCACAGACTACAAAATTTAAGTAAGCGAATCAAGCGTCAGTAGGTACACAAAGATAATAGTTTAAAAACTAAAAACGTACTTTCATAGGCAATCAAAATAATGCAAAAAAGCGTAGAGTGCTTGATATCAATGCTGATTTTTAAACTATTATTAATTTACTGGTACCGATTCCCTTGTTCACAAACTAAACTAAATTTAAGTTCAGTGCATCTCTTTCTTTGTATTTCATTAAGAAGAGGACAAAAGAAAAAAAAATAGTTTAGTCCTGTCAAATGAATCAGCGCCTGTCACTACTCCATACAAGTTTAGACGTGATTAAAAACTTGCCTACTAAAATTACGTCAATTTACGTCAAGCGCTGATTAATTTGACAGGACTAAACTAAAATTTATCTTCTGTCCTTTCCTTAATGAAATAGAAAGAAAAAGATGCACTGAACTTAAATTTAGTTTAGTTTGTGAATAAGGGAATCGGCACCACTGTCTATTTTTAGTTAGGCTAACTACTCGTACAAAAGCTTGTTTGTTCGTATTTTTGCTGTCCTAATGATCCTGGCCTGGCTGGGATAGATCTTATTTATGAGTTTGCAAAGTTTCAAACTAAAGCGACGTTTTGAAAATGGTGAAAATCACGTTTAAAGATTCTTTTACATAAATAGGGATCTACAATAAAAGCGTTTAGCAACAATAATACATGGATTTTTTTTGCAAGGAAGCAAAATAAATGAGATCTTTTATTATATGCGATTTTTTTGCGTCTTCGTGACGTGACGACGATGACCCAATAGTTGACCTCTGACCTCTGGACAGCCGACTGTCAAGATAAATATTATCGAAGGTGAAAAAGTAGCTCGGTCGCCGCGCTCCCTCGGGGGGGCGTGATTGATGAGTAGTGGCTGTGATCTGAATGATATACGTTACAAATACCTTATACATCGCTACAGCAGTCGTGGCCTATTGGTAACGGCCGCGACTTACGAGTTGTACCTCGTAGGTTCGAACCCAGACAGGCGGTTTACTTTGTGTCAATTATTTCATCACCATAATCATCATGTTCCCACTGCTGGGACACAGGCCTCCTCTCGGTGAGCAGTGGGTCGTAATCCACCACGTGGCCCAGTACGGGTTGGTAGATGTCTCATATCATCGAATTTTTGGTTATAGGGCTTGCAGGTTTCCTCACTCACATTTTTTTCTTTTTGCCGCCTGTCTGGGTTCGAAACTACTTACGACCTAAAACTCGAAACGCTGCGAGTTTCGAGTTTTAGGTTATACCAACCCGTTCTGGGGCCCGCATGGTGGATTACGACCCACTCCTTCTCAGTGGGAACATAATAGGCTGATTATGCTACATTATTACATAACACACCATAACACCACGACTCCATTCCCCGAGGGGGGCGGCCGACGCAAACGTATATCGTATAGTAGGTACGGGTCGTGGGGCTTTTGGGACCGGGACCGCGGTCCAAGATTCCACCTATTAATATAATAAATATTTTTAGTAGTAGTTTGGGACCACAAGTAAAATAAACAAAGTTATGCCTTAGAAAAGTACAGTCAACCAAAAAATTTGAAGTTACAAATAAAAATATTTTTATAAAACGATATACCCTTCGATATAGCCTTCTATAAGAAATTAAACCTAAAACAGAATACAAAAAAAAAACTATTTAAAATAAAGTAATCTTGAGTGTTTAATTCACCTATCGCCCCCTAATCACCCACCGAAACGTAACTATAAACTTTTAAAAACTTCACTATCATAATTAGATACGTCGGCAGCGGTCATAATAATTACAATTATTTAATATCATTACTATTTTGCAAATTAAACATAATCAACATGACCCAGCGAACTGTGTACTGCCTTAGAGTCAATAAATGATGTGTTAACTTATTAGGCTCCTACTAAGTTATGACAACCTGGTACTTCGAAGGCATAAAGCGTTTTCTAGCTAATACAAACCCACCCTTGTTAGGTGAGCTCCTACCGAGTTATGAACACCTAGTACTTCGAAGGCATAATGCGATTTCTAGCGGACACTCCTAAGTTTGAAAAGCTCCTACTAAGTTATGACAACCTGGTTCTTCAAAGGCATAAACGCGTTTTGTAGCTAAAACACAAAATGTATGAGAAAATATTTTTTTGTTTTCTCGTAATCCTTTTTTGTTCACTGTACTTTAACTTCAATATTTTTGTGGTCCCAAAATACTACTGCAAAATAATTATTGTATTTTAGGTGGAATCCGGGACCGCGATCCCGGTCCTGAAAGCCCCACGACCCGTACGCGGTCACGGATATTTATAAATGACTTTTGATTCGATTTAATTTGAGGTCGCCGATATGTTTAAGTCGACACTACGTGTCGTGAAGATCGAACACGTGGTTCTAAAGTCCGTCCCAATTTGAGAGAAAAAGATATCCATCTTTTTCTCTCAAATTGGGACGGACTTTAGAACCTACGATCCCCTTACGAATGATGAAACCAGAGGATGCAACACTCGCTCCACAAAAACATAAGAAATACATTAATTCGGGATTGCAGTGATGCATCGCGTCTGTGGCACTACGTAAAAATATCTCTCTAACTGGAACGGGGGTGCTCAATCTTTGAAGGTATTTAGGCGCTATATTATGTACGGTGTCGACTCAGCATTGCTCTTTCTTGGCTCGTAAATGTCTGCAGTTTGCTGAGGGCTGTATATTCCAGTAGCTATATTTAGGAAATAGTCGCTGGGAAATATTCTTCCCAGCTAAAGCACTAGGAAGTGCTGTAGAGTGGGCGTTTTAGGGTACTGTCTTAAGTCATTTTGACGTGTACAAAGTGTTGATTCTCACACTTGTTTGAATAAATAACCTTTGATTATGATTCAGCACTACTAGGTAGAGTAAGTAGACATAAAAGTAGGATGGCAACGCTTTTTGCGACAAAATTAAACCTACCAAGGCCACTATTACTTCTTTAATTTAGGATCACTTAAAAGTTACAAAGACAACTAACTGACTGATTAGGTATTCTTGTTTAGCGGCGTCTACACTGTCACATGTGAACTAGGCATCACACTGACGTCACGCAAAATCCTACATCGCGCTAGCACAGTTTACCGCGCAACTAGCATATACAGGGTGTCCAAGAACCTGGCGTCCAACTGGATTCCCACGATGCCCCAAGTAGTAACAGTACTCAGAAAAATATTTTAAAAAATCCACCCCATGTACTTACAGAATTATACTGATTTCAAAAAAAAAGGGGAAATGAGCACCCTGTGACATACTTTTGAATGCTGTGACTGCTAATGCTGATAATTTCGATATTTCTTGGAGGTTTTGTAATCTAGGGTATTGCTGTGTCTAAATAGAATGTAAAAATAAAGTACTTATTGTACCATTTTAAAATAAAATATTATTTTAACTAAAGGTGATATGGAAAACTATTGAATTTCGCAACTTTGACCGACTGTAGTGTAAAAAAAATGTACCAAAATAGTATGGCAAGTGACGTCAAATTTTGACGCGTTTATTCCTCTTTTTAAAAAGGTATAATACTTACACATTAATTTGAAAAAAAAATTTTTGATAATATTTTTACTCAACAACCCAATTTTTACGAAGTGCCTACCTACTAACGGTAACTGTCGGACCCTTTCTTATCTTAGAAACTGTTATGTTACTACTATTATTTACTTCGGTTCCAAGAGTGAGCAAGAAGGAAATACACACAGGTAGATGGGTTCCCAGTAGAATAAAAGCAAAGAATGTTAGTTTAAAGATATTTTATTACAATAAATGTTCAAAATGTTGACCACCCGCGGCAATACAAGCTCTCACTCTCCTTAAAAAGGACCGCTTTATGTTTCGCGAGTAACTTTTTTGACGTATCACCTGCACTGCTTGTGTTATCTTCTCACGAAGGTCAGCGATGTCATTAATGGGCTTCGCATAAACGAGCTCCTTCATAGTTCCCCAGAAAAAAAAATCCAGCGGATTTAAGTCAGGTGAGCGGGCTGGCCACGGGATTGTTCCTGATCGCCCAATCCACCTGTTCGGGTATTGCTCGTCCAAAAACTCTCTAACGGATACGCGAAAATGTGCTGGACAGCCGTCGTGTTGGAACCACATATCTGGTGGGGTCTCTTCTAGTAAGTTTGGCAAATCATTTTGAAGAAAATTTAAATATGATTCGCCAGTCAAATTCTCGGGCATCTCAAATGGACCAATAATATTCCCACAGAGAATACCGGTCCACATGTTCACTTTGAACCGGTACTGGGATCTATCTTCTCGCATCAAGTGCGGATTTTCCACATGCCACTCGTGCAAGTTGTGTAGGTTCATGTAGCCATCCTTCTTAAATGTTGATTCATCTGACCACAAAATTTTGTCGATAAAGTTTTCGTCTTCTCGATGTTTTTGCAGGATTGTTTCACAAAACGCGACTCGGCTCGGATAGTCTCGAGGTAAAAGACTTTGCACTCGCTGTACGTGGTACGGATGATATTCTTCTTTTTGGAGAATACTGTGTGCTGTGCTCTTCGGTATCCCCGTATCAGCTTCTATTCCTCGCACAGAGATGCTTGGATTTGCCGACACCGCCTCTAAAACTTCATCGCGTATGAAGTCATTTACGGGTCGTCCTTCACCAGCTACTTGATTGGGGAACCGCCCGTCACATAGTGATCTGTGCACATTAATGAAAACTCGATGGTCGGGATATCGCGTAGCCCTCGGATACCTTTCTCTGTAAAGTCTCGCTGCAGCTCGTCCATTACCTCTACATTCTCCATAAATGTAGTGCATATTTGCGTATTCTTGCGGAGTGTAGGTCGCCATGGTAGCACACACAAAACACAAACTGTCCAAACACAGGCAAAGGTCGTCGTAAAGAGTTCGTTTCAAAGTCCAGAGCACAAAGAGTAATCGAGTCCAATAAACAAAGCTTTAAATCGTAGTACGTGATCAATGGTAACAATAAGAGAGAGGTGCGTAGTAACGGCAGGAGGCAGTGACGCGTACTGACCGTACTGTTATCCTAAATAGCACGATCCCAGATAGCGTCACTATCTATCTCACTCGCACCTCTAACCTTTTTCTCCCTCACTCTTACCTGAATAATGGGGTACCATAAAGAAGAACCAGCAAATCGCAAAGATAGTTTCTGTCTTGCTCCCTCCTGTTGTAATAACGAATCACTATGGTGAGATGCATGCACATACCGTCCCTTACGGTCTAACCTGTTTTTTGAGAGGCCTGTTGTTATTTTTATGAGCATACAATAGTAATTCTTTAGAGGTTAGATTCAATTCGTCGTAAATTTTTCTTTCTAAGAATTCTGTAAGACATCGTAAAAATTGGGTTGTTGAGTAAAAATATTATCAAAAATTTTTTTTTTCAAATTAATGTGTAAGTATTATACCTTTTTAAAAAGAGGAATAAACGCGTCAAAATTTGACGTCACTTGCCATACTATTTTGGTACATTTTTTTTACACTACAGTCGGTCAAAGTTGCGAAATTCAATAGTTTTCCATATCACCTTTAGTTAAAATAATATTTTATTTTAAAATGGTACAATAAGTACTTTATTTTTACATTCTATTTAGACACAGCAATACCCTAGATTACAAAACCTCCAAGAAATATCGAAATTATCAGCATTAGCAGTCACAGCATTCAAAAGTATGTCACAGGGTGCTCATTTCCCCTTTTTTTTTGAAATCAGTATAATTCTGTAAGTACATGGGGTGGATTTTTTAAAATATTTTTCTGAGTACTGTTAGAACTTGGGGCATCGTGGGAATCCAGTTGGACGCCAGGTTCTTGGACACCCTGTATACAACGTGCCGACATCTATCTCGGACAGTCGCCCACCACACACGATACACGTCTGGTCGGAGGATCCTGTCTGCACTACGTAGCTTGAGTGCTTACACCCTGTTTCACATACCTACAAACTTGAGAATTTAAAATTGAAACATATTTCTATCGCTCCCTTTCCCCGTCTTTCCCCAGTTTGACCAATCTTACAATTACTGAGCTCCTAAAGTTCTGAGTTGAGCTACACGATTCACAAGTCTACTCAAATCTGTGTATTTTCTCAAAATGCCATTTCAGACACTAATCTACATGAATTGGCTAAGATTATGTCTGGAGTTGAAGTGACTGTGGCCCCTGAGTTTGTTTCGCTATTTCTACTCAAGGGCAGTCATATAAGAAATATGGACTCCATCAAGAGAAGCATATGAATTTTTCTACATTATTAATGTTATAAAGAGGAAAGATTTGATTGTTTGTAATGGATTAACTCAAAAACAACTAAACCGATTTCAAAAATTCTGTCACCTATGGAAAGCTACATCATTCCGGTGTAACATGAGCTACAAATTTCACGAGGGTACAGAGCTAGTTTTTTAAATCGGAAAAGTGATTCCATCATCCTATTTACAGAATAAACAAAACCATATATTTGAATTTTGACTTAAAACAAAATCCGTTCAGGGTTGAGTACCAGTGGCGCAGGTAACTAATAAGCCCATTCCTGTCGGCTTCCCTTACGAAATTATGACAGTCAGGAGTTCTCAGCAGTGTTTAATAATCACACTGAATGTATTTAATCTTACACCATAAAATTAAAGTATTCCAAACCCCAACCTACATAAAAAAATATTTGTCTTTATATTCCAACGAAAACAAAACATTTAGGCTGACCCCACATTAGGCGTGCGCGATCCTCGGGCGTGTGAGTAGCGCGAGCGCCGCGCGCGCGTCGCGAGCGCGCCGCGTGAGCGTCGCGTTTAGCTGCCCTGCGGCGCGCTCGCGGCGCGCACGCGGCGCGCACGCGGCCTATACTATCTTCTATCTTCTATACTATATATACTATATAATATTATAAAGCTGAAGAGTTTGTTTGTTTGTTTGATTGAACGCGCTAATCTCAGGAACTACTGGTCCGAATTGAAAAAACATTTTTATGTTGGGTAGCTTATTTATCGAGGAAGGCTATAGGCTATATAACACCACGCTGCAACCAAGAGGAGCGGAGTAGTAATGAAAAATGTTGCAAAAACGGGGAAAATCGCACGGGTAGGCGATTCGACGCGACAGGAAGGGTCGGGGGAACAAGAAATTTAACGCGGACGAAGTCGCGGGCAGAAGCTAGTGTAGTATATTTTTGACACTTCCCGTTATAGTTGCATCCGCGGAGAGGTCGTTTTCGGCTTTGAAGCGAATTCATACGTACATGCGTAATTCTCAAAAACAAGAACGATTATCTGATCTAGCCATTTTTTCTATAGAAAAACATTTATTGTTAAAAATTAAGAATCATCTCGGCTTTTATGATAATGTCTTAGCGCACTTTGTACTAAAGAATAGACGAATAGCTTTAGAGTATAAGTAGTATTATAAGTAGAATAAGTCAGTAGTCTTGTAGTTAAGTAGTTTTTTCTAGTGGACATCATACGTCAACATCATCACACTGATCACACCACAAACGGCTTTTTTTAAAGCCGCTTTTATTATAGTACTTGCAAGACACTGTTTCAATCACCAGTGCTTACACGTATAGTAAAGGTGGATTGAAGACATCTGCTTGTAGAAGACTGAAGCCAGGAAGTCAGTCACAGATTTTAAGTAACTGGACTACGTGCGCCACGTCCGGCTTAGGTAAGCATTTTTTTTGCTCCGGCTTACCTCTCTGATAAAATCATCCTTCGCCACTGTTGAGTACCACTGCTCGAGTCAATAAAAATGTGTGCCGCGTGCGCGTGTCCGCTTCCGCAGTCGGTGGCGCGCAGGCAGTGGGACGAGCGCGCTCCCTGGGGGAACCTATTACTTACTAGCTCTGCCCGTGGCTTCGCCCGCGTATATGTCAAATCAAATCAAAACATTTTTATCTATACATCTATACAAATAAATAAAATTGGAGTGTCTGTTTTTAATATTAAAATAACCGCTTTTTACTAAGTGTTATATGGGTGTATACACGGTACATATACCAAAACAACATTTTTTACAATTTTTGTCTGTCTGTCTGTTTGTTCCGGCTAATCTCTGAAATGGCTCGACCAATTTGACGGGACTTTTATTGGCAGGTAGCTGATGTAATAAGGAGTAACTTAGGCTACTTTTATTTAAGAAGAATTCTTTTATTTTTCAACCGACGAAAAAAAACGGAGGAGGTTCTCAATTCGACGCGTATTTTTTTTTTTATGTATGACCACGCTTAACTTTTGACATAGTGGTCCGATTGTGACAATTCTTCTATTGGAAAGGGTATAATCCCAAGGTGGTCCCATATAAATTTGAAAAACAAAATCGTACCCTAAGGGTCGAAAAACCTCGGGTCGACGGCGCGTAGTGTTCCACGCGCGCCTCAAAGAGATGTCAGCAGCAGTGTAGGGGTCTACTAGGACCGATGCCTGCCGGGGTCGCGTGATTGTTCGAAAGAGATACCGTGACCCTGGCACATGGGCAACTGATGGAACACGGGTGGGTTTTAGTCAGTAAAAGTCTGACACGCCCTCCCGCTCCGCCCAGAGCAGGAGAAGTCATTTGATGACTTCCCACCCCGGAAAAAAAAAAAGTGTCGAAAAACAGGAGATGATTGATTGTTCACTCACTGATCGTTATGTATAACCACGCATAACTTTATACAGAGTAGTTCGATTATGATAATTCTTTTTTTGTTGGATAGGGTATACCTTGCCATGTATTATTAGTACATTAAAGTCTTAGTTAATTTCCGACATTCACGCGGGCGAAGCCGCGGGCAAAAGCTAGTCTACACCAATATTATAAAGACGAAAAATTTGTATTTTTGTTTGTTTGTTTGAAATGGATAAACTCAAAAACTACTGAACCGATTTCAAAAATTCTTTCACCATTAGAAAGCTACATTATCTGCAAGTAACATAGGCTATATTTTATTTTAGAAAAAAATAGGGGTCCGTAAGATATTTGGGATTTTCGGACTCAAGGTGTAAAAAATCATCCAAAAAAGTTCCTTATTAATATGTCTTCGAAGTACTAGGTTGTCATAACTTGGTAGGAGCTCACCTAACATGGGTGTGTGATAGCTAGAAAACACTTTATGTCTTCGAAGTACCAGGTTGGCATAACTTGGTAGGAGCTCACCTAACATGGGTGTGTGGTAGCTAGAAAACGCTTTATGTCTTGGAAGTACTAGGTTGGCATAACTTGGTAGGAGCTCACCTAACATGGATGTGTGGTAGCTAGAAAACGCTTTATGTCTTGGAAGTACTAGGTTGGCATAATTTGGTGGGAGCTCACCTATCATGGGTGTGTGGTAGCTAGAAAACACTTTATGTCTTCGAAGTACTAGGTTGGCATAACTTGGTAGGAGCTCACCTAACATGGATGTGTGGTAGCTAGAAAACGCTTTATGTCTTGGAAGTACTAGGTTGGCATAATTTGGTGGGAGCTCACCTATCATGGGTGTGTGGTAGCTAGAAAACGCTTAATGCCTTCAAAGTACCAGTTTGTCATAACTTGGTCTAACATGGGTATATGGTACTTGGTGCTCTTTGCTTTGTGTTGGTGGGATCTGATAAGTTAATACAACATTTATTGATTCTGAGGCGGTACGAAGTACTGGGTCAGCTAGTCAAACATAAACCTACATGGGCACTAATGGAAACATCAGAAGCTAGGTGCACGGTTCTAAATTGTTGATTCCTATGGAGAAGAGCCGGCAAGAAACTCCACGGTTACTTTTTTTTAAATAATTGTTTTTTACAATGGTTTCAAATTACAGTGTTAATAGTATGGGAGAACAGTGTAGGACTGTCAGCAAGTACCAGGGACTGAATAAAATAGAAAATTGTCTACAGTCTACAAGGCCTACAAAATCAAAACACGTTTAAAAGTTTGTAACAATATAAGTAATCTGAACTTTGACAGTATTGCCACAATAGATATTATATTTCGTATAAAAATAATCCATTTTTTAGGGTTCCGTTGCCAAATGGCAAAAAACGGAACCCTTATAGATTCGTCATGTCTGTCTGTCTGTCTGTCTGTCTGTCTGTCTGTCCGTCCGTCCGTATGTCACAGCCATTTTATTCCGAAACTATAAGAGCTATGCTGTTGAAACTTGGTAAGTAGATGTATTCTGTGAACCGCATTAAGATTTTCACACTAAATTAGAAAAAAAACAATAAATTTTGGGGTTCCCCATACATAGAACTGAAACTCAAAAATGTTTTTTTTCATCAAACCCATACGTGTGGGGTATCTATGAATAGGTCTTCAAAAATGGTAATGAGGTTTCTAATATCATTTTTTTCTAAACTGAATAGTTTGCGCGAGAGACACTTCCAAAGTGGTAAAATGTGTGTAACTTCCCCCCCCCCCCGTAACTTCTAAAATAAGAGAATGATAAAACTAAAAAAAATATATGATGTACATTACCATGTAAACTACCACCGAAAATTGGTTTGAATGAGATCGAGTGAGTAGTTTTTTTTTTAAAACGTCATAAATCGTAAACCGCAATTTACCATACATTCAATCAACTAAAATATAAAAATTAAAAAAAAAAAAAATTTTTAAACCGAGAATACCTACAGGTTTGTACGGAACCCTCGGTGCGCGAGTCCGACTCGCACTTGGCCGGTTTTTTTTAAATGATATGATCAGTAGTCTACAAAGTGACCAAATAAGTTGACCTATTTAAAGCCGTGTCTTGAGTAACAGTAACGGTCGCAGACAGGAAGCTATTTCATATCGCCATTAGTGGACGCACTCTATTTGTGGCTGCACGCTTGTTTCCTTTGCCTGCCAGTGCGGCGCAGTGGGGGCGTCACGAGCCAATTAACGGACGACAAATTAACGGTTTATTTTCGAACGAAGATTTTTAAAGTTTTTCCCGCCACCTCGCCATGCTAGGACTCGCGTATAGAGAAACGAATTTATCGATAAACCAAGAGCCGAGCAGAATACTTCTCTTTGAGTCGATTTAGTGTGTATATAGGGAACGTAGAGATATTTGTGGATCACGACATTTCAGCGGGGCGAGCGTGGCTTCTGTGATGGCTTGAATCGTGCATTTTATCACGTTTTGCTCCCAAACTGTGATAAAAATACGTGAATCAACCTGTATCACAGTAGACCGTGCTCGCCCCGCTGGAGAAACACGGGGCACTTGTGATGGTACTCAGAAATAATGGAAAGTGGAAAAACAATTGTTTTATTTATTTATTTTCAATCAATCATACAATCACGCCTTTTTCCCATGGGGGTAGGCAGAAACAACGGAACGCCAGCTGCTACGATCTCTGCACACTCTTTTTGCCTCGTTTAGGTTCATACAATTGGTCATACCGAAGAAATCTAAATAATAAGGCACTTATTATTTAGATTTCTGTGGGTCATACACACACGCCAGTCGCGAGTACTACGCACCTGACCTTTCTGAAGAACATCACCAATAAGGTCACTAATGTCCTCCTAGGGCGTCCCCTCCCGGTGTTTCCACTCACATCTGCCTTGTAAATACCTTTTGTGAGTCGTCCTTCATTCATCCTCTCAACATGACCAAACCATCTAAGCATACCTACTTTTGTTTTATTTTATTTCATTAATTTTGGATATACCCAACATGGCAGTAAAGTAGTGCCTAACTTAATTTGACCCTGTAATGTACCTATACTGTAGTAACGGCAAGCTCGCATCCCGACAAATGAGTGTGAACCTGCACGCGTATGATGACCACCGTAGAAATGGGTTTTGTCGACGGAAGAATAGACAAAATTACAGATTGTAGAAAGATTTGTACCGTTTTATGCTAGCGTAGCATGACAATTCTATCTCTATTCTACCATCGACAAAGTTCTTTCTATGGTGGTCATGCTACGCGTGCTGTTGTATATAGCACCCTAACGACGTAACATACTACCAATACGCTTGCCGCGGTCGGTCGTGGATGGGACCCCTCCGTGCCTCGGAAAGCACGTTAAGCCGTTGGTCCCGGCTGTCTTTTGTAGATCTTAGATAGTCGTTACGGGTCGTCAGAAGCCCGAAAGTGTGACAACCAGTCTTACCAAGCGATATCGTATTATCTAGTAACTGGGTTGTAGCAGATTTGTAGTCCCTTTCCATAAAATACTGGTAATCAGCCGCATCCGGTTAGACTAGAAACCGACCCCAAATGTAGTTGTGGAGGTAGGCAGAGGACTAGCGATCACAATCTGAATTTTGAGGGATATGGCTAAACCATTGCTCCTTATGCTCGAAAAATGTGTCTACTCAACAACGTTAATAACGTAATGTATGTTGTAGAATTGTTAAAATGAAAGTCATGCGTACTTATGTCTTAAGGCTCCTACACACAGTGCCGCGGCAGGGCCGCCGGGCAAGCCGCCGCGCCGTGCACCCGGCGGCATTCAAAGCTGCCGGGGCGGCTTTTATTGCCCGGTGGCATAGCCGCTCGGCGTAAACCCGGTGGCATTGCCGCCGGCACTGTGTGTAGTAGCCTTTAGGACAACCAATACTCCGTTATCTGATCCCAAACTAGACAGAGTCTGTACTATATTAACCAGACAACTAATAAACATACTTATATATTTCTAATTACATACACATCAGCACATCTATACTCTATACATATACATACAATACATACCCAAGTAGCACAAAAGTGCTGTATAACAGCATTTTAACAGTGCACAGTGAATGCATTAGTTGCTGAATAATAGCGTAGACAGCGCATCCTCAGAGGATATAACTCTAATTTGGGCACACATTATTCAGCACATAGCTGTATAAGAAATCCAATTGACAAATAATTGCATTATAACAACATTATAGTAGCATTTATGTGTGTAACAGTCATCTAAAGAGCTGCATATTGCCTGATTAATGAGGCACATGTTACTTATTATACAGCAAGGAAGACGAATGTGTACATTGTGTGTACTTTTATACAGTTGAAATTACACACTGAGCGAAATTGTGGAATGCAATAACTTAAATTATTTATTTTTCTTTGATATGAACTCAAATTGTAAAACATGAAGTGTATCGTTGTGTGCAAGATCTCAGGTGCCATTTGTGAGAATATACATACATAAAATTGAAGGTAAGTAAAACATCGATTTCCTCCTATTATATTTGAAATCTTATTGGGAAGGTAACTTTACTGTCAAATACCATACATATTTAGTTCAAAATTTTCACGCGCCCTCGGAATACCACGAAGTACTAAAAGAAAAGCAACAAAATTAGAATGAAAATAAAATTAATATGTTCGTTTTTTTATAAAGTAACCAAAAAAAAAACTGTTTCCGTGTAATTATTTTTTAATCCATATTTACAATTGATATCCTCTAAAATAAAAAAAAATTAAAAGATAAAATTTTATAATAATACAAAGTAACGCAGTGAATACGGCGGATGGCAAGTGAACAGTTTTAATCTCAATTTAATGCTAAGGTCTGTACGGGTGTTCACATGTGGCCTGTAATTCAGCCAAGAGTAAAATAGTTTAGCACTTGTGAAATACAAATCAGACATGGATCGATTAGGAGAGTAGTATTGCTTCACATTTGCGTCAGTTACCTAGATAAGTACCTTTATGGATCAAAGCTTTTAGGGTTCCGCCGTGGTTCTTTTAAAGCCATTTTGTTCCCTTTTTTAGTTGTTATTCGACGATAAGTACTTAATTAAAATTGTAATTTAAGTAGCTGAGATTATAATTTAATTATATGTATAATACATAAGTTATTGATTTATTCAATATGCGACAAAATACCTATAAATTAGTCGGTACCTATCTAAAGATAATGTATTTTTCTGGCCTAATGATTTAATTACTTCCACATGAAATAGCATTATGTTACGTTAAGTTTAGGTATTTAATATGTTATTGTATCTTTTGTTTTTTTTCCTCAAAAACTGTATAGATAATGTTGTCATTAAGAAACTGATACTTCTATTATAATAAGTATATTTTTCTTGTTTTTACAGAACGAGACTTTCAAAATAGTTCAGACTATAGAGAGAGGTGTTGTCGATCTAACATTCGTTCCTGCACAGTGGAAAACTAAGGAAATTCTATGGTGGCCACCGAGAAGTACTTTTGTACTCCTTGAAATTATAAAAAGATGAAAATTCAAGGCCTGGACCAGGGTGGTACACCCTAAATTGTACTTTAAAAAGGGAACATTAAATAAACATAAAGAAAATTACGTTGTTTTTTTAGATGCTAGCTGTACCGGTATTTCCTAACTGACTACCTCTGAGAATAATTGTCGAAATCTGGAATCTTAAAATGTCTCGAAAGGTATTAATTTATTACTTTAAAAAAATCTTGGATTTCTCTTAATAAATTTTCTTCATTTTTAGGTAAGTACCAGAAACATATAAAACAACAATATTAGTTTTGTCGCAACCATATTAGTCCCGAAAATGGGTAGGTTATAAGCAGATTTTTGTAGCAGGGCATTTTTGTACCTACTCAGCCTAATGTCATCAAACACACTGACCTCTATTTATAACGGCTTTTTTGTATTGTTTTGTTCATATGTGCAATTATTATTTATTGTTACTTTAATTTAAATCCGACGTAAATTTGAAATTTTATTTTATTTCAACTATGTGACGTATATTTTTATTTTGTTAGTGACATTTTATTCTTTTCTGCTGCAGAATTGTTACTTTTATCTTAATTTTTGTAATATGGGTAATAAATATAACATACGGAACCCGTCGCGTCCAATATTCCATTCGCGCATACACTTGGATACATGTTGTTATTCGAGTGTATGGTAAACACCTGACTAATACGGGAAAAGTGAATCTGTATGCAGCATAAAGCATAAATTTTTTGTTAAATAACTTCACAAAGTAACTGATTATGTTATAGTGGGTGATATGTTCTCTCTTAAAATGCAACGGTTGTATAGTACACGTGTGGGCTATTATTCAGAAAACTTACAGCTAATAGGGTACTGCACTACTAAGCGCTCAATAACAGTGACTTTGTGGCGTGTTTGTGGTGCTTAATAGAATTACTGTACAGAAAAAAGCATTATAGTTGGCCACGTTTTTTTCGAAACAGCTGTTGCAGCACAGGTGAATACTAATAAGTCTTTATAAATGCTTAGATTACCGCTGTGGGCCTTAAGTGACCATTTATAATGCAGTTCTGTGCTACTTGGGTACATACATATACTTACAAATAAATAAAATTGGAGTGTCTGTTTTTAATATTAAAATAACCGCTTTTTTGTGTATGGATGTATACACGGTACATATACCAAAACAACATTTTTTACAATTTTTGTCTGTCTGTCTGTCTGTTTGTTCCGGCTAATCTCTGAAATGGCTGGACTGATTTTGACGGGACTTTTATTGGCAGGTAGCTGATGTAATAAGGAGTAACTTAGGCTACTTTTATTTTAGAAAAATTATTTTATTTTAGATAAATACCTGCGTTAATTTCCGACATTCACGCGGGCGAAGCCGCGGGCAAAAGCTAGTTATAGATAAATAACACCCAGACACAGAACGAATGATTGTGCTTATCAAAGATTTGTCCTGGGTGGGAATCGAACCCACGACCTCAGTCGTAGCAGTCAGGATCCCTAACCACTAGACTAACAGGCCAGCATCTACTGGTACTGTGATACGCAATAATACTCCGCTAGTGAAAGTGAATGAGACTTGATTAATTAATGTAAATAGGAGGCTAATTAATTAATTATTCCTCCTTTTTAATATTTATGAATACGAAAGTGAATCTATTTCCGCTTAGAACTCCAAGTGATGTAGATGTGTGCACATCGTCTGCAATACTAGACGTATTTATTTATTTACTTGCTATGGCCAGGCGGCATAGCCCCCCAAATTGGGGGAGGCCTAAGTCCAGCAGTGGACATCTTACGGCTGAAATGATGGCCAAGCGGCTTGGTCAGCGTGGAGGTCGGAAATCATGTCACGGGAACGTCCTACCGGGATAAAAGTATGCCATCCAGGTTATAAGCAGAATAAAATAAAATTAAGGGGACTCCCATAAAACAAACGTGTTTTTTTACCGTTTTTCTAGATAATGACTTGATGCTACGTTCGACAGGTACTGGCACGCTGAATACATTATTGATGATTTTTTTTTATTTTAGTTTATGTTACACACTATACGTTATCGTATTATAATTTATTTATTACTGTATTTGTCCGTGACATCACAACACACTGGGCCCTACCAGAATACCAGCGCTGCGACACTTATTTTTAAATGTCGCAGCATCATGCTGATATAGGAGCCCTTTGGCGTCGCACAGTACTTTCTGTATTTTTTTCTTTTAAATTTTGTTTTTTATTTGTTTCTTTTGTTTATAATTGATTTTTTTTTTATCAAGCATTGTTTTTTGTATAGTTTCTGTGCGTGTTAGCAGTGTTAGTAACTAGTGCGTTCTAAAATAAAAGTAGCCTAAGTTACTCCTTATTACATCAGCTATCTGCCAGTGAAAAATCGTCAAAATCGGTCCAGCCATTTCAGAGATTAGCCGCAACAAACAGACAGACAGATAAAAATTGAAAAAAATGTTGTTTTTGTACTTATATGTACCGTGTATACATCCATATACACTGTAAAAAGTGGTTATCTTAATATTACAAACAGATACTCCAATTTTATTTATTTGTATAGATGTATAGATAACTTCTGCCTGCGACTTCGTCCGCGTCAAATTTTTGCTCCCCTGAGCCTTCCCGTCGCATCGAATTGCCTGCCAGATTTCGTAAATGTTTCGTTGCTGCTGCGCTCCTTTTGACCGTAGCGTGATGTTATATAGCCTTCCTCAATAAATAGGCTACCCAAGACGAAAACAATTTTCCAATACGGACCAGGGTGCTTACCTACTCTTGGAATTTTGACGTTTCGTATTCTTGAGTTCGACGCTAGCGCCAAACTGTGTTTAAATCGGGCGTTGTTGTTGTTCCAATGTTGACACTATTGTTTTCAAGAGTACCGAATGACGTGTATGCAAAATTAACATTGGAATCATATTGGCATTAGATTGGAATTAAAATTAGGTTGAAGAGTAAGCTCCCAGGAGTTCCTGAGATTATCGCGTTCAACCAAACAAACAAACTCTTCAGCTTTATAATATTAGTATAGAAGAGGAGGTATTGTGTTGTCGTGCATGGTGTTGTTCCATATAATAATAACAATGTCGTAAAGTAGAAGCTAGCGGTACAACATGTATACTGCATACTATGGCCGCGACCCGCTCCGTCCGCCGCGCGACGCCCACTTCACTAATACACAACTCTCTCTAAGATATTGATGACTGGTTCTGTACACGTACCTATGTACATATGTAGTTTGTGGTCCAGACAGCAGTGGTGGCCCAGTAGTAGGTCTTGATTTCGAGCCCAGGCAAGCACTTTTCTTTGTGTTCATTATTTCATCACCACTACTCTCAAAACGGTGAAAGAAAACGTCGTGAGAAAACCGCCTGTCCTGAATCAAGAAATCCGAACACATGTGACATCTACCAACCCGCACTGGGCACGCGTGGTGGTTGACAGCTTACAGCCCACTGCCTCTCACAGAAACGAGGCCTGTGTCCCAACAGTGGGCAAATGATAGGCTCAAAATTGAGTACTAATAACGCGAGGAGGCCGGACATGTAACTAAAAAGCCTGATTGTTTCCGGCTAAATATAAAATAAAAACTTTTTAACAAAAAATTAAACCGCCGAAAAAACTGAAAAGCAAAAAATAATACTTATACCTTAAAATTATGAGTCGGCGCTTTGAGTGATCTTTGTTCATAGATTTTTTGCTTTTCAGTTTTTTCGGCGGTTTAATTTTTTGTTAAAAAGTTTTTAGAACAGACCTTAGTCAGAACCTAGTGACTGCGGGTAACTTTACAAATAACAAAGATGGCCGTCATAAATAAATAGATAGTCTAGTGCTTGTTGTACCGTACAACAAGCACTAGACTATCTATTTATTTAAATAATTCAGCGCACGAAGCTCGGGAGTCGGGTGTCGCGTGTGACGGCCTGCGCTTCTACCGCGCTCTCTCATTTAAGGCGGGACACAAACAGATGCGACGCGACTCTTGTAGAACTATTTCTATGTAAACTTCATGAAAATATAATTCTACAAGAGTCGCGTCGCGCCTGTCTGAAGAAGCTTTTATGGATATTCATATCGACAACCGTTAGAACAAGCTCACACGGACGTAATGAAATGGATCTGTGACGGCACTGGGATCTACAACGAACTAAGCGTCGACAGTTGAAAATTGAACGGTTACTTAAAACATAGGTACTGTTCAATTTTCGATCCTCTGTGATGCACTCTGTTGTATTCTCAATGCTCGGTTCAACACCGACAGTTGAAAATACAGTGCGCGACAAAATCCCGTCGCGATTTTAATACGTTTGTGTGGACATCGACTACTAGAAAACGGCTTAATTTTTTTTAAGTTGAGAAAAAAATATTTCTCGTTCTTTTTTTAAAAGATCCATTTTTCATTAATTAATTACGATCTAGCCTATAATGACTAATAATCAATTTTAATGTAACTTATTTTTTTTTAAGTGATAGTTAATTGGTATTTTAACTAAGAGTAATATTGGTTGTATTTAAACAAGTCTGTTCCACTTACTTAGAGACTGATATAATAATATAAACAAATTGATTATGTTTTTTATATGTACGTCATCAACGCACGTAATATAATGTATATTTTTGTGAAGCATTTTTTCCTCGTGAGCTTTTTCACCGGAAATTAATACGAAACGCGATCGAGTTTGTAAGCCGTAGTAGCGCCGAGAAGAAATCAAATGACATTCATTATAATGTTGCCAACGCCTCGACATTTGCCTTGTTTTCGGGGAAAAATATTTAATTACCTCGTTTCTTACAGCTTAGTTATGAATTTTGAAATTAGTAATTACATAACGTAATTACTTTACCATCAGGTTGATTTACAATGTAGTTACGTAAACTAACGTGAATGACAGTGGCAAAAACCTAAACGTAATCAGTAACCTAGTTAAATGAGGTCCTGAGTTTGTTTTGGTGTTTTAGTAAGTAGTCAGATAGGAATTACAATTTGGTTTTTTTAATGATTGATTTTTAAAAGTGTTTCTGCAAATCTACTCACTGCAATTAAATTATTTATCATTTAATGCTGAAAAGGAATAATGTCATTATTGTATTTTAAACTCATAAAATTTTATGTGCAAATATTAAAATAAAAAGGATGAAAGCTTGAATAATTACCAAGTTATTAACGTTTTAAAATAACTGTCTAGACAAAAACAGCACTATAACATAAGTCACGTTACGAACTGTAACTTCATACTAGTGACATACATTGTCCGTACCGCGCGACATGTACGAGAATAATCCCTTCCAAAAACTTCATATTTCCATCAATTTTACAAATTTACTTTCCTTGCTCAAAATTAAATCTTTTCTCGAACACTCCTAGTAAAAACATCGCTTCCGAATCATCTCAAAGAAAAATGAGTGGTAAATTAAATAGTGTTCACGTGATGGTAACCCCAACTTAAATGCGCCATTCCGCGGTGCTCTACGTCACTTGGCGGCCGTTCGCTCGCTGCTCGCGTTTTGCGTCATCAAACAAACTTGAAGATAACATTTACAACAAAAATACACACAAAATAAACGATTTACAGACGTTAATTACCGAAATTAAACACAGTGATTGTTGTTAGTGCTCAGTGAAGTGATAAAAATCGGTTTAAGTGCGTTTCGTAACCGATAAAAGTGTTTCATTACGGTTTGTGGTATTATTGTGATGTTGTGAGCTGCCTAAACAGTGGTGTAAGTAGATATCCACGCTGCCCCGTGGGCCAGCAGTGGGCCCTGAGCAGCCGGTGGGCGGCAAGTAAATAAGCTCAGTAAAGTTGTGTGCAACGGAGATGACCTACATTTAAGTGACGGTAATGCATCGTGACGTCAGCGGCTTTCGGCGTTCGATTTTTTAAATTATTGGATGGTTTTGGCGCGGATTTAATCGTGTTTATTTTCTTTATTAGATTTGGCGATGAGGTTTTATAGGATTTGATGGGAAGGTCGGTAAAATTAATGTTTTTGTAGTCACAGTTGTGTTTTTTTTTAGTTTACGCTTTACAGGTTTTATTTTCAACTTTCGGATTCAGCCTCCTTTCTAGGCGCTTTTAGTTTAGTTTATAGTTATATTATTAAATGTTTCACTTAAAAAGTTTTTAAATTAAAGAAAGTACCAACTCAACAACAGTGAGGTCAGATAGTTCCACAAACGAACTGTGCCCGCCGCTCTTCCCGTGTGAATGTCGGAATTAATCCTACGCAATCGTGCTTTTGGGACAACATACAACATACCTTCATGTATCTACCGGTAAAAGTCCCATCAAAATCCGTCCAGCAGTTACAGAGTTAGCTGAAACAGACAGGCAGACCAACATCAGATGACTGCAGTGTCAGACGGCAAACCGTATTAAAAGATTAAGTTTTCACAATCCATGGCTATGTGTTGCCGTAATCCAATCACGTCTGGCTAGCTAGTCTGCACTAGGTACGGACCTAATGGAATAATCGCCATATTACATATCAAGTGATATTGATTCCTAATGCCACCACAACGTGACAACACGGTCACATTGTCCAGCTCTGTGGCTCTGTAATGACCATCTAATGACAATGTCACTTAATTCAGTTGTTTACAGTTTTATTTATTTAACCTGTCGAATGGTCACTGACTAGAAGTCATTTGCATGATGGTTAATTTCATATGACATTTGTGTCAGGTTGAAATTGTTATTCAACAATCGATTAAATATTCTGTACTAGCTTTTGCCAGTAGCTTCGCCAGCGTATTATACATATAAACCGTCCTCTTGAATCACTCTGTCTGTTGATGGAAGCTGCATTATAATCTGTTGCATAGTTTAAAAGATCTAAGCTTACAGACGCAATAAGAAACTAAATGTTTGATACTATGTAGAGATTAGCAACTCTATGGTAGGAATTTCATACTATTGATTTAAATTTTATTTTTATTATTTTGTTGTTATAGTGGATATTAGTACATTCTCTCTGGAAATTTCTAGTGTATTATTACAGTTCAACAAATACAGCTCTGTACAGACAGACCATCAAGCTTTAGACAAAATGACCCATAGACACTTTTGGGTACGGAATCCTAAAAAAAGTATAGTAAGTCTTCAATTTGCAAAATAATAACTCTGCCTCCAGATAAGTCTGGCCTGTATTACTAGTCAACTTATTATACTCGCTACTCCAGCAGTACTCCTTAATAGTAGTTCTATTGTTTGTCCAAAGCATTGTGCTCCGAACAAGTGAGTTGCAATATTTGAAGTGCCGACATTGTATACATAACATTGCGTTCACATTGTCACCATTGACCATCAAAGGATGATCCTGACTCATTTCATACATACAATACTGTTTAAAAAGGCTTGACTGCCTCCTTGGTGTATTGGTCACGCCTCACGACTGCTGAGTGGAGACCTGGGTTCGATCCGATAAAGTCACATTATCTGCTTTAACCTTTGTGTTGGCTTCCAGTTGAATAACAGTATTTTACTTGGAGCGACTGCCTATCTTTCTACAGAATGGGGCAGCAGCGTTTTCTATGCAGGTTACCACCAAACTGCGATAGCCAACCCGCCTGCCAAACGTGGCGATTATGGTAAGTCCCCCTAATTGATGGAGGTCTATGTACAGCAGTGGATATCTTACTGCTGAAATGATGTTGATGATGACGGCCTATCTGACCTCCACAACCCAGTAATTGGGTAACACGATACTCCTTTGTTAGATTGGTTGTCAGACTTTCGGGCTTCTGACGAATAACAAAGACTGTCAAAGATGTTCAATTAACAAATCCTTACTAATGAAATGAATGTCTCATCAACATACATGGGGTATCCAGAATCCACAAGGACAGAGAAAAAAACACATTTATTTACTAATAAATTAAAAAAGCTATTGTTAAGTGAATGTTATTATAGCATCAATGAATTTTTAAATGATAAATCCCTGAAATTAGTTTAGAAAAGTCCAAAGCATGTATTTCATCAATTTTTAATTACTATTTTAGAATAAGTTACATTATAAGATAATCAATAGGTCCTCCTCTCTACCTACTGTATTTTCCTTTGCTGTGCCCGACAGGGCCCACAATTGTTTCTAAATAAAATGTTTTACCCCCAAAGCATATTACATTGTGGAATGCAATAAAGTATTGAGTATTGTGATTGAGTGGGTCATGTGCTATGTTTCACCCATAGACCCCATTTTTTTTGACACTTTGGACCCCACGGCCTAAGTATCACTGTAATCGAGATACGACTTTTTCTGTTTGTTTCTGAAAATTACCTGAATCATCGTCTTTGAAACGACATATTTTTTTTTAGTTTGTTGTTGTATTTGCGACCCAATAACTTAATTCTCTAATGTATGATTATTCTAAATAAATCTTTAATTCTTAGCATAGTTACGAAAAAAATACTTGAGCTTTCAAACTCTTAAAAATGAATTAATCTATGAAAAACAGCGACACTTTGGGGTAATCTATGAGTGACACTTAAGACCTGGGGTCTTTGGCTGAAAGATAGCAGATGACCCACCCAATCCCGCCAAAAGATTTGTCGGTCCATGCGACAAACATCCTGTATTTGGACAGTAGCTTCAAAGGATACACTTCACTGAATATTACAGAAATGATGTCATATGAACTAAACTTAGACGGCTGTTAGGTAATCTGTGATCTATGGCGCGACTGTGCTGCTCAGCTCTCAAAGAAATACATTGTACGCTCCAAATGTTATGCACCGTCCGCTTTGAAATGTTCGGAATGCCATGATAATTGTTGGAAACTTGACATGTGTGATGGTTTTTTTCACGTATTTCTACTGCCGTACTTGTGGTGCCGGACGTAAATAATAGCACCATCCCGCCAACCAGCCTGCCGATTATAGCACACCCCGCAAATTGGGGAAGGGCTATGCCCAGCAGGTTGAATTTGTAATTGAAAGTGGATTACGCAATTAAAGTCAAAGCATTTATTTCAAACTAGCATCTGCCCGCGACTTCGTCCGCTTCAAGTTTTCGCTCCCCTTCCCGTCGCATCGAATTGTCTGCCAGTTTTCGTCCATTTTTCGTTTGCTGCTCCGCTCCTTTTGACCGTAGCGTGATGTTATATAGCCTATAGCCTTCCTTGATAAATGGGCTACCCAACACAAAAATAATTTTTCAATTCCGACCAGTAGTTCCTGAGATTAGCGCGTTCAATCAAACAAACAAACTCATCAGCTTCATAATATTAGTATAGATAGGCCCATGGTTGAGATAATCTAGTCATAACAATGTTTTTTAATTAGTTGTGTTGCAATATGTAGTTAGCTAGTGACCTAGGCTGGATGTAATTGAGCTGTCAAAATGGAAGACATTGCCATTGCCAGCGTGTTTCGTAATGTCCCCAAAGCTTTCACCAGGAAGCGTTGTGCAAGCTTGGCATACGTAATTAGCGAGTGTTGCACCCAAATAAATAATCAATCAATGGTTGCGCCTTCTCTGTACTGTATGCACGACAAATCAGGGTACAGCCAGTATAAGCTGACTTGTCATTGTACAAAAAGGCAATACAATGCGAGGTCAGCTTAAACTGGAAATGTAACAGTGTGTATGTGAGCCGTTCTTCGTTCTCCTCCTAAATAACCGACTGCTTCTCTGTCTGCCTAGCCCTTTCCCAACTATGTTGAGGTCGGCTTCCAGTCTAACCGGACGCAGCTGAATATTCAGTATTTTACAGGGACCGACTGCCTTATTTGACTTCCACAACTCATTTACTGGGCAACACGAAACTCCTTGGTAAGACAGGTTGTCAGACCTTTCGGGCTTCTGCCTTCCCGTGACGATTGTCTGCGAATGACAGCCGGTACTAACGGCATAACGTGCTTTCCGAAGCACGGAAGGGTCTTGGTTACCCATCCACGAACTGGCTGCGGCAACCGTAGTTTTACCTTCAATTGTCCCGTATGGCTGTTATTATTTACCACGAGCACGTCTATTGTCCCTTATTGTCCTCTATTGTCTCACACAGGTCATAATCAACCTAAAATGTTCCCACAGGTGGAACACAGGCCTCCTCATGTCTGTTTCCTCACGATGTTTTCCTTAACCGTTTTGTTAACAGTAGTTACGAAATTTACCTTCTGAATACATAAACTTACCCATTTCCCCATGGGGGTAGGCAGAAACTACAGAACGTCTCCTGCTACGATCGTTATATACTACTTTTGCCTCGTTTAAATTCATACATCAGGTCATACCTTCTAAATAACCTACCTAAATTTGTCCTGCTTGGATTGGAACCCACGACCTACACGTAAGTCGCGCCCGTAACTACTGGGTCACCACTGTTCTCACACCGGTATTGGATTATTATTTTGGGATCCTTACAACTTTGGCAAAGTCAACAATACCGCAGAACTATAATGCGGTCCTCACTAAACAAACCCCCACCGACGCTACCTCTCCTCCTTCCATGCATGTTTAACTCCTCCGCGCAAGTTCTGCGTACTACGCACCTGACCTTTAGGAAGGACATCCGCAATTAGGTCGGCTATGTCGTCCTAGCATCCCCCCCACCCCCCGCCAGCCCCTGGGCGCGTCCGCCCTTCGCGCCACTAGCGCTAAAAATAATATTAGCTATCCTTTCAAGTCGACTATTCTGTCTTATCATATTTCATCGTTGACTGCTCCTAGGTGAAGAACAGCACCTGTTGGTTCGAGAAGAAGGACGTTATGGACTGAGATACGTTTTGCGAGGGTGTGCAGTAAATAAAATAAAGAAAAATACATTTCTTTTTTTTTCCATAGGTGCACTAATAATTGAAGGGTTAAGTGGACAAAGGTGTTATCTGACAAAATAAAAAAAATCCGATTTTGCATGCACGTAGATTTTAACTGATGATAAATCGATTCATGCATTTAAAACACACCAATTATAATTCGTTACATAGTTACACACGATAGCAAAGCTGTTAATGTCAATCTAGTTCAGATTTGCAAATGTGTTGTGCAACACAAAAAGGTCGGATTTTTTGATTTTGTTAGATAACAACTTTTTCCACTTAACCCTTCAGTTATTATATTGAAATTAAACAAACATTACAATTAAAAAGTACGAAAAAACAATGTTAACTTGTATGACTAATTTAACCCCGAAAATGGGGGATAAGATCCTATAATTGGAAAAAAAGGGCGAAGGTTTGAATTTTGCGGGCCATCTTAGCGTATCAACTTTAATATAATATTTTAATTAGGTGTCCAATAAAACCAGTCTAATCCAATTGAATCACTATTCCAGCACTACAAAATATAACACGAGCATTAGTAGTACTAAGTTAAAACGTTAAATCGCCAATAAGCTCAAGCACAGCGCATGTGGACATATCGCGTCATCTAGCCCACTTAACCGTCCCGTGATAGTGATCTGGTAATACGCCTGCACTAGATCCAGAGTGCAGTGTGCGGAACTTGGCAGCGGCTCCGTGCGCCGACGTGATCTATAACCTGACCCTGACCTGAGACGCGTCACGCGGCGCATTGTCACGGTGCCGCAGACGCGGGGCTCTTCGGTACCTGGTACATGTTATCGAGAAGTTTTTAAAAAGTTCGTTAAAAATATTCTTCATTTTATAGGTTTTGCTAGCGGTATCGCATTTAAACCTTCCTCTAGAATCACTCTGTCTATTGATAAAAACCGCATTTACATCCGTTGCATAGTTTATAAGATCTTCTAAGCGTACAATTTCGAAATGAGACTTTGTTTTATACTATGTAAAAACTAGCTTTTGCCAGCGGCTTACGCGTGGAAGTCGGAAATTATACTACACAGGAACGTACTACCGGAATAAAAATGTCCATGTGTTGTTGTATGTGTTTCATTCATGCATCTAAACTTTTAATTTTTTAATATTGGTAGTACTAGAAATAGTAGGATTTAAGGAGAACGGAAGACCAAAGAAACGTTTGATGGACTGGGTGAAAAAATACATTGCTAGAAAGGGGTTTTTTTGTGGGTTGTAAATCATTATATTACGTCTCCCGCTCTAGGGTGGAGCGGAAGGGCGTGTCAGACTTCTACTGACTAAAACTCACCCGTGTTCCTTCAGTTGCCCATGTCATTGTCACGGTAACTCTTTCGAACAGATCTGGCGACCGACCCTGGCAGAAAGGGGATGACTACCGAGATGACTACTAATAGAGAATCTATCTACCTATATGAGTCTTCCCAATTATGTTGAGGTCGGCTTCCAATCTAACCGGTTGCAGCTGAATACCAGTATGTAACATGGAGCGACAGACTGGCTGAATAATAGACAAGTATGGAAGTAAAATACATGTTGCGTCGACAACAAATACATTGGGATAAGGAGAATGTAGATGATGAATATAGTATTGGTGGTTATGCCCTGTAGCATCTGCTTTTAATCTATATTAGGTGTTCCTTTAAAGTGTACGGTATGTAAAGGTATTTATGTGACCATGTCAAAGAATCAACTGACATTTATTTATGTAAAACATCCTTACGTGTAGGGTTGCCAGGCGTCCGGATAAAACCTGACACAGTCAGGATTTTTAGTTTCATGTCCGGATAAATTAGATGGTGTCCGGCCTGTCCGGCTTTTTGGTAGGCTTTTTAAAATATGATCATTTTTGTCTTCACCCCACCTTGTATTGCTAGCGCAAGTGAGCGAACTAGCACTGTACCCCCACGTTATTACTACTCGATTTTAAAGGAAAAACAGCTTTAATTTTTTTTATTTTCAAAAACATTAATTAGTTTATGTTACAAAGATTTTAAAGTGTATTTAGAGTTCATTAGTCTTTTGTTTAGTTTTGTTTTAAGACTAAACAATTAAAGATGTCCGGCCTTTTTACCCAAATGTCCGGCTAAACTGGCAGGTCTGTCCGGTTTTTCGGTTTTATGACCTGGCAACACTACTTACGTGTAATATGAAGAACAAGTTAACATACACGATAAGCACAAAATAAAATTAAAGCACAAGAATACAAATGATTGACTCGTACTTATCAATGACGCTTACACTGCGGGTGTAAGCGTCATTGATAAGTACGAGTCAAGAAAAAAAAAAAACCATATACATACCAATTGATTCTTTGATAGAGTCTCATTAATACTTTTATAGAAGTTTACGATATGAATGAGAACACCATGTATAAGCAAGGTACCGTACTTCTGCGTGTTACTGAAATATAATGTCACAGAAATTGGAACAAAATTCTAAGAATATATGAAATTCTTTTCAAAGCGCGACAAATATGGGTCACTGGGTATCGATCAATTACTGTACACCGACTTCCTAGAAGACGTATATTTGGTAAACACACTTCCATCATTTAATGCTGTATGTTTTGAATTAAGGGCTTGCGGCTAAGTAATAACAGCCGCACGGGTTGATCGTTTAGGTTAAGCTACGCTTGCCGCGGTTGGTTCGTGGATGGGTGACCATCTTTGCATACCGTGTCTCGGAAAGATCTTAGACAGTCGTTGCGGGTCGTCAGAAACCCGAAAGTCTGACAACCAGTCTTACCAAGGGTATCGTATTACCCAGTAACTGGGTTGTGGAGGTCAGATAGGCAGTCGCTCCATGTAACATACTGGTACTCAGCCTGTTTCAGGTTAGACTGAAAGCCAACCCCAAAATAATTGTGAAAAGGCAAGCAGATGATGACTTTACTGTGCAGGACTTATTACATCGTTCTCACCTAATTGCAACGTTAATGATGTAACCTATTTTTTGTAACAATATTTTTATTTCTAAAATAATTGTTAAAAAAAAAAAAAATAGTTAAAAAAAATAAAAAACGCGCTTCCATAGAAAACCAAACTAAAACGTAGAAAATACTGGAAAACCACCACACCATACTGCGATCGCCAACCCGCCTGCCAAGCGTGGCGATTATGGCAAATCCCTCCAAATTGGGGGAGGCTTATGTCCAGCAGTGGACGTTTTACGGCTGAAATGATTATGATGATGACTGGAAAAACAAATGGTTTTCTATGGGAGCGTGTCTTTTAGTTCTTGTAAACTATTATTTATTTTCTATTATTTAGTGTTTCGAATTTTGAGACGTATGTCAGCGTAGTTTTCGAAGACAGTTTTTTGCTGTCCTGGTAACCCTGGCAAGGATAATGGCACAAATTTATGAAATTATTGCATTGTCATCGTTCTTTGACAGGTGTGCAAAGTTTGAATGAAATCTGGTCGTTTAAAGTTGGTTAAAATCGCGCTATAAGGAGTCGGTTACAAACAAACATACAAACATACAAGTGAAGCTAATATAAAGCGTGTAAAAAGGGTATCCGTGGAGTTCCTTGCCCGTTCTTCTCCATAGGTTCCTACTACGCTCTGGTATGTGCATCTAGCTTCATCTTTGTGACTTACCGATCCCTTGACTATTCAAAAGTGCTTGTAATTTGTTTCAATTTAAAACTAGATTTTGCCAATTTTCGATTACGATTTCATAATCCTGCCAAATTCTGAGAGGCCGAGGTTAAGCGGTGGACTTCTTTCGGCCGAAATGATAAAGATGAGCCATTTGCCAGCGGCTTCACCCGCATGGAGCTAGAAAATATCCCGTGGGAACGTACTACCAGGATCAACAGTATCTTGTGTTGATCTAGCCGTGTGCGAAATTTCACCCTAATTTGCCTTTTTTGCGTGATTGAGTAATATACATCCAAACTTTCACATCTATACTAATATTATAAAACTGAAGAGTTTTTTTGTTTAAACGCGGTAATCTCAGGAACTACTGGTCCGAATTGATAAATTATTTTTGTGTCGGGTAGCGTATTTATCAAGGAAGGCTATATAACATCACGCTACAGTCAAAAGGAGCGGAGCAGCAACGCAAAATGTACGAAAACTGGCAGACAATTCGATGCGACGGGAAGAGTCCAGAAGCTAGTTTTTAATATGCGTAGGATAAATGTTTTGAGTTTGGGTGTTTGATTCTTTCCACCTGACCTATTAATTCTGCTTACATCACTGCGGGATGTGGGTGTAACAATTAAAAGTTACGCGCTGCGCTGCATTAATCTGACAGAGGTCAGCGCGTGACTTCACATAGGTACATGTTGTTGGGGCGTCTGACCTCAAACTGTAATGTTTTATTCACACGTTACGTCGCGCTCATAAATCTGTGGGATGGTGTTAGAAAAAAAAATTTTTTGCTTTTCAGTTTTTTCGGCGGTTTAATTTTTTGTTAAAAGTTTTTATATTTTTTTGTGGCTTTAATGTACTAATAATACTTGGCAAAGTATACCCTATCCAATAAAAAAAGAATTATCAAAATCGAACTACTCTGTATAAAGTTATGCGGTTATCTATACTAATATTATAAAGCTGAAGAGTTTGTTTGTTTGTTTGATTGAACGCGCTAATCTCAGGAACTACTGGTCCGAATTGAAAAATTCTTTTTGTGTTGGGTAGCCTATTTATCGAGGGAGGCTATAGGCTATATAACATCACGCTACAACTAAGAGGAGCCGAGCAGTAATGAAAAATGTTGCAAAAACGGGGAAAATTTATTCCTTTTGAGAGTTTCCGTTGCGTGCGCTGCGTCAACGGTTAAAGTAACGCAAAAATCATGTATGACGGAATTGTTCCTTTTAAAAAGTTCTAAAAAAAAGTCCGCGAGAGCATATGTCTATCTTTTAAAGTTGACTCACTATAATTCAAAAGGAGCGAGCAGCATCGAAAAGTGGACGAAAACTAGCAGGCAAATCGATGCGACGGGAAGGGTCAGGGGAGCAAAAATTTGACGCTGACGAAGTCGCGGGTAGAAGCTAGTACGTTATAATCAGTGAGTGAACAATCAATCATACCCTGTTTTCCGACCCTTAGGGGTTTGATTTTGCTTTCTAAATTTATATGGGACCACCTTCGGAGTATACCCTTTCCAAAAGAAGAAGAATTATCACAATCGGACTACTATGTAAAAAGTTATGCGTGGTGATACATAAAAAAAAAAAATATACCTACGCGTCGAATAGAGAACTTCCTCCGTTTTTTTTCGTCGGTTGATAAACGGCTCGTGGCTAAATATTTTACAGCCGCACTGTTCGGTCGGAGGTTAAGCTACACTTGCCGCGGTTAGTTCGAGGATGGGTGACCATACACTACATGTCGAGAGCAGTTGGTCCTGGTTGTTATTTGCGCATCCTTGACAGTCGTTACGGGTGTAGGAAGCCCAAATGTGGGACAAGCAGTCTTGCCAAGGAGTATCACGCTACCCACTATTTGGATTGTGGAGGTAGGCAGATTATGGCATAGATTTTATATTCTGTGAGTGCACAGAGATCACACCCTAAATGATTTCTTGTTGTTAGGAAAATTTAGACACCAATTTACATGTCCTACCACATAATCTGACCAACATTATGTCTGGACTTTAAAAGAGACTGCGACCTCTCAGTTTGTTTCGGCCTTTCTTCACAGAGTAGTCAGATAGGAAACGCCGACCTCATCTAGTTTTAAAAAAAATACTTATCATTTATGTAAGAACAATTATTATTTAATAATAATATTTTACGCAGAGATAAAATGGCCTGCCTTGAGGCGTTCACGTCGGCTTTGACGGCCTAAATACACAATCCTTTGACTATCAAACTCATCTTTCGTATCTGTTAGCGCCTTCACTTTATATTCGGGGCCATGTTTCTGATCGGCGGATCTTATTTTGGAATCCGAAGACAATTACGAGCGACCAATATATATACTTATATACTTATAATATTATAAAGCTGAAGAGTTTATTTGTTTGTTTGTTTGATTGAACGCGCTAATCTCAGGAACTACTGATTCGAATTGAAAAAATCTTTTTGTGTTGAGTAGCCCATTTATCGAGAAAGGCTATAGGCTATATATCATCACGCTACAATCAAAAGGAGCGCAGCATCAATGAATAATGTTGCAAAAACGGGGAAAATTTATTCCTTTTGAGAGTTTCCGTTTTAAAGTAACGTAAAAATCATGTATGACGGAATTGTTCCTCTTAAAATGTTCTAAAAAAAAGTCCGCGAGAGCATGTCTATCTTTTAAGGTTGACTCACTATAACTCAAAAGGAGCGGAGCAGCAACGTAAAATGGACGAAAATTGGTAGGCAAATCGATGCGACGGGAAGGGTCAGGGGAGCAAAAATTTGACGCGGACGAAGTCGCGGGCAGAAGCTAGTAATAAATATTTTTAGTTATTGTGAACAGTGGTGGCCCAGTGGAATTGGTCCCGACTCTTGAGTTGTAGGTTCGAAACCTGGCAGGCGCTTTACTATGTGTAAATTGTTTCATGACCACTGCTCTCAAAACGGTGAAGGAAAACATCGTTAGGAAACCGACACGTTCTTGAACCAAAAGTTCGAAAACATGTGAGATCTACCAACCCGCACTGGGCTCGCGTGGTGGATTATAAGCTCACTGCCTCTCACCGAGAAGAAACATCTGTCCCAGCTAGGGAATGCAGAACCGGTGCTGTTTTAAAGAACCGGGATTTTTGGGACTTTCTGGCTTAAGAACCGGGATTCCCGGTACTATCGATACTTTTGATACTTTAATAAGTCTTTGTAAGAGAGTTGAAAGTGTTGATACGGAGAAAGTAAAAGAAAAGACGATATGACAGGGCAAAGTAAAAACATTTTATTCAAATCAAATAAAACGTTTTATTTCTTGTTTTATAGATACTAAATCAGTCTTATTTAGTATAATTTTACTGGTAATTACGCATATTATGCCAGCAACATTTTTTTACATTAAATGATTTTTATACCTAATCCTACATAATATATAACAGAAACATTTATTAAACATCTTTACCAAACAAATTAACATGACTCTTATTGCAATTCTGCATAACCAAATTATAATTTAAAACTTACGTAACATCTACAAAAAAGGAACTATGGAGTTTTAGCGTAGCATTAATCTGTCTCAATATTTATTGATTAGATAATCTTAACAATTTTTTTTTTTTAATTTTAACCTTACATAATAAATAATTCAACAATAGTTTGGAATAACTTCAATCGACAAATTCTTTAAATCAACTTGACTATAATTATACATTTAAGAAAAAATAAAATAAAAATATAACTTTAAACTTAAATATTTTTGCAAAACTTAAACATAGGTATTCTTCCTTACAATACTATAAATAAAAATACCCAGCCTATAAAATTATAAAAATTTGGAATACTTGCTCAGACCAATATTACATTGGTCTGATTCTTATAGTTACAATGGGGGCACTAAATAACCTAGGTTAGGTACCTGTTTATTAATTTTTTGGAGTATTTCTCTCCTGCCTATATAATGATCTTAAAAATATAAGATCATCCAAACTCTTATCACTTAAACGTAATCTTATTTTATTACAAAGGTACCCAGCTGAAGAACAAACTCTTTCCGGCTCTACACTTGTCGGTGGAATTGCCGAAAGTACCGAAAGAACCGGGATTTGGTTTTGGAAACTCCGGTTCCTAAAACAACGCAAATTTCCGGGATTTCCCGGTGCTTTCGGTTCCGGGATTTCCCGGGACTATTCACTAGTCCCAGCCATTTCCCAGCGGTGGGAACATTGTAAGCTGATTATGTACTATATTTTTTAAACCGGCTTCAGTCTATTAGTATAATAGGGCAAGCGTATACGTCGATTACAAACAAAACTCGGAAAGCCTACTATCCTACTAATATCAACGGTGGAAATTTCAAATGTCATAACCATAAGGGACATGGAAATCGATATCATGAAAAAAACCACCCTCGATATTATAAAAGTCCAAGTTTAGATGTTTGTAACTCAATCACGCAAAAATGGCTGAACTGATTTGGATGATATTTGGCACACGTAATATAGTTCACCACATAACTGGGCTGTGGAGGTCAGATAGGCAGGCGCTCCATGTAAAATACTGGTACTCAGCTGCATCCGGTTAGACTGGAAGCCGACCCCAATATAGTTAACATAGTTGGGAAAATGCTAGGCAGATAATGATAGTTTACCTCCTGGACTAACATAGAATACTTTTTATCCCAGTAGTACGTTCCTGTGGGATAAGTTCCGACCTCCACGCGGATGACGCCGCTGGCAAAACTTAGTAATACATAAATCTACCCTAGATCCGACACGCATACCCTCGTCCTGAGTTTAACCAATAATGGTTATTGTGCCTCTAGTCAATAGTCAATAATATTGTATAACAATACGCGCGCGTCACGCCACGCTGACGCGGCATACGTCACGCGTCGAGGTCGCGAGGTGAGCGCGCACAATACGCTAGTGATGCATAATTGCAGTGACCTGTATATGTATACCACTCCATTGTTCTCGCAAACGCTTTCTATTTGCAAAAGTTAATTTCTTAGTCCTCAATTCTTGAATTTTACTTACTTATATTATTAAAATGTGAATGCTAGGATGTTAGTTGTTCGTACATAAATACATAAACTCACGTCTTTTTCCCATGGGTGTAGGCAGAAACTACGGAACGCCACCTACTACGATCCCTACATCCTCCTTTTGCCTCATTTACGTTCATACATCTGTTCATACACGCACGCCGGTTGCGAGTACTACGCACCTGAGCTTTCTGAAGAACATCACCAATAAGATCACTATATATATGTTCTCCTAGGGCGTCCCCTTTGTTACTGAATCACGCAAACACTGCTGAAAAGATAGTTTATAACCATGATTAACAATACCTCGTAAGCCCATATAACAGGATTTATATTAGAACTGTTACGACTTACGGTTAATTTAATCAGCCCATAATGTTCCCACTGCTGGTGGGCGATGTGATGCGACGCGCCTGGAGGGAGCGAGGGCCAAAATATCACGCGGACGTAGTCGCAGGCGAGGGCATCATTTGCCTGCCTTTTGTCAACTATGTTAGGGTCGGCTTACAGCCGTACCGGTGTTGCTGAATATCAGTATTTTATATGGAGCGACTGCCTATCGGTCCGCCACAACTCACACACACAACGATTGTGTATAACCAGCACCCGAATTGCGAAACGCACAATTTATCAGAATCTGAATGGGATTGAAGATTATTTCTAAACCATTGCGTCATTTGTTCGAAAAAATTGTCGGCTCAGCAACGTAAATAACGCAATGAATGTTGTTTAACTATGAATATTAAACCAATTCCCACTGATAAAAAGTTCCGCAATTACCCCCCAGGATTAACACATAGGGTACTTTAATACTTTAGTTTATACCCCGGTCACATATCGTTTTACTTGTCAACCGATCAAATAGAAATAAAATGCTAAACTAGAAAGCTATTCCAATACTCTCTTTTGTGCGACACAAGTAGTGCGCAATAACGCTCTGCTAGTGACGTCACGACCCCTCCACCCTGCACCCCCCACCCCCACTTTTACTGCCGACTACTTCATGGCCTGGTGACGAATGGGAGACAGGTACTAAGTACTTGTAGTACCTAAATCTAGAGCTTAACGTTTATACATTCCGTTAGTCAAAGTCATGTTGTAACTTAGTGGTAGATTCTTTCGTCTAATCAAGCTTTATCCCTATCAGGGTCAAATGAAAGTAACCAGCGAAACTCGGCAGATGTGATTAGGGTTGCCTACCATACTGTTTACTGTTCAACAAAAATAACGTTTATGAATATGTTACCGACCAAACCCGATTTTAGGATGAACTAGTTTCGCCTAGGCCAAACCAGTTCTCCCTACACGCAATAAAACAAATCAGTATAGACCTATGCAGAAAAAACGACAGACAGCATGACGACAACAGCATGTACAGCCAACTACAGTAAAAAAGTAGCTATGTACTGTCACGGTAGTAGGATATTATTGGGCATCCTACTCCACCTTCGTTCCTTCGGCTCACTCCGTTCGCCTCGTCACTCTCGGTGGATAGAATGCCCAATAATATTAATATTTCTGATATCGATGGCTGACCTCGTGAGTCGATGGAACTGAAGGTGGAGTAGAATGTTCAATAATATTTCTGATAAAGATGTCTTACCTCAAATTCAACTGTCGGTTCATTTCAATATACTCACCAGCTTAAAAACACCTACCCACCTGCTTTAAAACTTTACACGTTAACATAATCAGGTCTATATCTGAACGAACCAGTTATCTAAAATTCAGGACAGATTGTCTCATGTCTCTCCACATACTTGGGGATGGTGCATTGTGGTTTAGTGACACACATACCCGGTATCGTGACCAGATTGACTCGAGAACATCTGAACTTTAGGATACCGCATACATTAAACTAAATTAAGGACCGATTGTCTCATGTCTCTCCACAAAAGTAAAATAGCGCGCACCCTTAGGTTCACACACATTTATTCTGTGACCAGATTGGGTCGAGGACATCTAAATTTAGTTTAACACATTACAGACGATACATACTTTTATATCAATACACCCATCTGCTTTAAAACTTTACACGTTAACATAATCAGGTCTATATCTGAACGAACCAGTTATCTAAAATTCAGGACAGATTGTATCATGTCTCTCCACATACTTGGGGATGGTGCATTGTCGTTTAGTAACACACATACCCGTTTTCGTGACCAGATTGGCTCGAGGACATCTGAACTTTAGATACCGCATACATTAAACTAAATTTAGGACAGATTGTCTCATGTCTCTCCACAAAAGTAAAATAGCACGCACCCTTAGGTTTGTACACATTTATTCTGTGACCAGATTGGCTCGAGGACATCTAAATTTAGTTTAACACATAACAGACGATACATCCTGTTACATCAACACGTAAAAATCAAGTGGCAAGCGCGGTCCCACGGATAGTCGATCCTTGTCCAGTATGCATAAAGCTAAGGCGCTGATACACTTGACAACGGCAGCCGGATCAGAAACGCATCGACGGTTAACAATCATTAGTGCTTATATCAGTTTTTACGTAACACTATTGATTCATAACCGTCGGTATCTCACATTATTCAATCTGGTGTACAAACTGTATGTGGATCCGCTGTTGTAGTCTGTTCCGTAGACGGTAACCGTACCCGGTGGTTGTCAGTTTTATGTATATAATCAGCTTTATGTATAAGTCAGCTTTATTAGTTCGAATCGGCAAATTTCAATGACAATGGAATGCACGCTTCCCACGTTCACATAAATTGCATTCCATGCATTTATATTGTTAAGTAATATGACCATCATGTTGTAAACACTAAATTAGTCTTTTATAGAACTTCCTACATATTATTTTCGTAAATTTATAAAGTTTGTAATCGCTTCTAGTTTTAACGTGTTTCATTCTTCTACGTACTAAGATTATATATTTTTATTTATATGAATGATATATTTTGTATCAAGTACGACACGAATTATTGGTCGAACCATCTACCACTTGTTATCGAGTGTGATTTAAAATTAATTAAGAGACCTTGAAAAAAGAGAACACTGAGGTTATTAGGGATAATAAGAGTAAAGAATAAATGAATAAATACATTGGAGAAGCATTGAAATCCTAGAGTTAATGTTATTATTGATAAATTGGATAACTATAAAACTATAACTCAGTCACGTACTTCCGATTCCTACACGATACCTACAGTTTCTTGGTTTCTTTCATTCCAAGTGTAAGTGATTATTTAATAATACGAATGAAAATGTTATTAGTGAGTAAACTAACTTACTCTGCACTAGTTTTTATATGATGATAACAACTTCCGAGTTTAACTGCAACTTAGAATTACTTGGGATCGGGTTCACTTTGTCGGCTTTATTTTTCAATTCTCAATACTTATGACACAGTAAAAATAAAAGAAGCAGAAGTATGTCTCGGCAGTGACATTGAAAGAAATTCATTCAGGTGCCATTTAAGCGAATGCCTAATGTGGAATACGTCGAAATGCCGACTGAGTTGATAATGTAAAAAATGATATTTCTGGTTTCAATATTGATGAATTCAAACACACAACACTGAATAATACAATTGATAATTTCGTGTCAAATTTCAAGTAACTAAATGTTGCACCCTCCGCGTATGTGCGTAACTACCACCCTCCGAGGCTGTTGCGTATTGTGCACACTGAAATTTCGAAGCGCGTCATCTCGGTCGTTTTCTATGAAGTTAAACTACTGTAATTTTTTATTCTGTGTCAATTAACAAATTACAATTTAGCAAAATTGATATGCAATCAATACGGTTAAATATGACGTAAACGTCATTTTTTTTATACAACTGTAAGACTTGTACTTAGAGTTTAAAATTGAAATTATCTATTTTTGTGCTGAAATTGTATTTTTTGTGTATATAAACGAATTAATTTCAATCAATAAATTACATTCGCTCCGGAATCTTCAAAGTGACAAGTAGTACTAGTGGTACTTTAATATCGACTTTCTAACATGTAAGTGAGTACTTATTAATTTTTTAATTTGAAGTTATAATGCTCAGCTACGGACCTGGTTTTGCCTGCCGGCTGTTGTAATTATCATGCCCTATTTATCCATCGTGACTGCTACTCAGCTACGTACCTGGCTTCTGCCTGCCGGCTGATGTAACTGTTATCGATCTGTCATAAATTGATAGATTTCTTATTTATTGTATTTCAAAAAAGACCTTGTAGGTTTTTGTTTTGTTATATTAAACATGACTTTTTTTGTTGTACATTAGGTCTGACTCCGACGTTTCCCGTATGTCTGACTACATAAAGAGCCCGGCAACTGATACAAAGGTCGTGTCGAGAAGGACCCTGCCAACGAAAAAAACTACAAAGCGCAAAGCTTCGTCGGTCGTAGAATCAGGATCAAGGTAGTTTATCAATACTCTTTATCTGACTTATCCCTTTTCATTAGTCTCACTTATTATATTATAACATAGATCTCAATAGAGAACTTTTATTTGTAACAATAATTTTAAGTAAATATATACTTACTTATTTTATCATGCAACATAGTTTGTATCTAGAAAAGTGTTTCTTCTAGATTATTAAAATAAAAATTTTAATTGTTTACAGTGACCAGAAACCGGGGAGCACCGACCTTTTCGGTTTGGAAGACTTTGGTGGCCTTCCTCCGAAGTCGAAGTTAGGATCATCCTTGCTGTCCCGCGTAGCCAACGGGAAGGTACGACGGACAGCAGATCTAAGCGGTGCCTTTTTTGTGGAACTGAAGGTATTCCATAAAGAAAATATCATCTCCATTGCTCCTGAGGAGCGTTGGAAGAAGGCAGAAGTTGCTTTGAAACTTCAACTGGAGAAAGGTAGTTCACAGTGGAACTCACTACAAAAATTCATGCATAAGGCTCATGAGTTGTTCAATGACTCAGAGCCTGTATATTATAGTGATAAGATAAATTTTAAATCTAGTTAGGTAATCACTTAAAATTTAAATTGGGACACCTAAAATTAATGTTTATTTTTAAACTTAGTAGGTAGAATGTCTTAAATTCTTGTTCACGGCTTAGGAGTTGATCAAAGACTCAGAGGCTGTATATTATAGTGCTAAGATACATTTTAAATGCACTTAGGTAATTAATTTAAAATTAATATTTAGGACATCCTAAATAAATCTTTATTTTTAACTTAGCCGGTAATTAATTACGTTAGAATGCCTTTCTGCACTGTTTGTAACACATCTGTTGAGCGCAGTCACTGGACAGGTCATCTACGCAGTACCAATCATAAAAATAAAAATATTTCATACGTTTGCGAAGGTGTTGAATTAATTAATTCTGCATTCCGAAATCGTATAGCTTCTTATAGAATTATTGACACTAGTGAAAATTATTCTTTAGATTCGTTTTTGAGTAATAATCAAGAAAAAATCAAAACATTAATCAACAAATCTCTGAAAGATCATGTATGTCTAAAAATTAATTTTGAATATTTTGCTTTGTTTTTGATGGTTAAAAATGATAGTCAGGAGATGAAATCATTTGCTACAAAGAATTATGTGGTACATCAGAATTATGAATATGATTTATTGACATCTCAGGTTAGAAACACGTTGAAAAAAAAATTAGAAGAATTTCAAGATCGTGACAGTGGCTGGACATTTTTAAACAGTTCGCATTTGGAAGTTAATGTTAACAAATATCAACCTTTACGCGGCTCAAGCTTTATCGAGTTGCCGACCGTAGTTAAATCAAAAAAAGCATGTATTAATATTCGCAATAAAGATAATTATTGCTTTTTATGGTCAGTTGTTGCTGCTTTATATCCAGCAAAAACTCATCCTGAAAGAGTATCGTCTTACCCCAATTTTCAAAGTGTGTTAAACATAAAAGACATTCAATTTCCATTGAGTTTCTCAGATATTGCTCGATTCGAATTAAATAATCCCGATATTTGTATATATATTTATGGCTTAAAAAATAATACCGTGACTGGACCGCTTTATAAACCAAAATTTTTGAAGGAAAAAGTGATTCATTTACTTTACTTAGAAAAAGATGATTTATCACATTATTGTCTCATTACGGATTTACCGCGTCTTGTTAAAAATCAAATAACAAAGCACCACAGTAAATTATACTTTTGTGATGTTTGTTTAATGTTCTTTGATAGTTGTGATAATCTTACTTCACACAGTTGTGGAGGAGTTGCTACTGAACTACCACCAAAAGGCTCTTTCATTCAGTTTGAAAATTATGGTAGAAAGCAATTTGTACCATTTGTTATATACGCCGATTTTGAAACAATGCTAGAGCGGTACGACTCCTGCGACCCTGACCCAACTCAGGCGAGCACCGTTACGAGACAGCGACATGTGCCCATCGCTTTCGCTTATCATATTACGTGCACTCTAGATGAAACCTATAATCGTTATGTCTCGTATCGTGGTTCGGATTGTGTTTCAAAATTTGTGAAGTCTATCTATAAAGATACCAAAAAAGTTTATAGAATTTTAAATAATACCGTTCCCATGATTTACACGAATGAGAATGCTCTCGACTTTGAAAACTCTGATACATGTCATATTTGTGAGAATTTCTTGCTAGGTGATAGGGTACGCGATCATTGTCATTTGACTGGTAAATATCGTGGCGCAGCTCACAGTTACTGTAACCTGCAATATAAAATGCCTAAGTTTCTACCTGTATTTTTTCATAACTTATCGGGTTATGATTGCCATCTTTTCATAAAAGCATTAGGTAACGCTCCGGGATCTATTAAAGTCATACCTAAAACAAAAGAAAACTATATTTCTTTCACGAAGTATATTCCGATTTCCGATAATGAAAGCATACAGGTACGATTTGTAGATTCATTCAAGTTTTTAGGAACTAGCTTAGAAAAGTTAGCAAGAACAATGAAAAAACAAGACTTCAAGCAATTAAAATCTTATTTTCCTGAAAAAACACAATTTGATCTACTTACCCGTAAAGGAGTGTACCCATACGATTACATGTCTCAATGGAAACATTACGAAGATATATGTTTACCATCTAAAAATCATTTTCATAACTCCTTGACTAATGAATCAATTAGTGATGAAGACTATAAACACGCTCAGACCATTTGGTCAGTATTTAATATTCAAAATATGGGTATGTACACAGATTTATATCTTAAAACCGACGTTCTTTTGCTAACAGACGTGTTTGAAAGTTTTCGAAAAACTTGTAAACAATACTATAATCTCGATCCCGCGTTTTATCTTACAGCACCAAGTCTTTCATTCGATGCAATGCTTTTGAAAACTAGAATTAAATTAGAATTGATAAGTGATGTTCAAATTTTTAGAATGATACAAGAAGGCATTCGTGGAGGTGTTTGTATGTGTTCCAAAAGACATGTCAAAGCCAATCATAAATACTTGGATTCTTACGACTCGTCTCTGCCGAATTCATTTATTATTTATTTAGATTGCAACAATTTATATGGTTATAGCATGTGTCAATATTTGCCTTGTTCGGATTTTAGATTCATGAGTAGACAGGAAATAGATGATTTGCAATTGAGCTTAACAGATATAAGCGATACCGCGGAAAACGGCTATATTCTTGAAGTTGATTTATTGTATCCTAAAACATTGCACGATGAACATAACGACTTTCCATTTTGTCCAGAAAAATTTGTTGCACCGGGTGGTAAGAATAAAAAATTAATACCGAATTTGTATGACAAATACCACTACGTTATTCATTACGTTCATTTAAAAAAATGTTTACAACATGGATTGGTGTTACGAAGGATTCATCGTGCAATTGTTTTTAAGCAAAGCTGTTTTTTAAAACAGTACATCGATCTTAACACTCAACTACGACAAAAAGCAGAATCAACGTTTGAACAAGATTTTTTTAAATTATTAAATAATAGTATTTTTGGGAAGACTCTGGAAAATGTTGAACAAAGAGTAGATGTAAAATTAGTTAACAAATGGTGCGATTCAAACAATAAAACGAAAAAGACTATTTGTGCTGAGAAATTGATAGCCAGTCCATATTTTCATAGCGCGTCTGTGTTTTCTGATGATCTAGTAGCAATACAAATGAAGCCTTCGCGTGTTATACTTAATAAACCAATATATATAGGGTTCACAGTGTTAGAATTATCTAAGACCCATATGTACGATTTTCACTACTCTGTCATGAAACCTTTTTATGGTAAGCGAATTGAATTGTGCTATACTGACACAGATAGCTTAATTTATGATGTCCAGAGTAATAACGTTTATAAAGATTTCAAGCTCAATTTTTTAAAATATTTTGATACCTCTAATTATGACATAAACAATGAATTTCACTTGCCCATTAATAATAAGAAGATCCCAGGACTGTTTAAGGACGAAATGGGTGGTAAAGTTATTAAAGAATTCGTAGGACTGCGCTCAAAACTTTATTGTATTAAAACCTTAAAAAAAACAATTAAAAAAGCCAAAGGTATAAAAAAATGTGTAACGAAACATTTAAATATGATTGATTATAAAAATGTTTTGTACAATTGCAATGTCATTCGTAAAAAAAATGTAATGTTTAGGTCAATAAAACATGAAATATTCACTCAGAACGTAAATAAAATAGCACTTTCAAGCAATGATGATAAACGGTTGCTATCATTTGATAAAGTATCTACTTTAGCTTGGGGTAATGCAAATATATTTATGTAATGTATTACCATACTTAAAAATGTAATTAGGAACTTACAATAGTGACATTTCTATCAAGTATTTTATTGATTGTAAAACATCCTAAATGGAAAGTCAGATAATTTTATAACGTAGCTACTATCTTACTTACTAATTTAAAAAGTTTGTTAATCTTTAAATATGAAATATAATATTGTCCTGTAATTTAATTCAAATAGTATCGTCTGAAGTTACTTTTGAACCCAGCTATAATATTATAGCTGGTATTATATCTATGTAATTCTAAAATGTGTGTATTCTTGGTGTCCCTTGTAATTGTAGTTTTTATCTGTATGTACCTACTAAATATATACTTAAATAAATAATATTTTATGATTTTATCTCTGTTTCATTTCCATTCCTGATTGATGACAAAGCATACAGGGCTTACACCATGTTGTGCACGAGGATACAGGTTCCAACTGGATAAAACATGCAATGTTCATTTTTGATGACATAGCACTCATGGCTCGAAGTTCACACGCGCGGTGTAGAATATGACACCGATCAGGTGCTCGTGCACGAGCTCGAACGTGTTGAAACTTGAAATTGAATCACAGCGCTTTAAGGCTTTATGGAGTCTCATTACACATTAACCACGTTCCACAGTCGTATTATTGTGTAGAACATTCATTATTAGACAGTTAGCCGGAGCGGTCATATCACGTCGAATAAGAACGAAACGAATTGTAAGTATTGTAGAACTACCCATATATTTATAACGTTAATTCATCATGTTTTTATGTAATTATATTTAATTATTATTTCGGTTGTTTCAGATCATTGATAATGTGTGATTCACCAGATATTATCGACTTCTCGCAATACGCGCAAGGTTTTCCGACCCCGAGTTTAAGCTGGCATATCCCAGAACAACAAAGACCTGTTCACAAGGAGCCTAGAGCAAGACAAGACTGCGGACCTGTCAACAAGAAGCCTAGAACAAGACGGGAGTGTGTAAAACAGAAGTCAGCTCTGCCTACCTGTCAATCATTCGTCATAAACAATGAGAAGAAAAAAGGATTACGACTGATCCAGGTACAAGTGTTGGACATCAGTGAACAACTAGAATCTGCAAGTGACAATGATGATGTGGTAATTTTAAGTGCGCAGTATATAGTGACTGAATCGGTGGACCATGTTATGGAGGAGACGCAATCGTTAATTAATAAAATATCAAAAAAACTTTGTGGGGACAGTTGTTATTACTGATGAACTATTAACTGGTGTCATTATTTTGTAAGTATCTACTATATTGTTTAAGTTTTATAGTAATAAGCAATAATAAATTATGTAAGTAATATTATAGTTATCAGACTATATTATTATTAGGTATATATAACATTTATTTGCTTTCTTATTGTTTAGTGTTTAAACATTTGTGGTTTTTATGGTGTGTAAGTTTTGAATGTATACATTTTTAAAATAACAAATATGTAAGTTTTATTTTAATTAACTTTTGTATTTTATCCTGTACATACCTAGTCTAAAAAAATATAATAAAGTTAAATACATATAAAAAGAAAAAATATGTAATGTAGATTTCTTTGATTAATCTAGTTGGGCTACTGTTCAATCATCACAAGTTTTTTAAGTATGTAGGTAACATTAAATAAACTATGTGGGAACAGCTATTATTATTATTATTGGGTAGGTAGTTATAATTAGTTTGTAATAATTGTAAATAATGTAAAAAGTAAATAAATATAAAATGAAAAAATATGTACTTAATGTAGATTTCTTTGATTAATCTAGTTGGGCTACTGTTCAGTCATCACAAGTTTTTTAAGTTAAGTATGTAAGGTAACATTAAATAAACTATGTGAGAACAGCTATTATTATTATTATTGTGTAGGTAGTTATAATTAATTTGTAATAATTGTAAATAATGTAAAAAGTAAATAAAAATATTTTGTAGTTTAAATTATGTTTTATTTTGTATTACTTATAAATACTCGAACTTTAAATTAGCTCTAGTGTAATGATATACATATAGGTTATTTGCTTTCAGAATGTTTTATTAGAATAATTCGTTTAGAATACCGTATGTACCTATATTTGAAATAAAATTTATTAGGATTATCATTTTGCTGCAGCTAATTTAAAGTTTGTTATATGGGTCTGATTATATTAAATAAAACACTCTTGAGTACATAGACATTTTTAATTAACTGTTCAACACAATAATTATTAAATAAATAAATTAAATACAGACATATTATTATCAAAATACCATTTTCTAATACACACAGCATTATTCAATGCACAATTCAATTTATGGTTCACACAATTAAAATCAGTTTTATTTTTACAGAACTTTTTTTTTAATGTCGCAAAATTAGGACATCCCTTCTCACCTATGTCAATCACTTCACAGTTTGCACATAACTCTTTAATCCACGTAATCTTTTCCAAACCCTTTGTCATAATTTTTTTATTTTCTAAATATGGTAAAATAACACGTTTAAACTCTTTGTAGTCTATGTAGCCTTCACTCCAGTAAATTCCTCGATTTCTTTCTAACCATCTCACCTGCTTTTTTTCTTCTAGTGTTAGGTAATGGAATGAATATGGTGGTTTCACCAAGAACGTCTGTGTATGATCATGACTCGCAATGGCCAATTCTTTAACAATAAAATGATTTAAAGAATCTTTAAATCCTTGGAGTTCCACTATAAGGGTGTCCGACTTCATGATATCTTCTTAACAATGTTACTTAATGGTTTGTATTCAACAATGCAATCGTTCAGAATGAGACAATATGCTGAAGTTTGATCTGGTATCTCCGAATCACTTTCAATTTCTACTCTCACGTCCACAACTGGCCCTGTCTTTAGATTATCCGCTTGTCTAGAGCAATCAATGACAAACAGCGGTGCTAAATCTCTAAACTGTTTTTCGCTTAATATGGGTTCCGGTCGACGTCCGTAATACGACTGTTGAAATCTGGTGTATTGCTCGTATAATAAAGCGATTTTGTTATTAGCAAAACTCGTATTTAGGTTTTCATACGGAAAATAAGTTGAATTGAGATACACTCTAACGTCTCGAACATGACAGTGATCGAATTGAGACATGTCCGAACTTGCATTGCTTTTCCTATTTGTTTGTAACCCGATAATAATGTACCTTGGTTTTTCTATTTGAGATGAAGTTTTGATTGACCAGGTATGTTTTGTAGTTTTAGGTAAAGCTGGATATTCGTACAGATCCCAATTTCTGTATACCATTTGAAGTGATCTATCTTTTTCTAATAGTTTTAACAAAGTTATTTTTTCTTTGTCTGATACTTTAACATGCGGTACGCGCCATATAATTTTGTTGATCTGAACGTCGTCCACTATTTCGCCGGTGTTAAGTTTTACAGCGTTCAAATTAGTATTACTTCGTAACAATATCAGTTCATGTCTGCTATTTATCACAACTTTTTTATAATCTTCAGCAAACCCGAGGATGTTACGTAATGGAATAGAAACAGAAAATTTTCCACCATTAATATTTTTTATACCATCGATATTCCAGCCCCAAGCATTAGACATTTTTGATTCACTTTCATTCATTGATATTAATGATTTCATGGTTGTAGTTATACCTGCATTTTTTATTTTATCAATCTCCACTCCATTTAACTCATACCTAATATCTTGAAACAAGTACAGTAGACCATTGTTTGTGAAATTGATACTAGTAGCTTTGTCTTTCGTATCTTTTTTGTTTACGATAACAGTGCCTTCTAAATAGAGTGTGCTAGCTGAAGGAAGTATGTACAAATCCTGTTGGTTGATGGGAATGCGGATTTCATCGTTCCTGTTGAAACTCGTTACGTACGGCTTGTAGGAATGAAATTCGATTCCTTCTATAGTATTATCGTAAGTTGGAGCGGATAAAACGTCTAAGATATTCATTTTAACAATCCGATCGCTCTAAGGAACGCTTTATTGCCTTTAGTTAATTTTATTATCTTCTTAGAGAAAGGTCTTCTTCGATAGGTAGCTCGGGCAGAACTGATATTCTTTACTTGGTGAAACACATTTTTATTGTAGTCAATCATCTTTTTCTTCTAAGATGCAGATATACCTGCACTTCTTCACCACGTAAATTGATTAATCGTTTGTTTATATCTAACAGTCTGATATGTATGCAGCTTATGTTGTTTTGATTGATTGGAAAGTATATTGCGTTCTTCGGGATTTCTATGATCCTGTATCCTGGCGGCACATTAAGTGCAAATTCGTGAATAATATGACTTGGTTCACCGTTCACAAATGAACCGCTTACAATATCACATTCAATCCTGACTACGGTCGTAGGTAGAATGTTGACTGGAGACTGTGACACATGCCATTTATTTGCTGTTAAAATTTGTTTGTTAAACCCTAATAGTCTTCTAAAAGAGTCTCCTTTGATAAAATTAATGTCTTTTGTACAGAATATTGTAGTTTTTAAAGTATTATTATTGCACCGTAGTTTGATCGCTGCATCTTTTATTTCAGATTTTAAATAATCGCTAATATCTTGTAATTCATAAGTACCTTCCGGTACTTCAATAACTTCATTAATGCCATAATAGAACTTATTATTACTTTTGTCAATGTTTGGAATAGAATTAAATGTTGAAAAGTGCAATAAAGCACACTCATACTCTCCGTCTAGTTGTAAAGTATTAGGATAGTATGTAGTTAACACTGACGAGTCTCCAGTTATCGACAAAGTGAGTGACATCTTGCAAATGATTGATATAAAAGAAAAGCATTTATTTTATAATACATTTTTATTCCAAAAAGTCAACAAATAATTTAAACATAAATGACCACAATTGACTGCGTTTAATTTTTGATATCCTGTGTAGTTATATAACACATCACAATTTTTGAAATATTGCATCAATTCCATTGGAGGTTTTAAATTTCCATAGCTATCAAAGTATTCACAGTGATTGTATACTTTAGCATAAGCTACCCAATGCGTTCCTTCGTTCTTAGAATCGTCTAAGTTAACGATACCACATTCAATGTCTTTTGGCTTTGAAGGTAGTCGATCCTTCATGTAGACCCCCCGAAAATATGGAATGTGTCTTGAATACTTTCGGATGTCTACATCAGTTAGAGGGCGATTGGGTAGCATATTTTTCAGTTTTTTGAAGATGTTATAAACAATCCTTTACCACTTTTATACGGTCTAATGTATAAACCCTTACCCAACACTAAAGCCTCCATAGCTTTATTATGTCGCTCTGTTTCTTGCAAATTTTGTTTGCTTGCTTTGTAATCATTAACGGTTTTTGCAATGCCAGCTGCACCACCAGCTAAAGTTCCTAAAGCCGATAAACCAGCGAAAATTGGAATTAAAGGTAGAACTCCTCCAGTCTTTGGTATGGGTATTACTCGGGGTACTCGAATTCGATGGTGAATGTTTGGAAATAACTTTTTTGCGGTTAAGTAAGCTGCTTTTATTAAAGTCTTATTATCTTTGTGTTTGAGTTTCTTAATTTTTGATTTTATTTTCGAAACTAAGCTTTTAAATGTTTTAATGCCTGATCCAGACTTTAGTTTCGCTTTCATAACTTTGCTTACCAACCAGGAGCTTAATTTTTCACCTTTCCCCGCATCTTTTGATTTAAGTCTTTGTTTAGCCATATCAAGTAGTTGTAAATCAGCTTTGTGACGATTTGATACGTCTGTATGGTTTGTATATGCAATGTCGTGTTGCAAGCAAGCTTCGTCTAGCTTATTTACACCTCGATCACCTCGCGCTAAGCGTTTATGAAGTTTGGTTCCTGGTCCACAATAATTGTATCCTGGCAAATGCACTTCGAATGGTAGATTATTAATTATGTTGTTAACTAGTCCACCCCCTTGCATTACTCAAATTAGAATGATATGATTTCGAATGAAAATGGTTTTATAATAGTTAGTTCATTAATGCAGCTTTTTCAATCCAACTGTTTTCTGCACTGCTTAGACCTAACCATTTAACATACAATTTATTTCCTTTCTTTTTCAAAACCTTTTCTATCAAATACACATCAGGATAATTAGATCTTTGCAGTTCTTGTTCGTAAAAAGCTCCTAATATGTTTTGGTTTCGTTGATCTTCTATGTGATATGTCACTGGTAAGGTTTTATTTATCTTTTTTATAATAAATAATTCAGTTGACCAATTAGGAGTGTAACCTTTCTCAAAATTATGTTTGTATTTACTTATACGAACACAATCACCAACTTTGAATTTAGGCTTCCACTGAACCAAATCATGTTTGTTTATTTTTTCTATATTTTCTTTGATAACTTGTTCATTACATTTATTCACATCAACCGGTTTAAATTGAATAGTACGATGTTTGGTGTTGTTATATCTCTTCAATGTGTCTTCCAATGGTAGACCTAGCCACCTATAGTTTCCATTGAGACTAAAATATTTATATAATTTATTTTTTAAAGTTCTTATCAGTCTCTCTACAATTGATGCTTTTTTAGTAGAAAACGATGAGTAATGGTTAATGTTGTGCTTTTTCATAAGCGTTTGAAAAGTGATGTTATAAAATTCGGTTCCCATATCAGTCTGTAAATTAACAGGATCATTACAACTACTAAGCAGTATATGTTCGAATGCACGAGTAACATCAAATTTATTTTTCGATTTTAACGGTTCAGCCCAGGCATACTTTGAGAAACAGTCAATCACCACAAGGATGAAATTATAACCTTTGTTATATTTCCTCAGGTTTTGCATGTCCATCAAGTCTGCTTGCCATAAGTCATGGATTCCTTTCAGAATAACAGAACGACGAGGGAAATTTCTTCGTGTTGCTTTGTGTATTTCATTTACAATTTGCTGTTTTACCATTATGGAGTTTTCTGAAGTAATTTATCTACCTCTGCTTTAGTATAAAACTTATCTTGCAAATGAGTTGAAACCTCAGGTAACCTTGCTTTTAAAGTAGCTTGAACTGTACCCTTTGCATCTTTTATGATTTGAGTACGCAATGTAGCAATCAGATTATTAAATTCTTTAAACATATTAGCATTCAACCGATCTACATAATCTTTATTCACAGCCAGATTATTTAATTCTTTTAACGTGTTAGCATTCATTCGATCTACATAATCCTTGTTAACAGCATCGTTTGCTTCTATTGGAGATGTAATTCCTGTCAGTCTTGATGTTTTTAAATCAAAATCTCCGTTTTCTGATTTTAACAATGCATTTTCATTAAAATCAAATAACTCTGATAAACGCATTCTCTTGTGAATGTAGTGTCCGAATTTATCTACGTTCATGTTTAAGGTGTATTTTATCGAGAGGCTGATGACAAAATAAACATATTTTCAAACATTTATTTATTTATAATCTTACATTCACGCAATTCTTCAATGATAGATATAATTTCATTATCTAATCCTGTGTTGCCAGCATCTCTAGATGCAATTAATAATTTCAACCTTTCCACTAGTTCATTAGGATTATCCCAGTACACTAAATCTACGTCTTTTCTCCACTTTTTTAGTAACGGTAGACCCTTTCCCTGAACTGTATTCTTCAGTTTAAAAAGAGGTTTAATAACTTGTAAATATTTTTGTCCTTTATTACTTTTTATTGGCTTACTGGGCTCAAAGTCTCGACGATGTGCATTTGTATCAAGTAGCATCAACTTATAATTTTGCATATCACTATCTGTAACCAAGCTTAAGTCTACATCTTTCTTAAGCAACAACTGTTTTAATCCAGGTGTATTTCGGTATTTACGTCCAGCCACGGTGATGTATTGATCGTTGAGCGTTATGCAAGCAGAACCTAAAAGCAGTTTCCCGCGGTCTGCTCTAACTCCAAATGGAATATCTACCAATGCTTCTGAAGACACTGACCAGGATGACGTATCATAATCTTGGTTACTTTCAACTACTGATTCATAAGAAGAGTCACTGTTGATATCGGATTCATATTTGTCTTCACCGTCATTATTATCATTACTTCCTGCGCTATCAGTTCTTTGTTTCTGCAATTTTTCGTTAACAAACGGAACATCAGCAAAATCATCACTAACACGCAGGAGAGGACTTTGCTTACTAGCATTAGCAATTATGTTGAGAGGTTCTGTTACAGGTTTGAAAACAGATTCCAGTGCTTGTTTATTGTTAATCTCAGTATCTCTCATTTTTCGTACTTTTATCTTTACTGCTTCTGCTGCATCAACAATTTGACGTTTCAATGTTTTTTCCATATTGGTAAAACAGGTTGTAATTGATTAAGCGTCGTACGGAGAATAATAATGTCAGACAGGTTATAGCCTTATATAGGTATAAAGTCATGTTCTTAATCAAAGACTACAAACGTGTCAAATTTACTTCTATAACATCCTTTGTTTTTGGAACAATCTTTATTAATTACAACATAATTGAAAGGTATACTCCATATTTTTGAACACATTTCCCGAAATTCAATCCATGTCATGTCAGTGTTGACGTGTTCTTCATACACATGTCTCATATTTCTTTCATCTTGTTTAAAAAGTACGATTAGATTTGCGTTGTCTCTTACTAACTGCTTAGGGATTTTACTATACGTCTGATTTAGATAAAAACAATCGATGAACTTGTGTCTCCCCATAGCAAAATAATCACGCATACTATTTTGATTTTCACAAGCAACATCATCAAATACGATTACAGAATTTGGTTTTGCGGTCTGAACACTCAGCACTTGTTCATTTTCGTGATATTTCTGAAATGAAATGCCTGGTACGCGTTGCAAGACTTTTTCTAAAAACACGTACTTAGGTTGTTGCAAGGTTTTAGAATAAACATAAACATTTTGAAATCTTAAACCATTCTCATGTATAAGAAGACCAATTAATAAATTAGTTTTTCCGCAATTTGATGGCCCACAAATAAATAATACATCGTACCGATTTAGGTAATAATTCTCCATGACGAAAACCAGTCTCCTGAGAATTAACATAAAGTTTGTTTACATGTAACGATTGTGGTTGTTTTACAAATTTCATGATGACTGCTTGAAACGGTTAAATTAATAATGAGTCAATTGTTGTTTTACATTAACCTTTATAACTCATAATCGCTAACTGGAATGAATGTACGAGCAACCTGACCATGGACGTCTTTCAATATAAAATAGTGAGTGTTATGGTAAAATAAGGAAAAAGTAATATTGAGTTTTAGAACTAAAATAGTGGAAAAGACGTTGAACCATAACATTTCATTTATATTATTGGGCATTCTACTTCGCCGAGAGTGACGAGGCGAACGGAGTGAGCCGAAGGAACGAAGGTGGAGTAGGATGCCCAATAATATCCTACTCACGGTATCATTCCAATGTGAAACTTTAACCGTGTAAACTGTTACACAAAACATATAGAGTCATTATGTTGATGAGAAGGCAGCACTGGTTTGGCCTAGGCAAAACTAGTCTATCCTGAAATCGGGTTTAGCTGGTATCACAAATACTGTTTTCATTGATAACCAGTGTTATACACTTAAAAAAAGTTTCGTGTACAATGTAGAACATCGGGCGTGGGCGCGGTGATTCAGCCAGCCTTAATTTCAGAATGAAACTGTTAATGTCTCGAATTTTCGGGATACAGTAAAGTAGCGCTTTAATACATTTCTTAAAAATCTCCTCGTCTATTTAGTATGTCGTACGAAGCCTCCAAAACTGGTGCTAAATTGATGAGTGGTGCGTGTGACACTAATGAATCTGTTAATCCTTAGTGCCACTTGAAACTCCATTTAAAAAATTAAAAAAATAAGTACCGCTGTTTATTATTCGAGATCTATATTGTTTAGTATTCCACTTCGACCAGAATATAGGTACTTAAGTACTTTATTTCTGGTACAAAAAGTTGGAAACCCCTTAATGTGATAGGTGTCGTCACTTCAGACAGATCATCTCATAAGATACCTTAAGGCCGACGCCGTGGGAGGGAATGGGCCGTAATCTACCACGCGGGCCCAGTGCGACTTGGTAGATGTCCCATTTCTTTTCGAATTGTTGGTCCTACGAAAATCTACGCCCATCACTATCAAATATAGAATTCACTAAATGTCAGTGCTATACTTTCCTTTTTATTACTCTTCAAGTTTATCTCTCTATCATCTTAGTACGAAATGGACACTCTATTCAAACACTTTCCTCCTCTTTCCGAGAAAGGCGATAAAAGTAGTGACGTCACCCACCCTCTAGAGTCAGTTTACGACGTGACAACAGACAGGTAGGTATCAAGTGTCGGGTGTTTAGTGTTGGACGAATTCGGAAACAAATAGAAGTTCGTTGATAAGAAAATAATTGACAATCGACGTTCTCTGATGTAAGGGGAACTTTTAATTGAGACCCAATTATGCAGTGTACGTGTTCGGGACTGTGTATTATTAACACGTTGAGTGCCAATCACGCGATATCGCGTGATTCGTCTGTTCTACATCATGGCCGATCACGCGATATCGTGCTTGCTACTAATAATTATGTATGCGCTCTAAATCTGTGGCCATATCGGATTAACCATCAATCTGTGTTTGGCCCTCAACGTGTTAACTGCCCCGTTGGTCTCGTGGTCGCAAGCGCGACTGCTGACCGTGGAGTCCCGGGTTGGATACCCAGGTCGAGCAAAGTGTTATTCATATTCATCATTCATTTCAGCCGAAACACTTCCACTACTGGACATAGGCCTCCCCCAATTTGGGGGGCTTTGCCATGATCGCCACGCTTGACAGGCGGGTTGGCGATCGCAGTATGGTGGTCAAAAGTATAGAGAACGCTGTCGCCCAATCTCTAGTAAGTCCCTTAGTTGTCTTATACGATACCCACGGGATGAAATGGGGTGGTGCTATTCTTTACGTCCGGCAACACACGGACGAGCAAAATGTTATTGGGTTTTTTTATTTGCACTTTTTTAGTAACACAGCCAGCCAACCGGAAATCTCTTTCAATATTTTGTAAACTGCGACTGCCTATTTAACTTCCAAAACCCAATTACTGGGTAAAACGATACCCCATGTTAAGACTGGTTTTCAAACTTTTGGGCTTTTAACTACAAACTACAAAGATATACGAATGTAAGCCTAGACCAACGGCTTAACATCAATCGCCGAGCGGCATCGGTATTTGTAATGGCGGGTGGCTGGTCACCCATCCACGAACTGACCTCGGCAAGCGTAGCTTAACCTTCAATCTCCATGCGGCTGTTATTGTTTAGCCAGGAGCCCCTCCCTCCTCGATTATACAACAATAGGCTTGTAAATTTCCCCCCTCCGTGACGCGAATGCGAACACACGTACTTGCGATCAGCTCTGTATTTAAAATTCTAAAACTGTGCAAAAAGTGGTTTATTTTGCTATAAAACTATATAGTAATTAGCAGTGAAGTGCAAGTGACAACTGTGCGAAAAATTACAGTGAATCGATAACTCTAAAACCAAATTAGGACAGTTTTAATATCTCAACGAACTAAAATTTATAAAATAGTGCAAACATTTTGGACTTTGACCGCATTAGCGAACACAAAGAAGTCGTCCGGACCGCTTTGACTGGTACAGCTTTCCGCAGAGTATTACTCATTAATTTCGCTTACTTACGTAGTGTAGCCGTAGCGCAGTGGCTTGACGCTCGCACTTACACAGTACTCTGAGTGCCCCGAGTTCAAATCTTAAAAATTGCGTTTTTTTTTTTTTTTTTTTTTGCCGCTTATTTATTTTGCAATTTTGCTTTTTTTTCCTGTTTTATTTTTGCAAATTTTGCTGTTTTAAGTTGGGGAAGGAAAAAAAAAAAAACAATATGCCTCTTCAGCGCTCTCCACCGCCTATGGCACAGGCGCCATCGACCCCAACGACACTATTCAGTACTCCCCAGCCTCTGATTTACACACCACATAGCTCTTCGGAACCAAGCCTAAATTCAAACACAGATTCACCCTCTAATAACATTTCTCGGGCTATTACCTTCCGAAATGTCAAACGCAAATGCCCAGAGGAGGATCAAGATCAAGACGACAGATTATCCATTTTTATCTCGGATATGAAGGAAATGTTTCGCGAATTGAAGGAACAGCAAGAAGATAAGTACGCGAAGTTATATTCTCTGGTAGATCAAATCCGTGCTAATGTCGATCTCATGTCAACTAAATTCGAACAACTGACCTCTCGAGTGGAATCCCTAGAAACCGAGCGCAAAGAAAATTGTTCCTACATTAACAAGTTAGAAACCAAATTAGAATACTTCGAGCAAAGCAGCAGGTCAACATGCCTAGAATTTCGCAACATCCCGGTCAGCGACTCTGAGACTAAGACCACTCTGCTGAACACTGTCATTGATACTGGCAGCATTGTAAATATGGAAATTCAGCCGTTCGAAGTCAAAGATGTATTTCGCATTAAATCTAAGGACCCCGCCAACAAAACGATCATAGTAGACTTCACCACCGTATTACGTAAAGAGGAGTTTCTATCTAAGTTCAGGAAACACATCAGAGACAGCTTTAAGATTACTACGGAACATTTAAAAATTAGTGGCCCCGCGAAACCAATATACATTTCGGAGAACTTATCTGCAAGGAATAAAAGGCTCTTTTTCCTGGCTCGAGATGCAGCCAAATCGAATGATTTCAAATTCTGCTGGGTGAAACATGGGAAGATCTACGTTAGGGAAAAAGTGGGCCACAAGCATCTTGAAGTCAAATGTGAGGCGGACCTTGTCAATATTGTGAGACCCAAATGACTAATTTCTAGTATAGTTCACACCTCTTTAGCTGATCATCATTTTGTAATTCTTTCATCGTTTTTCTTGCATGTTTTGATTTTATGTGTTGGATCAGCTTCCATAATTGTTTTTATGTCTGTTGTACTAACTTGCACTAGTTATATTTTAGCACTCTTAGTCACACAAATTAATTTCAAATACACTCCACAACAAAACGACATACACAACCTACTGTATACCGCTGTAGTTTCCACAACTTTTTCACCTTATGAGATCTATTCACTGCATCCACAACAATTAGTTTACCCCACGCTGCGTACTAAAAGCGGTACTTCCTGCATGTACCCACTGTTGCTCAAACCTGGTCCCTTCCTCAGTTATTGCATCCCCTTGTTTGAACTATTAATTAAAAATGGATAATTTAAACACCATCAATCTTGAGATTGAGCAGGTATCTGTCTCCAATTCCTTCATTTGCTCGCCGGAGCTTAGTTACAAGTATGTCAACAACTCTTCCCGTAGTCTGTTAGTACTCCACGTTAATATTCGGAGCATTAACTGTAATTTTAATCATCTATTGGTTCTGATAACTAGATTGAAGTTCTCTATTGACGTGATCTTACTGTCTGAGTGCTGGCTAAGCAAATGTACTAGCATTCCTACCTTACCCGGGTATCTAACCCACTCATCCTCCTTTAAAAATCAGAATGATGGTGTTGTTGCTTACACTAGAGATGTACTAAAGTGTTCTGTAGAAATCCCTTCTTTTAACGATGCAAATTGCCTTGTGCTTAAGTTTCCTGACAAGGTTGCAGTTGTCGCCCTATACCGATCTCCCGCGTATAGGGACTTATCTCCATTCCTTTCTAGTTTGGATGTTTTGCTAAGCCAGCTTGCAGATTATAAAACAATTGCTCTTATTGGAGACATAAACATTAACATTGTGCCGAGTACCCTTGACTCTAATGCTGATGAATACTTGAATACTGCTGCGTCCCATGCAATGCTTCCAGCGCACACTATCCCCACCAGGCTCGCGAACTGTCTCGATCATGTTTTACTGAAATCGCCCACCGACTCCACAACCTTGGTACTGGACTCTCTTATTACAGATCATTTCCCTGTTCTTCTTATCTGCAACCAATATATGACAATTCCAAATACCCCCACAAAAATACTCTCAAAAATTAACATCTCTGAGGTTACAACCGATATGGAAAACACAGACTTTTCTCCTATTCTACAGTGTAACGACCCAGACCGAGCTGCTGAAAGTCTGATCTCGGTATTGTCGATCTCCATAAAAACCCACACTCACTCTTTAATCATCCCTAGTAGAATGCGTATTTTGAAGCCCTGGATTACTCCTGGCCTTCTGAGATGTATACGTCATAGAGACAAACTGTCTAGGACCCTCTTGAAAGATCCTGATAACGAGTCTCATAGACTTGTCTTCCTCCGCTATCGTAATTACTGTAATAATCTTCTGAAAAAACTCAGAGAAGACCATGAAACTGCCGAGTTTCAGAGGGCCAGGAATTGCCCGAAGGAGACTTGGCGACTAATCAAGCAAGTAACGAACTTGAATCAGGCTAACAAAACACCTGCCTCGGAGCTGCTGAAGTGCTGTGACGATCCCACTCAGTCAGTTGACGAGGTAAATCATTATTTCGCTAGTGTCGGCAGTGGTTTAGCTTCTAAAATCCGCCAACATATTTCACCCCCAGCAGGATCAGATATGCAACCTGAATCTGCAGTACTGAGCTCTGGCATGCCATCCCCTTTGGGATCCATGGTTATGTATGGCGTGGATGAAGAAGAAATCGACCAAATCATCCTAAACCTAAAAGACAAGTGTGCTGTGGGTTGTGATGGCATTTCGGCATCCGTTATTAAGGCTACTAGGCACTCTATTATTCCAGCTCTTGTCCACATTTTTAACCTGTGCCTATCTTTAGGTGTATTTCCGAGTGCTTTTAAAACGGCTATAGTTCACCCAATATTCAAAACTGGGGACAGGGGCAGTGTCTCCAACTACAGACCTATATCTGTACTTACAACATTGTCCAAAATTTTTGAAAAGGTGCTTAATGCTCGACTTGTAAATTTTCTTACAAAAAACAATATTTTAGCTTCCAACCAATTTGGCTTCAGAATTGGAAAATCAACAGACGACGCAGTTCAGGAACTCACAGACATAATAATTGGTCACTTGAACAATAAAGAAAAATCGATTGGTATCTTTCTAGACTTGTCCAAAGCCTTCGACACCGTCTCTGTCCCCAAATTGCTGTCCAAGCTGGAAAGCATTGGCATTCGTGGTATAGCTCATGATATTTTTCGTAGCTACCTGAAAGACCGCCACCAGGTAGTTAAAATAGATAGGTACACGAGTAAAGTAGAGAATGTTGTTTTTGGCGTCCCTCAGGGAAGTGTTCTTGGACCAACACTCTTCCTCATTTACGTGAACGAGCTTTGCCAATTGTCTTCTCCTAACTGTAAAGTAGTAACATACGCAGATGACACAGCTCTTGTAATTCACGGTAAAGATTGGCATGAAACTTTCTGTAAAGCGGAGATGGCCTTCAGTACGGTCAGGAAATGGTTGAATACAAACCTCCTCACACTCAACATCAACAAAACTAAATTTATTGCCTTTACCCCAGGAATTTTAAGCCAGCCTCCCATTTCCTTGGAAATTAAAGCTCATGAGTGCTCACTCACTGACTTTTCCAAGTGTAACTGTACACCCATCGAGTCAACTGACAACATACGCTATCTCGGTGTAATCATTGACCAACATTTAAATTGGAAAAAGCAGATCAACTCTTCGGTGACACGAGTGTGAAGATTGATCTACATTTTTAAAAAGCTTAGGGCGGTTGCTGGCTTCAAATGCCTGATAACTGTATACCTTGCTCTCGCTCAATCAGTCCTTGGGTATTGCGTGACCACGTGGGGAGGTGCTCATAAAACAACCATGCTGCGACTAGAAAGGGCGCAGAGGGCCGTGCTGAAGGTCCTTTCTAAGAAACCAATCCGCTATCCGACACTAGATCTTTACTCTCTATGCAAAGTTCTCACGGTGAGGCAGCTCTTCGTACTACAGACTGTACTCAAAAAACACAAGCTCGTGCCCTTTGACCCAAACTATAGTACAGCGAAACGCCTCTCCGATAGAGTCTGCAAAATAATTCCTTGTAGAGCAGCAGTGGCGAGAAGACATTTTAGGTTTATTAGCCCAAAGATCTATAATAAAGTTAACAAAAGCATAGAAATTTACCGATTATCTCGTACGATATTAAGAGTTAAATTGACCGACTGGTTGAAATCTCTATCATATGATGAAACTGAAGAAATTGTGAAAACTTGAAACTTACCTAGATCATCCCTTACACATGGTCTCACTCACACACACTTACTCACACACACCCACACTCACACATACCCTCATTCACACTTTCACTCCACATTACATCACTACTCAAAATATACACATTTAGTTTTCTTTTGTAATTTTCTTTTTTTTTATTTAATTTAATTTTTAATTTTTCATGTTCTTTTTATGCTTAAATTTAAATTCTGAGCCAAGTTGTAGCCCATGTCATGTGTCTGGAACAATATGTTTCATATGTTTAGACGGGCGTTGATAGCTGCGACACAGTTTATAACTTTTGTAGCTATCATCGTTTCTATTGTAATTTATGTCAATGTGTTTTTGTTCCTAAATAAAAAAAACTTACTAAAACTTACTAAATATCAATATTATCTCTGTTCAAGTATCGACGCGGTCATCAAAACAAAGATATTTGTGATATCTCGCATTTTAAATAACACACACAATAACATAACATAACGCCTTTATAGAAGGATTCGACAGAGGGAGGTGTTCTATAGTAAAACCCACATTACGCCTGTTATATTGAAGTCCATGTAACAATGTGTATGTATTAGCTCGCCCCCACCTATTGTCACCGACCGGGCACAAATTCACACTCCGAGCTGGTACTGAGAAATTCCAAATGGAGAAACCAAATAACACTGCCCGACCCACGAGGAACCGAACCTCCTGGTCAACGGTCGCACATACTCTCACAAACACTCTTAATAGGCTCCGGACTCAGGTAGGACGAAGTAGAGAGAACTTGTTCAAGTGGAAATTCATAGATGACTCCGTCCTGGAGTGTAAATGTGGTGCTGTCCTACCAAAGAGAATATAGTCTTTGTGTCCTACAAACAATTCGGCACGTAATATTTTGTCCAGCGTGTCCTGTTGTCTGCAGGCTACAGTTGATGGACGCTACTGAAAGTGCTAAGCTCGTAGCCAAATTCTGGGCTAACTATATTTAGATTGCTATCGACACGCTAGAAAGAACAAGAAGTCTCTAAATACTTTTCCCCAACTGTTCCTCCCTGTCGGCGGCGGTGAGACACAGATCACACCGATCCGTATTCTACGTCGTTAGGGTTGTCACGCGATCATATTATATTAGTTCATATCCGGATCTGAAGTTATCTCTATATTTAAACCAAAGTTATCCACACAATCAGAAGAATCGCCAAACAGGCAGTGGGCAGGGCACATTTACAGTTTAATGTCATTTTTGATTTTCAGAACTACCTCCGATAGAACAATTTAGGGGTTTTTAAAGATTGTATGGAGGAATCTTATTTCTTAGGTTAAAAAACTTAAAACTTATTGTTAGCACAAATTCTTATCAAAATAAAGATTATCATTGGTGCCGATTCTGTTGTACACCGAACTAAACTAACTAAACTATCTCTAAAATTCCTTACTTTTGGCTATGAGAATTGTAACGCTATTCTGGAAGGAAAAAATCTCTAAATTTAAAAATTATTTTGACACAACTAAAATCAAAGTTGCATTTTACCACCCTACTGCGATCGCCAACCCGCCTGCCAAGCGTAGCGATTATGGCAAAGCCCCCCAAATTGGGGGAGGCCTAAGTCCAGCAGTGGACGTCTTACGGCTGAAATGATGATGATGATGATGAAAATCGAAGTTGACAATCGTGACTTAACGTGGTATTTTTTTTTCTTTTGGCTTCGCAACGTGTTAGTTGTGTGCGCTACGCAATGAATTTTTTGAGAGACGAAGGCGCGTGCAAGAGGGCAGCCTGGACGTGTTCTATAAGGTATTTTTCACTTTTTGTTTTAAAAATATAAAAATATATTACCCCCATGTTGAGATTTATATGTGCAGGGGTATCACATAGCGGGTCGAAAATGTCATTATTTTTGCGATAGGACACGCCATTTTCGAGACATAAGCAAAAGAAAAGGAAAACAATAAATACAGTACTGTCTTTGCACGTGAAGGCGAGGCGTTAGTGTGAATTTTAGTTCATGATCACTAGTTTTATTGCACACCTTTTTAATCGCGATTAAAAAGGTGTGCAATAAAACTAGTGATAGTCAGATTTAGTTAAAATAAATTATTATAGTAAAAATTTTTGGTGAAAACCAGCAAACTCAGAATAGCAAAATTGACATTTTCACTAAACTAATTATTAGTTTAGTGAAAATGTCAGTTCAGTGCAATCTTAGTGCTGTCAAACTAAAATATAGTTAAGTTGTGTCACTTTAGTTTATTTCAGAATAGGAAATCGTCGGTTGACAGGGATAAACCAAATTTAAGTGATTTTTAGTTTCGTTTAGAGAATTTTGTGACAACAGAATCGGCCCGTTATTCGTTTTTCAAAACTACCGTCGAAATACAGTTTTAAAGGGTGTTAAAGTTTTTATAAAAACAAGCGCGAGTGAAGTTGCTGGCAAAGTGCTAGTTTCAGTATAAATAACTTATCCCAATAATACGGAATTATCGAGAACAAAATTAATAAAAACTAAAAACCTTTTATAAGTCTTGATATAACAAAGTTCCTAGGTTTAATAGTCGAAATTTTAATAACCAATACGTCCCATTAAATAAAAATTGAGTCATCAAAATTCAGATTCGAAAGTGACAACCCTAGCAAAAACAGTTAATTTGGAATAACTTCTAGATTCCACGCAATTAGGATGTGTTATTTTTGTGGTATGTAGGGAAGATAAAGGGCATAATTTTAGTATAAATAACTTTTCCAAATACGATGGAATTACCGAGAAAAAAAATAAAAACGAAAAACAAAAAACCTCGTATAAGTCTGAATCTAATGAAGTTCTGAGATTTATTTTTACTAGAAAATATGCAAGATAAAAAACGCCGTCGATGTTTCTAAGGTCACAATTGCGTATCATATTTAGTTTCAGAGATATGATTTTTTTTCTAAATACCCGGTTGAAAAAAAGACGATTTTCAAAAAATTCTATCTCAAAAACTAAACATGCTAGTGAAATGGGGATACAAAATATTGCATTAAAATAAACTATCAGTTTTTTTATATAAAAAAGCAATGTCCGAAAAATGGTCTTCATAAAACACTGTGCGATGTGGTTCGTTTGCTTTCTGAGTAAGAAAGTTTAAACGACCGTAGTGTTATTTTTGCAAGTCAGATGTTTTGTAAGTAAGCGTGGATCAGCAACCACATCGAAGAAAATGCAGGCAAGCAATACGCTGGTGCTCCAAATAAAAAAAAAATTGTAATGCCTAGATCTTAGCACAAAATCGGATCAAGCTGTGTTTCGGTTAGAAAACTATTTGTCACAGGCATATATGAAACATTCCAGCGCCCCGTTCGTTCGTATTTACATTGCCCCACGGATGGAAATGTAAATACGAAGCCTTTGGTATTATTAAATCGGCGCGTCATGATACCAACTAATATTCTAATAGCATTGGCGTCGGTCTAGTTGTCGCAAGCGCCACTGCTGAGCATTAGGTTACTGTGTTAGATATTTTCAAAACTAGATGGCGCCGGCATATCCCGACTGTTCCCTGAGAATAAATGCTGAAACAAACTCAGTGGTTATTTTCTCTATTCAAGTCCAAACAACTTATTATTAGAATTTTATCTGTGTCTAAAAATGCAGGGCCGTGTCTGTAAGGGCATTTTGAAGAAAGAGCCAAGATGGAGAAACCCAATAACACTTGGCCCGACCTGGGAATCGAACCCAGGACCCCACTCAGCATTCGCGCTTGCGACCGCGAGACCTACACATAGATACTTACTCCTCTTACTATGTCTCCGAGAATTACAGCTGTGATGTAACGTAATACAGCTAAAAACGATAAACTTCTGTAAGTAAGGGCGTGATTGATACTTGTCGGAAAGCAACACAAATAGTCCATCGATCTGTCACGGCTCACGGCTATTTATATCCGACGTCGCTCGCCCACGCGACACACACCCCATCTGAATATTTTCTTAACTTACTGTCGTTAAGTGTGTTCTATGTAGGAAATGAAAATCATGCTTCTTAAGTTCTGAGTTGAGTTGCACGATTAGTGACAAATGCGTGCACTGACTGGACAGGTTCACTTGATCTGTGTAGTTCTTTCCTCCAATGACTATTCACGAATGACGACGACCTCTGAGTTTGTTTCGGCCTTTCTTCTCAGAGTATCAGAAATAAAGTACGCACAATACGCGCTCAGACGTGGAGTTGCGGACACCAGCCCGTTCTACCTATCAGAAATAAAGTGTTTATACAAACCATCAGATCTTCCGAGATATTCGATCCCGGTACGGAGAATCTCAGGATCTCACAATACTTATCTATAAAGTGCTCAACTATTATTTGGGCAACTGCCCAATGATGTCGGGACGTTGTATATATGCTAGTTGTGCGGCACCCCAAATACTTTTCAGTTATTTATCTTGCTATCCATTGCTGTATTCCAGAATCAATCTGGTGAGAAAAATAAAATTGTTTCCATGACGTCACCCTACCCTCCTTTTTATTAGAATGTTTATGATGGCGGCGCAGACAAGGCAGGTAGTCTTTATTACCGCGTGACGCACTGGATGTCCATATGTCGAGAAGATCGGACCCTATTATGAATACGAACAGAAAGGTATCCCAAAGACGATACTTGGATACGTGGGGCTAGCACCCCCTGCTGCCGACTTTACAAATTAAGTGCTAGACACAGAAACACGCCGGTTGCGAGTACTACGCACCTGACCTTTCTGAAGAACATCACCAATAAAAAGGCAAGGAGTTTGTAGAGATCGTAGTAGGTGGCGTTCCGTGGTTTCTGCCTACCCTCATGGGAAAAAGGCGTGATTGTATGTATGTGTGTTGTTTCCATCTTAGGCACTAGGAAGTGGTGAAGGGCGCGTGCCGGGCCCGGGAACTGTCTTTTAACATTTTGACGTTCTTTGTCCCAGTCTTTTCCCAACTATGATGGGCTTGGTTTGGATTCCCGTACCGGATACTGCTGAATGCATTTTATGCATTTTGTGCATTTAATGTATCTTTTTTATTTTTATCTTGCAATGCACAATAAACATTTTTTCTTTCTTTCAACTGCCTATCCAACCTCCGCACACGATACGCCTTGGTAAGACTGGTTGTCAGACTTTCGGGCTTCTGACGACTCGTAGCGACTGTCTAAGATCTACCAATGACTGCCAGGACCGATGGCTTAACGTGCTTAGTAGGCAGGAACGGGTCTTGGTATGTAAAGATGATCACCAGACGACCCGGGAGGCTGTTGTCACTTCATTTGAATAGAGAATCTTTTTACTGCGATATGTTGAGGAGTTGTTCAAAATCAAAAGTCATTTATTCAAACTAGGCTGAGAGTCAGCACTTTTTGAACGTCAAAGTTACAAAAGACAGTCCCCCCAAAACGCCCGCCCTTCGACACTTCCTAGTGCTTTCGCTGGGAAGAAGAAGTGGTGGAACAAACTCCCCAGCAGCACAGCTGTCTGTTAAGTTAGAAGAACTTGATTCTATACAATATTGTGTAAGTAATTAATATTATAAAACAAAACATACATTATTCGCCATATGTCAGCTAGCACACGCCAATATACCAACAAAAAAAATTGAACACTAAAGTCAAATTCCTTTCTTGGGTGGCAACACTCGTACTGTTTACATGAGCCGCATATTTTTTAATCAAAAATAATATAAATTGCTGTCTAAATAGTTTAAAAAGTGGTTAGATGGAGTGTAAGAACTAAAACTAACAAGTGACATTATTCGCGACAATTTGTGGCAAGTGAAAAAGCAAATACGATGACATATGAAAACAATAACATTCCAGTAAAAAACGGTGTATAAACAATAGTTATGTGTACGTGAAGGCAAAAGAACATCTTGTCACGGAATATTACGGAAAAGGGACTACATTAAGTGCAGTTTCATAAGAATTTTGGTGATCTACATAAATTACCAAAGCTATAACATCGTTTTTGCAATAGTTTTTTGAAAATTGGACTTTGGACTCTTAGATTGTACGACAACTACCGCCAATACGGCCCCAAGTGGTGAGTAGACAAACTAAAAACGACAACTTCTGATCGCCAAAGAGCGACAGTGTTGCCATACTAATAAGAAAATAATTATTTGGTGGAAAAAAATAAGATTTTGGAAAATTAATAATGGATGAAAACGTAACCTACCGCAACCGTAAATTATTCAGAACGACTTCATTAGGTGATTTGACTGCAGATAGTCCTGCTCTTTTTGATACGACTATGATGAGCCTACCTAATACGTCGTTAAATACCAGCCAAACAGTTTTAGATTTTCAAGAAAAAAATAAACAGCTGTCAAATGATTTACAAAGTGCTCATCAGGAAATAGAAAATTTAAATTCGGAAAATTTTAGGCTTAAAACGGACATACAAAAGTACATCAAAATAATAAATGCCTACAAGGAAATAAATATTACTGACATAAATAATTTGACACCGCGCTCAGGGCGTAAACGTAAAATAAATCAGAAGAGCAAATCAACGCCTGTCAGAAATAAAAGGCAATCAATCACAAATATGCAAAATGACGAATCAGCTGACGACAGTCCAGGAAATAATAAAGCAAAGACAACCATAATGACACCTAAAAAACATACAAAGACAAAAGAAACACAGACCATAGAAAGAAACCACTCATCCCCTACGAACACAAATAAAATCAAACACGACAGGAACAACATAAGCTCATCTAAAACAAGGGAGAACATACGAACCGAAACTGTTGTAGAAAAATCTTCAACAAAGCATAAAATATGCCTAATCAGCAGCGAAACTTCTAATAGATTATATACACTTGCCGAAAGGAAAAATATAAGTGACTTTGAAATCTGTCACTATCGCAAACCTACATGTGGATTATCACAGTTACTTGAACAAATTGAAAGTAAAGTCCAAAACTTTACACACTCGGACTATTGTGTTATTTATATTGGCGAGGAAGACTTCAGAAAAACACAAAACTATCTACAGCTTGTTATGTTTGTTAGAGAAAAATTATTACCATTAAGTCACACAAACTTTATTATTTGTTTACCTACGTATAAATATATGACAGATGCCAACATTATGTTTAACAGCCGCATAGAAACTTTTAATAACCTTCTTTACTTAGATATAAATACATGTAACTATGCGTATTTACTAGATTCGAATTTTAATCTCCCATATGATTATGAAACCTATAATAAAAAATATGGAACCTTAAATAATCGTGGCTTAGAGATTGTTGTATCAGATTTACGAGACCTTATATTTAGTTTAAGCAATCTGACTACTACGAACTCAGAAGTTCGAAGAAGACTGTCTCCCTAAAAATCAAGATAGCTTCTGTACAGAATCGCAAGTAAATTCTCAGTTTTTTCTTTAAATACCTTGGTATTCTACATCAGAATATAGCAGGACTTATAAATAAATCAGACACTTTGACTGTAAAGCTATTAGAATTATCTGACAAAGGAACCATTATTGATGTTATTTGTGTTACAGAACACTTTATACAAACGGGTTATGAGGATTTATTGCACATTCCAAATTTTTGCCCAGCCGCTTTTTATTCTAGAAATACAAAGAGAGGTGGGGTGTGTATTTTAGTTAGAGCAGGATTGCCATTTAAAGAAATATCAGACATATCAAAACAATCAGTTGCCGGGATTGTTGAATGCTGCGCTGTAGAGATCTTATCTTATAAAATTATTATTATTTGTATTTATAGAATTCCTAGACCTAATTATGACGTATTTTATGAAAAATTAGATAATATTTTGACTAAAGTTTGTACTTATTCAAATAAAAGAATCGTTGTTTGTGGTGATTTTAATATTGATGTTTTAAAAAGAAACAAGACTACATTAGAATTTGAGTATTTTCTTATGAACTACAATCTACAATTAGCGCTTTATACTCCTACAAGGTTAAGTAGTCACACTTGTATTGACAATTTTGCGCACAACTACCGAAAAAACTGCAAAGCAGAAGTTAAAGATCTGGTTCTTTCAGACCATATGTCTCAAATACTTAAAGTACCTGTTAACAAAACTTGTAAATTACAGTATTGGAAAACGAAGAAGCAGGACGTAAGCTTGGATAATTTAAAGACTTTTAAAACACATCTTAGCTCTCTATCTTTTATACAAGTTTTTGATTCTGTAGACGCAAACAAAGCTTTTGACAATTTCATGGACGATTTCTCTTTTTTATATAAATTATGTTTTCCGGAAAAAATTGTAACCATCAAAACAAACAAGGAAACGAAATGGATATCTCGAGGAATAAAAATATGTAGTAAGAAACAAAGGCAGTTGCTATGGGAATATAGACTAAAATCAGACTCAGTTAATAAAAAAGTTCTTAAAAACTATACAAAACTTTATAGAAAAATTATCAAGCTAACACAAAAAGCACAAAATAACCATTATATAAACACAGCCCAAAACAAATCGAAAGCAACCTGGCAAATTATAAATAAAAACAAATTCTGTTTGCCACAGGAGCCAATCATGTGCATTAATAGAGATGACTTGTCGTTTACACACCCTGCAGACATTGCAAATGAATTTAATAATTATTTTATTGATGACATTGAAAATAATGTAAAACCTGACATAACGAATAATATTAATTTTAATAATCAGACATTAAATTCCTTATTTATGCAACCTGTTACAGTTGATGACATAATAAAAATAATTTCCACCCTAAAAAACACAAGTACTGTTGGATACGATGGGGTTTCTACTAAAGTGATAAAATTCACTAAAGAAGTCATAGCACCTCCCTTAGTGCACATAATTAACTTATGTATTACTGATGGCATATTTCCAGACAGGCTAAAAAAAGTTATAATTAAACCCTTGCATAAAAGAGATGACAAAACAAATTTAAAAAACTATAGACCTATTGCAAAAATTCCAGTATTTTCAAAAATTATTGAGAAAGTCATTTACAATTCTCTTTACGTATATTTCGAAAAATATGGATTATTTTGTAAAGAACAAAAAGGGTTCCGTAAGAATACTACAGTTAATATGGCACTCTTTGACCTATTAACTAACGTCATGTCATCTGTAGATAAAACAAATCCAGTATGTGCAATTTATACTGATATGACAAAGGCTTTTGATTATGTGGACCATAAAATTCTGTTACACAAGCTACATAGTTATGGTGTAAGAGGAAACACCCTACAGCTAGTAGAATCATACTTGAAAGATAGACTGCAATGCGTGGAAGTTTCTAGAATTTGTCCAAAGAGTAAGTTAGAAACAGTACATTTATCTAAACCAAGGCTTGTAAAATATGGTGTTCCACAAGGTAGTGTTCTTGGCCCTCCACTTTTTTTAATATATATTAACGATCTTCCGAAAGTTACCACAAACAAAATGGTTCTTTTTGCGGATGACAGTACAGCTGTAATCAAGTGTACAAATAAATATGATTATGAACAAGACATAAATACTACATTACAAAATATAATAAATTGGTTACATGGTAATAATTTAGTCATAAACCTAAATAAGACAAAAATAATGCATTTTCATCAACGTAGTGAATATCCAAATGTTCGTATTGCTTACCAAGGCTGTAATATTGAGGAAGCAAATGAAGCTAAGTTTTTAGGTATAGTGATCGACAGTAAACTCACTTGGAAACCTCACATTGAAGCCCTTTGCAAAAAACTTAGCAAATCTGCATGTTGCGTACCGTTTATTATCTGTGCGCCTAATGGAATGCGTGTGTAACGAAGTGACATCTGACTTGTCATTTTTTGACGTTGACACTTGACAGCTCTCTTGTTTTGCCGCTAAAATAGGTCCGTTCGCCTGTTGAAACCCCGCGACGCGTTTGTTGAAATTAATCCTTGTAAATGGATCCGTTTGTGGACAATTTGTCATGATCCTGAGTTTGTTTGTGTAATAACCCCTTTTGAAGAACTAGAACGGGTGTATCTTTGTACTTTGGTTGAAATAGTTTGAAGGTCAAGTCAAAGTGACGCTATTGTGAATGAGTGATTTGAAGACCGCATGCTGTGACCTCCTCCAGCCTAATTGGAAGCGGATTGTTGCCAGGAGAATACTCATAACGTCACGACACGATACACATACACTCACTTACATACACAGATCCAGGTAATCCCAAGAAGCCGGTGGTCGCCCATCAGGTGAGTTATTTGAATTATATTGTCTGCTCCGTGTACGGCGGACAGTACGCTAGCCACTCTTGTCTCTAGAGCCCCACGATTATAACTCTTCCACTGCGCGCTTGAAATCGTATTGGGAGGCCTAGCCTGGCAGCGTACATTTTGGTATTCAGAGCGCGGTTATAAGACATAACCAACAAATTGGTAATTTACAGTGAGCTAATTACTTGGCAGTCTCTATAAGGGAAGTAGTAATGCGCTGTAAATGTTTGTTAACTATGATTGCTAGTTTATTTGAAATAATTTGTAAATTTGTTGAGACGGGTAACCTGATGTTGCCAAGGTCAGCCGGGCTAATAAAGTGGATTGGATTGGGCTGTGGTGCAGCCCCTTGTTGTAGCCCCTTTTTGTGTCTGATCTGTGTTGTATTGAATGTCAGGAAGACATTAAAATATTGAGTTTGTACCATTGATATGGTTATTTGTGAAAATTAATATTTGAAAAATTATTGGCATTTTTGAGTATTACCATTGTTTTGAGTTGGAATAAAGGTTCATTATTGTTGTACCATTAACAAAGTGGTTTGTGAACTTAACTTTTGGAATTGGATAGAATTTGAATATTTGAATTGAATATGATATAGAATTTTGAACGTTGATATTGATTTTGAATTAAAATAAAAGTTTATTGTTGAATTGGATTGAAACCAATTGTTTGCTTGTATTTATTTTGTTATTTCTTGAGTTGCTGATTAGCGGTTTGGTAGTTTGATTGTTTCCTTGTAGTTATTTTGTAATATATTGTTTGAACTTTGTTACTTAATTACCTTTTGCTTGGTTTATTTTATTTGATTGTTTGCGTTGGATTTCCTTGTTATTTATTGATTCAAGTTTGTTATTTGATAATTTAATTGTTTTGTTTATTTGAATGGTTTTGTTTGTGCAATGGCATACAGATGGAAATATTGCAGTGCCGGACACCTGTCCAGGTCAAGCCGGAGACCTCGGTTGTTTCAGGTCCCGGACTATTGAGTAGATTGCCTGCTTTGGAACTGCCACACTTGACGGTCGCTGGGACCACTGGTACGGTTTCCACAACCTGTTTGCAAGTTTGGTTGATGCACGCTCGGACCTCAGACCCGCCCTAAAGTTGGCCTATTTGTTGTCTGTCCTGGAAGGTGAGGCCCGAGCCTTGGTACAGCATCTGTCGTTGACTGACTCAGCCTACCCTACCGCTTTGGGACTACTCACCCAGCGGTACCAAATGAACGTTGTTTGGCTGATGTTCATATTGCATTGATTTTGGGGTTACCGGTCATTACTGGTTTGTCAGCATTGCGTACTGACCTGTTGAACCCGTTGGTGGTAGCGACCAACGCTTTAAAGCGATTGGACTTGCCGGTGGACCAATGGTCTTACCCTTTGGTGCATGTTGTGCTGCGGCTTCTTGCCGATTTGAGGGCTCATTTCGAGCAAAGGTATGGTGGGGATAGTGTTACACATCTCCCCCCATTTGGTGACCTCGTCCAATTTTTGGAGGATGAGTGTCGGTTTGTGGACAACTCTGGCGTTGCCACTGAGTCATGCCAGCCGTCTTCCCGGCCACGAGACCAGGGACGGACTAGGGCTCGCGGGCCTGTTGATGGTCGCCCCGCCGCTCGTTTTGCTGGCACCCAGAGTCGTCCTGGTTGTGAGTTTTGTAGGGACACGGGGCATGGCATGGCAACTTGCGCGGCCTTTTAGAAGTTGCACGTGAGTGCCCGCCGCCGAATTGCCAATGCACGCCCCATTTGCTTCTCTTGTTTGGGGGCTCACTTCCATCGGGACTGCCCCAACCCCCGCCCTTGTAGAATTTGTGGGGGGTCCCATTTGGACATATTGTGCGCTAACGCGAACCACGCTGGCAGACCAGCCTCTGATGAAGGTTCGCGTACGGGGGGGTATCATGGAGTTGGTCACCGGGCTTCTGCCTCGCCGGTTCAGAACCGGGGAGAGGCCCGCAATTTTGAGCGCCGCACTCCACCCCCCGCGCAAGTTGATCGGGAGCCGCGCGACCGCCATTTGGTCTCCCCGCGTAAAGGCGATTACGCAATTGTTGCTAGGCAGCGCTGGCCAGACCAGCACCGCCTTCCCTCCCCTCCTTTGGCGGAACGTCCCCGATCGGAGTCACGCCCCCCGCCATTCAGGCCTCCGGTGGGATATGCCCTTCCAGCGATGGCGCGTGGCTCGGGACACCGCGCGTACGAGGAATTTGAACTCCATCCTCGTCGGGAAAGATTTGGGCCTGGGTGCGGCGATCGGTCGCCGCCCAGGCATTGTTAGGACATTGGCGCCTGCCCCGCTAAGGTACCCCTCAGATCGACACGGTTTTGTTGCCAACGGCATCGGTCAGGTCTGGGGGCCCACGGGGGACTCTGTTGTGGTCCGTGTCATTATGGACATGGGAGCCCAGGGTTGCCTTTTGTCTATTGTTTTGTTGTTTTGTTTGTATTGTTTTGGGCAAAATTGTTTTCTTGAGCGCCTTTGGACTGCGGGACTTGGCTGGGACGAGCCAATTCGGGAAACCCTGTTGGAAGATAGGCTCCAATTTGTATCCGCACTCCCTGCAGTCAACGAGGTCGTGTTACCCCGCGCTATCCTCCCCCCTGGGAGCTACACTGCTACCCTTGTTTGTGATGCGTCTTCGCACGGTTATGCAGCTGTTGTTTGTTTGCGCACCGTCTGCGCAACAGGCCAGGTGAATTTGTCACTGGTCTTGGCCAAGAGCAAGGTGGTCCCCCTCCGGACGGCACTGACCATCCCTAAGTTGAATTGTCAGGGGCGGCGCGTCTTGTGCGTCTATTGAACCACGTTGCTCACACTTTGGGTGGAACTGTGGACATTCGGTTTTCTTACGCCTGGACGGACAGTCAAATTGCTTTGTGTTGGTTGTAGACGTCCGTCCACTCTTTGGAGGTCTTTGTTGCGTACCGAGTGTCCCAGATTCAAAATTTTGAAACGCCTTTGATTTGGAGGCACGTGCCTGGAGATTTGAACCCAGGCGCCGTGGCCTCACGTGGGTGCATGGCACCCCGCTTGATTGCTCACCCTCTATGGTGGGGACCAGACTGGTTGACTCACCCCGAGGATGATTGGCCTCGATCGCCAGTCTTGATGTCGGGTCCTTTGCCCGGGCTCAAGGTGCTCGCTGTTGGAACAAAGGACCCTGAGTTTTGTTGAGTCGATAAAGCTCCCTCGACAAATTGTTGAATTGTTGTTTTGTTGTTGAATTGTTGGTGACTGATCGTCACATTAAGAACTCGCATGCCGGTTGCAATGCGCTGTTGGCCATTCTGCAGCGAGAGTTTTGGATATTGTCGGGAGCCGTTATTAAATTGAACCCCTTTTTGGACGATACGGGTCTTTTGTTGTTTGGTTGTTGACGGTTGAGTCACTCTAGCCTTCCTTATGGGGTCCGTCACCCCCTTTTGTTGCCTAAGGAGGGCCATTTGGTTAAATTGTTGTTGTTGTTGTTGTTTGGTTGTTATTGTTGTTTGGTTGTTATTGTTGTTTGGTTGTTTTGTTGTTTGTTATTGTTTTGACCCGCCAGCCTGCCCCCATTGGGGGGGGTATTTTGAGGCCGCGGTGAAGGCGGTTAGGGACTCTGGCGCAGACTGTTGGGAGACACCGTTCTCACCTTTAAGGAGTTAGCTACGGTATTTTGCCGCATTGAAGCTGTATTGAACTCGCGTCCATTGTGCCCGCTGTCTTCGGACCCGAACGTCTTGGAGGCCCTGACCCCGGGCCATTTTTTGATTTGACAGCCACTTGTCGCCCTGCCGGAGCACCCTTTTGTCGATGTGAGCCAAAATTGGCTATCGCGGTTTCAGTTGGTGCAGCAGCCCGCTCAGAGTTTTGGAAGCGTTGGAGCTTGGAGTATTTGCACATCCTCCAGCAGCGCGTCAGGTGGACTGATAAAACGCAACCTTGTCGGGATTGCCAAGTGATTAGCGGACGGGAAGGCCCGAGATGTTGCGTACCGTTTATTATCTGTGCGCCTAATGGAATGCGCGTGTAACGAAGTGACATCTGACTTGTCATTTTTTGACGTTGACACTTGACAGCGCTCTGTCGTTTTGCCGCTAAAATAGCCCCGTTCGCCTGTTGAGACGCCCGCGACGCTTTTGTTGAAATTAATCTTTTTGAATCGATCCTTTTGTGACAATTAGTCGTGATCCAATTGTATTAATTAACCGGTCGTTTTGTGGACAATCTGTCATGACCCGATGGTTGAGTGTGACGCTGTTGGGAGCGTGTGATTTGAAGACCGCATGCTGTGACCTCCTCCAGCCTAATTGGAAGCGGAATCTAACCTGAAGAATACTCGTAACGTCACGACACGATACACATACACTCACTTACATACATATCTCCAGGTTGGCACCAGAGCAGTGTCCTTCAACCAACAGGTAAGTGCTTTTGTTGTATTTGTAATTGTTCACTTGTATTGTCTGCTCCGCGTACGGCGGACAGTACGCTAGCCACTCTTGTCTCCAGAGCCCCCCCATCAAAAACTTCCACTGCGCAATTGAATTGAGGTTTGGTCTGGCAGCGTACACTGCATATGCTCTTCATCAACTTTCAAAAAAAGTCAACAATCAGGCTCTTCCAACAGCCTACCATGGACTAGTTGCCTCTAACCTGCGGTATGGTATAATTATTTGGGGGCAGTCTACAGATAAGGAACTGGTATTTAGAGTGCAAAAAAGATGTATAAGGTCAATGTTTGGTCTAAAAACAACAGATAGCTGTCTTCCCTATTTTAAATCTTTAAAAATTTTAACTTTTCCATCGTTATACATTTTGGAAACAGCTTTGTTTGTAAAAAACAATCCACAATTATTTAAAAAACTGTCGGAGGTCAGAAGAAATCCAATACGGACTCAATATTTAAACCAAGTATGTCATGTGAAATGTAAAACCGCGCTAATGCAGAAAAGTTTTTTTGGCACTGCCCCACGTATTTATAATAAAGTACCTAATGTAATAAAAAATATGACTGTAATAAAATTTAAAAGGGCACTAAATGAAATATTAATTGACAAATGTAATTATAAAATTGACGACTTCCTTAATGATGAATCGCTGACTGGTTGACTTATTTTGTTATTGTTATAGATGCTACTAATTATGCCGATTGACTTACTTTTATTCTGATTGACATATGTGCTTATTATTTTGACATCATTGTAATGATTTTACTAGAGTTACCAGTCCGGCATTATTATTATTATCTTTTTTGTAACCTAACCATGGCAATTGCTTAAGAAATTTTGACATTTAAATATATTTTTTTTGATTTGACATTTATCTGAATTAGTATCTGTTGTATTTTCTAATTTCATTATATTTCACATATGAATTTTATTTGCATGCCCATGTGACGGTAAAATATGGAGGACTCTATTATGTAAAAAAACAACACCCATGTACCAATTACCCATATTTGCAAAAATAAATGATTTGATTTGATTTGATTCAAGCTAAAATAATAAAACAAAAACGTAAACAGAACTCAAAAACTAAATAAAGCCTCCAGGCATAAAGGGCGTGCCCGCTTACATGTTCAACGATGCAAAATGATCCATATACATACATTGATGCATATAGCTAAGTTGAAGTTACAATAGTTAAACTAGCACCTGCGGAGTAGAATAAAATAACAGTTAATACAAATAACAATAACAAAAACCATGGTCAGCAAGACGACCAGTCACCACAAGCAGCACCCGTTCACGAGCATAACGCAAAGGTCAGCCATTACCCCCCTCGCCATATTTGAGGGAAGGTGGTAACCCGACCCCCGACGCTACCGCAAGCAGTGACATCTAAGGGAGCATGACGAACTTGCTGCCGGTTGGTCAGGCAAGAATATTATGAACAGCTGACGAGGTCGCTAGCTAACTACATGTTGCAATACAACTCATTTAAAATCATTGTAATGAGTAGATTATGTCCACAATAAATGAAATTAAAAGAAAATAAAAATAAATTAACAGAATCTGTTAAATAAAAAAATAAATAAAAAACAATTATATGAACTACCCATATAAACTGTCAGTAGGAAAGCTAATTCTGGATTGAAAGAACATAAACATTGTCTTGAGTTCGTCTTGAGTTAATCACAGCGACCAACTATTCTTATCGTTTAAGTAGTCGTTGATAGAATAATATGCCTTTGAACAAAGGTTGGATTTTACTTTAGCTTTAAACTCATTAAACTGCAAATCTAGTAAAGCAGAGGGAAGCTTGTTATATAAGGTAATACCAAGACCAACAAAAGAATTATGAACCTTATGAAGCCGGTGAAAGGGAGCACGTAGTTTGTCCTTATTTCTAGTATTAATATTATGAATATCACTGTTTTTAGTGTACAGGTGTATATTTTGCCTAATATATAAGATGTTGGCGAAGATGAATTGTGATGCCACCGTAAGAATACCAATATCTTTAAACAAATCTCTCAGAGAAACTCTAGCACCTAGTTGGTAAATCGCTCGAACAGCTCGTTTTTGAAGAACAAAAATATTTTGAATGTCCGCGGCTTTGCCCTACAGCAGAATGCCGTAGGACATTATGCTATGAAAATAACTAAAATAGACTAATCGAGCTGTATCAACGTCCGTGTACTGTCTAACTTTCCTTACTGCGTAGGCGGCCGAACTGAGCCTTCCCGCTAGGCTTGATATATGTGATCCCCACTGAAGTTTGGCGTCTACTGTTATGCCCAGAAAAACTGCCGAGTGTACAGTTTCAAGCACCTCATTATCTAAAACGACATTGGGTCCCAGATTCCTAACATTCGGTAAGGCGAACTTTATACATTTCGTTTTCTTGATTGAGAACTAGGTTATTTGTGGTAAACCATTCCGTACTCTACTTCTTCCCAGCTAAAGCATTAGGAACTGTGTGTAGTGAAGGGCGGGTATTTTTACACGCTTTATATTAGCTTCACTTGTATGTTTGTATGTAAGTATGTTTGTTTGTAACCGACTCCTTATAGCGCGATTTTAACCCACTTTAAACGACCAGATTTCATTCAAACTTTGCACACCTGTCAAAGACCGATGACAATGCAATAATTTCATAAATTTATGCCATTATCCTTGCCAGGGTTACCAGGACAGCAAAAAAACTGTCTTCAAAAACTACGCTGACATACGTCTCAAAATTCGAAACATCCTAAAAAATAGAAAATAAATAATAGTTTAAAAAAAAATTAAAAAACACGCTTTCATAGTTTTCTTTTAAACATTTTTAGGAGATTATCTTAGGTTATTTTTACGAGATTATTTTAGGAGATTATCTTAGGTCATTTTTAGGAGATTATTTTAGGTCATTTTTAGGAGATTATCTTAGGTTATTTTTACGAGATTATTTTAGGAGATTATCTTAGGTCATTTTTAGGAGATTATTTTAGGTCATTTTTAGGAGATTATCTTAGGTTATTTTTACGAGATTATTTTAGGAGATTATCTTAGGTCATTTTTAGGAGATTATCTTAGGTTATTTTTACGAGATTATTTTAGGAGATTATTTTAGGTCATTTTTAGGAGATTATCTTAGGTCATTTTGACGTTCAAAAAGTGCTGTTCCCAGCCTAATTTGAAGGTATAAATGACTTTTGATTTTGCAACTAGAACGATCAGTCTTTTGATATAGATAGTAGTATTGTAGCAGTGAGAATATAGAATGACCCTCCTCCTAGTAGAATATTAACGACGCCGCAGGGCGCAGAGTGGTGGGCTGTGGAGGGGCGGGGGTGGCGCAGGTATTGTCGTGAATCCTACTGCGGTACTATAAGTTTTTATTTACGCAGTCAGGTGGTTTGACGCAATTGGCGCGAAGGTCTAACCTCAATAGTTTCAGGAGTATTGTCTATTACCTTTTACTAGTGTTCGCTAAGTGGTCGAAATTCGACCATAATTAATTTAAAACTTAATGTATTTCTAATGCATTATTAAATGAAAATATTAGCTTTCTGCACTCGTTCATTTGAACTTGAACTGTGTGAAATTTCATACTCCTCCGCCCGCGTAATTTTCATAAAAAGGGGTGCGAAGTTTTTGTTTTACGTGTTAATATTAAAGTTGTATGTTTATGTATGAGTCTTGCGAGGCACCACGTGGATCTTAGTTGTGTACTTTGCGTTATTTTGACGCTTTTAAAGGATGAAGGGAAGTGTTCAAGAGAATAACCTTTTCATAGCATAGGTGAGTACCTATGAGAGAGGAGACCACTATAAGCTGAGTAGCTTATAATTGTCCCAATGTTGGGACACAGGCGTCCTCTCTTCGAAATGGAGTGAACTGTAATCTACCACATGGGCTCTGTGTTGGCTGGTAGATGTTACATGTTTTCGAATTTTTGATTCTAGGACGTGCCAGTTTCCTTCACCGTTTTAAGAGCAGTGGTGATGAAATTATTTACACAAAGCAAAACGCCCGCGTTGGTTCCAACTCACGACCTGCAACTCGTAAGTCGGGGCTACCATTAGTCCACCACTGCTAAAGCAAGATGTTTGTGACGAAATACGTAAAATAATGAACGAGCAGACCTGCCAACAGATCCGATGACACTCGTCATAATTAATATTCAACGACATAAAATATTTTATGATAATCGCACAAGGCCTTAATTTATTACATCGCGCGATAACTATTAAAGTAAAACCCTTTTAATCCCCACTCTCGTTTATCATCGGCTGATCCCGACTGACATTCGGAAGTACCCGCCTGTTGTAAAATCTATCTACTAATAAATAAGCTGAAGAGTATGCCTGATTTGTGCTTGGACGCATTTATCTCTGGAGCTATCAGTCAGATTTGAACACTTCTTCTTGCATTTTGATATTGCCCAATTCTTGAGGATCCGTGGTTACCGGACGTAAGGAATAGCACCATCTCATTTCTTCAAGTGAGTGTCGTAAAAGGCTACTAAGGGATAGGGATGTTATGGATATGAAATTTCGGATACGGATTGTTTACGGATGTAGGAATGATTATTTTACTGGATACGGATACGGATATGAAATTATTTCGGATTATCCGTTAGTTTCGGATAATTTCGGTTACGGATATTAAACTTTTAAGGAATTTCAAAAGTAAAATACAAATAGCTAATAAAATGGTTTTATTTATATGTCACCATTTGGTAGGAATTACAATCAGTCTGTGAGTAATTATTACAGCTATTTAAAATAAAAATGATTATAAATATATATCGAGTGTTACCTAATCCACCTAAAATAAAAATGTAATTACAAATCCGATATTATCCGAAACTTTTATTTCGGATTCGGTTACGGTTACGGATAAATTTTTATATCGGATATCCGATAGTTTCGGTTACGGTTACGGAGCTCCCTAACATCCCTGCTAAGGGACTTACTAGAGAATGGGCAGCAGTGTTCTCTATGCATTTTACCATCACACTGCGATCGCCAACCCGCCTGCCAAGCGTGGTCATTATGGCATCACCTTCCCTTCGGAGGAAGGCCTATGTTCAGGTGTGGACGTCTTATGGCTGAAATGGTAGTGATTGTGGAATTGGTGAGGAAGGTTATAGGCTATTTAACATCACGCTACAACTCTAAGGGGCCAAGCAAAAGCAAAAAATCTGAAATTACGCTAAGTGAAAACTAAGAGAGTCGAGTTATACACGGAAGTAAAAGAATGGCGGCGGGATTTTTTTAACCGACGAAAAAAACGGAGGTTCTCAAGTCGACGCGTAAACTTTTTTATATTATTTATGACCACGCATAACTTCTTACACAGTGGACCGATTTTGATAATTATTTTTGCGCAACGCATTGCCTAGCGCTGAGAGTTCAAAATCGAACAAAATCCATCCCAGCGCGAAAATACACACTATTCGATTTTATAGTACGAAAATATCCCGTCGCGATTTTATTACGTCCGTGGGAATATTGGCTGATAGCGCGGGCGAGAAATAGGGCTTTGTGATGTCTTACAACTTCGACGTGAACGAAGTGCGAGCAGAAACTAGCGAAATCGTTACATAGTATAAAACAACGTCGCTTCCCGCGTCTTCGCTTACATCTTTTAAACTACGCAACGGATTTTAATGCGGTTTTCATTAAAAGACAGAGTGGTTATTTAAGAGCAAGGTTTATATGTATAATATGCGGGCAAAATCGCTGGAAAAAATAGTGTAAGATAAAAGAACATGGCGGCTGCACCATTTCGTTTCATGTGCGCGTTGCACCGCGCGCTGCTATTAAAAGTTTACGGCCTACATAAATGCGGGGCGCTGACTGACATCAATCTTACTTATCTTGTAGCTGTTGTAACTGGCTGCAATAATAAAAACAATTCTAAGTTCCGGAACATACTGTTATCACAATCACACACAGGAGAAAACGTTCGTTCTGCAAATAGGATATCGTTCACTTTTTAGGGTTCCGTTGCCAAATGGCAAAAAACGGAACCCTTATAGATTCGTCATGTCTGTCTGTCTGTCTGTCCGTCCGTATGTCACAGCCACTTTTTTCCGAAACTATAAGAGCTATGCTGTTGAAACTTGGTAAGTAGATGTATTCTGTGAACCGCATTAAGATTTTTACACAAAAATAGAAAAAAAACAATAAATTTTGGGGTTCCCCATACTCAGAACTGACAGAACTTTTTTTTTCATCAAACCCACACGTATCTATGGATAGGTCTTCAAAAATGGTATTGAGGTTTCTAATATCATTTTTTTTTCTAAACTGAATAGTTTGCGCGAGAGACACTTCCAAAGTGGTAAAATATGTGTCTCCTCCCAACTTCTAAAATAAGAAAATGATAAAACTAAAAAAAAATATATGATATACATTACCATGTAAACTTCCACCGAAAATTGGTTTGAACGAAATCTAGTAAGTAGTTTTTTTTTATTACGTCATAAATCGTAAACCGCAATTTACCTTTCATTCTATCAACTCAAATGTAAAAAAAAAAACATTTAATTTCATAAACATAAACCTTATGCATAAACTGTGAATATCTACAGGTTTGTACGGAAGCCTCGGTGCGCGAGTCCGACTCGCACTTGGCCGGTTTTTCATATTCAAAAACTCAACTACTGAAATATCACGCTGTACAAAGTATACATTAAGAAATCATTCTCATCTGAAAACGAGAAATTCCAGATGGATAAACCCAATATTACTGCCCGACCTGGAAATCGAACCTAGGACCTCATGCTCAGCAGTAACGCTTGCTACCACTAGACCAACGAGGCAGTCAAGAAGAACGCGGTATTTCGAAGATACGAGGAAAGGAAATAGATGAACATAATACATAATGACCCACATACATACACATATACCAGTCAAAATCATGACCATCCCTTTTGCCGCTCCGTAGTAGGCAAAAAAATAAGCTAGATTGTGCCGACATTTCCTGTCTGGCTACCCCTGAGAAGCGAGGGTGAAACAAGTTCAGGTTTTTTTTGGGAAATCATCAAATGACGTCTCCCGCTCTGGGTGGAGCGGAAGGGAGTGGAGTGTCAGACTTTTATTGACTAAAACCCACCCGTGGGGCGTGTTCCTTCAGTTGCCCATATGCCAGGGCCACGGTATCTCTTTCGAACAAATCTCGCGACCCTTGTAGAACAAGTTCAGGTGTCAACTGTCTGTTGAACCGAGCATTCAGAATCCAACAGAGTGCAGTGCGAGTGAGTATCAAAGCGTCGAAGAAACACGTGTTCGATTTTCAGCTTGTCAGTACATTGAAGATCCATCATAAGCAGCCTATAATGTTCCCACCGCTGGGACACAGGCCCCCACTCTGTGAGAGGGAGTGGGCCATAATCCACCACGCGGGCCCAGTGCGGGTTGGTAGATGTCACATCTCTTCGAATTTTTGGTTCTAAGACATGCCGGTTTCCTCACGATGTCTTCCTTCACCGTTTTGACAGCAGTGGTGATGAAATAATTTACACAAAGTAAAGCGCCTTCTGGTGTTCGAACTCACGACCTCCTACTCGTAAGTCGCGGCCGTTACCACTGGGCCACTACTGCTCTAGAAGATCCGGCGCGCAAAAAAAAACCCCCAGGATTTTATTACGTCCGTGGAAACGAGTGCTTGATTTTAACACGCAAAAGGAAAAGAACTTAACCAGTCAATTACCGTAATTACAGACACAATTAAAAAACCGGCCAAGTGCGAGTCGGACTCGCGCACAAAGGGTTCCGTACAAACCTGTAGGTATTCTCGGTTTATACAGAAGGTTCATGTTTATGAAAATAAATGTTTTTTTTTTAATTTTTATATTTCTGTTGATTAAATGAAAGGTAAATTGCGGTTTACGATTTATGACGTTTTAAAAAAAAACGACTTACTCGATTTCGTTCAAACCAATTTTCGGTGGTAGTTTACATGGCAATGTACATCATACATTTTTTTTAGTTTTATCATTCTCTTATTTTAGAAGTTACGGGGGGGGGGGACACATTTTACCACTTTGGAAGTGTCTCTCGCGCAAACTATTCAGTTTAGAAAAAAATTATATTAGAAACCTCAATACCATTTTTGAAGACCTATTCATAGATACCCCACACGTATGGGTTTGATGAAAAAAAAAACATTTTTGAGTTTCAGTTCTATGTATGGGGAACCCCACGATTTATTGTTTTTTTTTTCTATTTTTGTATGAAAATCTTAATGCGGTTCACAGAATACATCTACTTACCAAGTTTCAACAGCAAAGCTCTTGTAGTTTTGGAGAAAAGTGGCTGTGACATACGGACGGACAGACAGACAGACAGACATGACGAATCTATAAGGGTTCCGTTTTTTGCCATTTGGCAACGGAACCCTAAAAACCATTATGTCTATACCAAATGTGGTATCTCAGGGACTTAGAGGTTAATTTTCTCTTTCACCGTTACACAGTGTTCCAAAAGCCTCAAAAAATTTCCCACTTGGGTTTATTGCATTTATAAGTCAAGAAACGTATTTAAAAAGCACGAGTAGAACTCCCACGTATTTATCTCTTTTAGTTTTTTTTATATAAATTCACGAAAAAGACGTGACTTTTCCATGAAAAAAATGAATATCAGTTCTCAAAAAGTAGTTGTTCAAGATAATAATTTGAAATTAATATTATTAATAGAGCTCATTTGAGAGCATATTTACACGTTTTTATATTTTTTTTATCTCTTTTAGTTTCGGAGTAAAAAAATATTTTCTTATTTTTGTTTTTATTTTTTTTCTCCGCAAAGACGCAAAAGTGCGACTTGGGACTAGAACTGAGATATTGTCCACAATAAGGTCTATTACTCATAAAAAAATCAAGTCGCACTATTGCGGCGTTTAGGAGAAACAGGTGTTTAAATCTTAAGGTCAAATAATACACTCCAGGGTTGTCACTCTGAGGTCAAATAAATAAATACATATTTTATTATGAAATGTGTATTGCATGGACGTCTCGCTCAAACTATAGATTTACAGAGCATATAATAATTATATATATATAGTGTTTTTTTTTTATTTGGGACATAAGGAAATTCATAACCATATGAGATACAGAGAGACTGTCTTAGGAAACATTTATTTTTGATTTGGAAAAAAATGGCATAAAAAAATTTTTGGTCAACCGCGAGTTGGCCATTGAGTAATTTTGATGAAAAAATGTTTTGATGATTGTATCGGAAGAAAAAAATCAGGACAACGGAAGTTAGTCAAATCTAATGAAAATATTTTTCCATACAAAACAGATTAGAACAGATAGACAGACTATACGAGTACTACCTACCGTGCTGCGGTGGTTAATAGTTTGACCGTGTCGAAAGGCTTTCCACGTTGTGTAACGATTACTATTTAGACCCGTTTTAAAAACCTGTATTATAAATATATATGTAAATTTCCCAGTATCACTACATATTATAAAACAAAGTCTCTCGCCGCCTCTGTCTGTCTGTCTGTCTGTTCGCGATAAACTCGGAAAGTACTGCACGGATTTTCATACGGTTTTCAACAATAGATAGAGCAACTCTTGTGGAAGGTTTTTGTGTATAGTAAGTTTAAGTTTTATACAAACTAACGACCTTTTGAGTTATAACAAAACAATGTATGGTAGGATTGTACCTCTTTAATAGATCTACAAAAAAGTCCGTGGTGGTATATGGTATATGTCTATCTTATAAGGAAAACCCGCAGTAACCATTTTTTGCGTTTACTTAAAACAGTAAAATGATCGGTTGTTTACGAACCTATTTTTAACAATACCGTATTAATCCTCATTCAAATAAATTTAATAAAATAAAAAAATCTGCTTATTTATTGCCTCTAAGGCGGAACAAAGTTCGCCGGGTCAGCTAGTAAAACAACAAAAAAGAAACATTACTCATATAAATCGCACTCATTAGTTAGTGTTAATGTTAGATCATTTAAATCATCAACATCATTCGAAGGATTTTCGTCGTCCTCCTCTGCGGACTGTAATGTCTCCACATCAATTGCTTTTAAAAGTTCACAAACAGCAGACGGCAAAGGAGGCCGTTTTGAGAATCTTCGACGATCACTGAGATGAGCCATAGAAATTAGTGGATCAGACGATTCTAGTGCACGATGAAAAAGGTCGGTCATTGTACTAATCCTGTTCATTTTACGACAGTGATGTTCTCTATCTGAGCGCCAGAATTTGTTTCGTGACTCAGCTGCTTGTTCTGAAAGCATCCCAACAGGCAGTGAACAGGAATCAATAATCTCTTCACCGTGTACAAGTATTTTATGAACTGTCACCGTCATTGGGTGCCAATTATATGATTGAACGTACCGCTCTGCGAGAGACCGGCAAAAATGCCCGAATTTTTTGGCGTCAATAGAATACTCGCTAGATATTGTCACTAGAATAGTATGAAATCCATCAAGTAACCATGAAGGTAGACCTAAAATCTCACCAAATATGCCACGGTACTTGTCTGAAAGTGCAGTCCTAGCCGAGTTTCCATCATTCGTAGTGCCCGCATTCGGCTTCACTACGTCTACTAATAATCCAATCTTCTCCCTAATCTCTGCCTGGATTCTTTTTTTTCTTGCTTCAACAATATGGCTTTCGTTGCTGCCTTTAATGATTCGCCATTTTTGTACAAATGGATCATTTTTATAGCTAAGGTGCAATAAAAACTCAAAAATACGTATCCACGCATGAAGGGGATTGATACCATATCGCATATTTTCTTTTATAGTTTGTTTTGTATAAGACATTTCCAAATTATTGAATTGGGTAGCTGTAAGGGCTCCCACACATAAACACGATACGACGTCGCGTCGTAAAACAATGCGGCGTCGTTTCACGATATGACGTCGCGTCGTGGAAATCTACGCCACGACGTCGTAACGTGTCGATGCACGATACGATGTCGTGACGTTAGAAACTCACGATGCAATCCTGCGCAGTTGTTATTCGAAATTCAAAGATGACGGATGGTATTGAAGTCGATCATTTAATTACCCTAGTCAAGCAGCGTCCCGTACTATGGAACAAAGCATCAGAAAAATACAAGAATAAAAATGCAAAAACCACAGCATCCAATATCTTCTGAGTATCTGTCTTTTCTTTCTTCGTCTTCTTATTAACAGCAGAAGCAGAATGCGTCTAAAGCGATCCAGTTTTCGGAATGAACTAAAACACTACCCAACTGTATCGACGGCATCGTGCGGGGCACATTACGTTATGATGTAGTGTTTTTTACGATGCTCATCGTAGATTTCCACGACGCAACGTCGTATCGTGAAACGACGCCGCATTGTTGTACGACGCGACGTCGTATCGTGTTTATGTGTGGGAGCCCTAACTTTACAAAACGGGCATCTTAACTGTGAAGTAGTTCCGGTAATTATATTTAGGACTTTGCCATCTATTACGCTCAATGTTAAATTATAAGAAAACGTTAAGTTGTGACCTTCTGAAGTTTGTATATTTATTGGTAACAAACTTTTAATTTGTTCTTCAACCCAGTTTTTTTCGTAAAGAATAAGGTCACTTGTTTCTTTTTTAAACTGGATGTGCAGTGGGCGACAAAATCTGTACGATTGGGGTGTAGGATTTAACCAGGCAGTAAAATCGTTATCCATTACTATGCGTATGGGAATAAGGGTTGTGGCAAAAAGACTGTTTTCATTTATAAGCGTTTCTTCGGTTTCTTGTTGGAAGCTCTGCTTATAAAATGAATGCCCAGTGCAACTGGTTTCATTCACAAGTCTGTCCTTTTCGCTGAATGTAAGATCTTTAAGGTGTTCACCTACTTCTCTGTAAACTATGATCATCAAGTCTGAGGATGTGAGATCTTCTGGTGAACCATTTTTCTTATATTTTTTGCTCTCCGCATAAAAAGATTCGAAAATCTTTAAACGTGTACAACCTCCTCGTGTATTTGCGGATACTTCCGGAGTTTGAGAAGTACCGGCTGTGGCGCAATTCACAGCATCACTTGCCACTCGTGTACCAACATGAGGGTTGGCGCCCTCATGCCCCCCTTGCAATAAGTCCTCCGATCGGGGCTCGGAAGGACATCCCCCAGCAGGTTGGGTAAGCCCCTGCTGAAGTGCTGAGGCAAAGTGGCGCCATGGGTCTGTAACGGCTCCATGGTGCCTCACCCCCGTTTCTCCAGGTTGCAAGTATAGCATGGGGTTTTAGCCTATGCCTCACGTGCTGCGTGCAACCCTTCATTGAAAATACTCTCAATAAAAGTTCTACAAAAGCTATATATAAAAGGTCAAACAAAGTGACAGCCCTAGCATTAATTTTCAAAATTCTATTTCTCCTAAACGCCGCAATAGTGCGACTTGATTTTTTTATGAGCAATAGACCTTATTGAGAACAATATCTCAATTCTAGTCTCAAGTCGCACTTTTGCGTCTTTGCGGAGAAAAAAAATAAAAACAAAAATAAGAAAATATTTTTTTACTCAGAAACTAAAAGAGATTAAAAAAAAATAAAAACGTGTAAATATACTCTCAAATGAGCTCTATTAATAATATTAGTTTCAAATTATTATCTTGAACAACTACTTTTTGAGAACTGATATTCATTTTTTTCATGGAAAGGTCACGTCTTTTTCATGAATTTATATAAAAAAAACTAAAAGAGATAAATACGTGGGAGTTCTACTCGTGCTTTATAAATACGATCCTTGACTTATAAATGCAATAAACCCAAGTGGGAAATTTTTTGAGGCTTTTGGAACACTGTGCGTTAGTGTGACAAAAACCGACTTAGATTACGTATGTTTAAGTGGCAGCATCATCGTTAGATCCACTGATAAGAGACGAATTTCGCTTGCTGTGAGAAAGTTGCCGAAATTAAGGAAGTCATTTTAAAGAACCTTTGAATTTAGGTCGTTGGTGAACACTTTTTTAAAACTTTTAACTGAAAATTTACTTATAGAACTTGAAACATTTATTTTTAACTAGCTTTTGCCCGCGGCTTCGCCCGCGTGGTTGTCGGAAATTAACGCAGGAGGACGTACTACCGCGGTAAGAATGTGTTAATCCAGAGGGGTAATTGCGGAACTTTTTATCAGTAGGAATTGGTTTAATATTCATAGTTAAACAACATTCATTGCGTTATTTACGTTGCTGAGCCGAGAATTTATTCGAACAAATGACGCAATGGTTTAGAAATAATCTTCAAACCCATTCAGATTCTGATAAATTGTGCGTTTCGCAATTAGGGTGCAGGTTATATACGTAATAGCTGTTACCCGCGACTTCGTCCGCGTGGTATTTAACAAAAAGTTTTTCATTTGTTTTATTATTTTTGTAAGATCCAATTTTTTTTTTCTAAAATAAAAGTAGCATAAGTTACCTACCTTGTTACATCAGCTATCTGCCAGTGAAAGTCCCGTCAAAATCGGTCCAGCCATTTCAGAGATTAGCCGGAACAAACAGACAGACAGACAAAAATTGTAAAAAATGTTGTTTTGGTATATGTGCCGTGTATACATCCATATACACTTAGTAAAAATTGGTTATCTTAATATTACAAACAGACACTCCAATTTTATTTATTTGTTTAGATAAAGGTTAAGCCAGTGCTTAACCCTAGTCGGTAGCCCTAAAAAATTAAATTTCCGTATGACTATTTTATGAAAAAAAACATTCAATGGGAAGAGCAGTGGTGGCCCAGTGGTATCGGCCCCGACTTAAAAAGAAACCCAAGCAGGCGCTTTACTTCGTGTAAATCATTTCATCACCACTGCTCTAAAACGGTGAATGTTTTCCACATCGTGAAACTAAACCAAACCATGAAAATATCAACCAAAAATTCATAGACGTGCAACATCTATCAATCCTGGGCCCGCGTGGTGGATTACCTACAGCCTCTCGAAGAGGCCTGTGTGGGGCCTGTGTCCCAACTGTGGGAATATGGCTGGCTGTGTTGTGTCTTTAAAACCTGAAACCAATTACAGGCACTTTTAAATTGTCTGTCAGTCAGAAGAACGCATAGTGGTACCTATGAAGAAGAGCGGGCAAAATACTCCACGGGCACTCTTTTCAATCAAAATATTGTTACTAACATTAAAAACAGTCATCAAATAATACTTACTCCAGCACCAAGACGGGATGCATCGCAGCTTCGTTTGATCTCGTTGCAACATCGACGCGGAAATAAAAGCTCTCATTTTTATATTTAGGCCGCGCTAACTGACATGAATCTTATTTATCTTCCGCCTGTCAAGCCCAATTGATTTCTTTACACAGATATAGACAAACATACATACATACACGCACGCTTTCTTCCTATGCTAAATTTTTCTCGAAGAACTAGAGTATTTCTGATTTCAGTTTTCTGTTTACAGATTAATAAAGAAGAGTACCATTTATTCAATTTTCTTTTATGTATTTTCTAGCACTTTTTGCGGTACATATTTTTTTTATTGATCATACTAGAATTATGGGCACCTGACCATTCTGAAGAACATCACAAATGACGTCACTGGCTTCTTTAGGTTATTTTAAAATAAAAGAGGTTCTTATTAAGGGATTTGAACTATGAACTTAAGACAAAAATAAACCGTTGTTCATGCGTCATTAAGTAACGAAGAGCTCTAAGAATACTTTGGAGGCCAACATTAAGTTCTACACGGTTGAGTTTTGTAAGTGTCAATAACCGTTCATTACATTTAGATCCTTGAATGTTAAAAATATCCAAAATGTGGAGAAAACCGCCTTTTAAATATTTGGAAATACTTTTTCTCATACTGAACACTACAAATCTACAAGTGTGCCTACTATAGTTTAAAATTATTGTAAATTATTGGTCTATAGATAGAACATAGCCTGAGTAAGTTGTGTGCTAAATTTCATTCAAATCCGTTCAGCCGTTTTAGCGTGACAGCGTTACAAACACAGAATCTTGCTCTCGCATTTATAGCCCATGTTTTCAATAAGTCTCTCTTTCCGTTCCCTAATTAACCTATTCTTCCTCCCTATGACTCTTATGTATTATATATATTTATCATTTAATCATTTAATTAGAAGATATATATTATATAATATTGTATATCTTCTAATTAAATGATCCATGTATTTTATTTTCGAAAAATAATCGGATGTCAAATAAAAGAACGTCGCCTTTCATTATTTCTTTTTCACATTATGGCGTCTGGTTTTCACCGTATTGAATTTTTATAACAGTGCTGTCTTTAGTGATACTTGCAAGATTAACGACAAATCGATTGACGTTAAAAACGATTGTTCTCAAAGGAAGAAACACACACACATATGCTGATAAACACATTACCCTCCTTGGCGTTGTGCCCTTGGCTAGAAATAGGGGTTTATAAACTCAGTCTAACGTATACTACACTTTTTAGATAGTTAAAGAATAGCTTCATAAAGAAATCAACAGGAAGTGTGTTTTCCATCCTCGTTCCATGTATATGTATGAGAAGAGACCTCAGCCTTGCAATCCTGCAGTGTGACAATACAAATACTATGTGGAAATAAATAAATAATACATTATTTTATTTCTGCTAGTAGGTTTCTACAAGTAAGCACATTTCTATCATATTTATAAACTAGATAAGCTCGGCGTTTCCTATCCGACTACTGAGAAGAAAGGCCGAAAAAAAATCCTAGAAGTCATCGTCTTTTAAAGTCCAGACATAATCTTGGCCAGACCGATCGTGTAGATTGCATTTGTCAGTAATCGTGCAGCTCAACTCAGAACTTCAATGATTCGACGAACAATAGCAAAGAAAGGACCTTAACTAAACGGTAACGGTATAAATTACTCAACCTGCCAGATTATGATTAAAAGTAACTGAGAAAAAAAAAGCATAGTCCTCACATTCACAATAATTAAAATAATTTACAGAGTTCTGTAGCCAAGTGGTAACGGCCGCGACTTTCGGGGTTCAAACCCAGACAAGCGCTTTATTTTACGTAAAATATTTTATCACCACAGCTCTCACAACGGTGATGGAAAACTTCGTGAGGAAATCATCAGGAAGACATCCTACCCATCTACCAGACCGCACTCAGCTCGCGTTGTAGACTACGGTCCGCTCCCTCTGAGGAAAGGCCTGTCCCATCTGTGGGAACAAAATAGGCTGATGCTGAACAGCCATGAAAATAACACATTCCAGCCACATAGAATATTAATATAAGACCTTTATCCAAAACCTTTGCAATGCCGGCCTGCCATCCTACTTGATGAAGGGCGAAGCTAACGCCAATCTTTATTAAAAACTGCGCAACGACGCCCGGCAGTAACTTGATTATGTGTTAGACGGTTAGACTAATATGTTGTAATCTGTTTGGACAGATGTCAGCGGAAATCAGGTCAGCGCGCCGGCCGCGCTCTTACCGCATCGCGGATAAACTGTGCTGCGAGCTTTACACTAGTAAAACACAGCTTTTGATAATAATCGAGTAAATTCTCCCATCGATAATAATCACCATGATAGACGGTTAAGCTACGCGTTCCGAGGACGGTCCATGGATGGGTGACCATCAAAATCAAAAGTCATTTATTCAAACTAGTCCGAGTCAGCACTTTTTGAACGTCAAAGTTACATAAGACAAAACGCTCGCCCTTCACCACTTCCTAGTGCTTTAGCTGGGAAGAAGAAGTGGCGCAGCAAACTCTAGCACAGCTGTCTGTTAAGTTAGAAGAACTTGATTCTATACAATAACAAAACCATGATGACCAAGACGACCAGTTACCGCAAGCAGCACCTGTTCACGAGCATAACGCAAAGTTCAGCCATTACCCCCCTCGCCATATTTGAGGGAAGGTGGCAGCATGACCCCCAACGCTACGGCAAGCATTGACATCTATGGGAGCCATTGCATATTGAGACAATTCCATACTTCGGGAGCGCGAAATTCAATTTTTCTAAGGTTTTTGCAAATTTCGGGTCAGTTTCAGGTAATGTGTTGATTAAAATATGATTCGTGATCGTAACACGTATATATTTACAGAATTCATCATCTGCCTAGCCTTTTCGTCAGTATGTTGGGGTTGGCATCCAGTCTTAGGGGATGAAGCGACAGCCTATGTGACCTCCACTACGTAGTAACTGGGTAATATGATACCCCTTGTTAAATCTGGTGATCAGACTTCCGACCAACAGCTTAGCGTGGTTTCTGAGGCACAGAAGGGTATTGGTATGTAAAGATGGTGACCCATCCACGGACCAACCGCAACAAGCGTAGCTTAACACGTTGACGGACAGAACGCCTCTCGACGTTCTCTCTGGATAAAATAATACGACAGTACGCCTATCGACGTCAACCTTTTGACTTGCATACAATCAATACGACTTGCGACGTTATATTTTATACACTAATAAAAGAAAGGGCATTCTATAGTTTCACCACAGATACAGTTTTAATCTTTTACCGTCTTATCATGACGTTAAAAAAATGGTAATAAAAAATGAAATTTTGTAGTGTCTTAACACGATTAACCAGTAAGGGAATACTGTCCGTGAACGTGTTAATCCAACCGATCGAACCATCCAGCTATTTTACTTAGACAAGCCACAAACATGTAAATACACATACATACTTGTATTTTTATAATTATCATAATTAATATCAAGTTTATTTAATTCCATTGTATTATTAAAATGAAATAGGGTAATGATTTTTCATGAAATACGATATCCTATTTCACGAAAAATCATTTTCTTAATCATAGACAATTTTAAAACAAATCGTATATCTGAAGAGGTTGAGACGTGGTCATACGGTCGATACACGACACAAGACGACCTTTCGAGCTCTCGCAATAATACCGACAAAAAAGTCGCAGCTTTTTTGTCGCCATCTCAACATCGTCGTTGCGAATGACTTCACGTACTAATCGGGTTTTTTGTGTGGCCGCGCGGTCGATTAATGTTGACCCAAGTCGTCTTATACAATGCCTGCGTTTAAAGAAAGGAATCATCATAATTAGCCTATAATGTTCCCACCGCTGGGACACAGGCCTCCTCTCGGTGAGAGGAATAGGACCGTAATCTCACGGAAAGGGATATACATAATTTTGCATGTATTACTACGCTAGCTTTTTTCGGGAGCAAATGTACATCGGTGGAACATAGGATACTTTTGAAACAAACAAATATATTATGTTATTTTTTAACACGCACAGGAAATACAACTAATAAAGAAGAACATTAAACCTAACAAAATCATGAAAACTATAAAGAAAGGAACATTAAACTTTTTTAACGTTAAAACTAACAGTATGATACTTCACGTCATCGTCTTCTTGTGTGCCAAGTTTCATTCAAATCCGTTCAGACGTTTAGGCATCAAAAATTTATAGACACAGAGTTACTTATTGCATCTATCATATACTAGCTTCTGCCTGTGACTTCGTCCGTGAACAATTCTTGCTTTAACAAAAACTATAGCCAAAAGAATCGCAGCGCCCGTCCACGATATTACTTTCGTTTTCTCTTAGTGTTCTATCTGACTTTTTTATTTTAGCTCTGCTACTAAGGGTCGTAGCGTGGTGTTAATTAAATATATTTTTTTCAAATCCGACTGTTAGTTCCAGAGATTACTTCCTACAAACAAACTTGCAAACTTTACCTCTTTATAATTAGTGTGTGTTTTGATCCAGTAGTCAATTATGAACAAACTACATTCAGGACGTGCGTTTATTCTGTTAAACATTGTATACCTGAAATCACCTTTCTAGTTTCAACTACAGAATTCGTACCCTCGAGCCCTAAGAATACAGACCAACTATCTAGTGAGGCTCACTACAAATAATATACTGTAACTAGCTGTGCGTTTTAAATTGGTGTTAACCTATATAAATCTGCTTAATACCGTTCTCTCTTTCAATGGGATTATAATTTTCCGCGCCTGTACAGTCCAGCCGAAGTACTCGTACCGCTCAACATTCAATATTGACTCGTAGCGCGCTGATAACGTGACCCTGCTCAGAGCTCAGGTACTGCGCACTAATGTATACAATGATAACAGAATCGCTTTCCCACGGTATTTACTCTATTTTTGCATTCTGCACGCTCTCTATTACATGGGACTATAACTATATTGTCCAGGCCGGCACTTTGTGTATTTAGATACCTCATCACTGCTCTCAAAACGGTGAAGGAAACCATCGTGTGGAAACCGGCATGTCCTAGAACCAAAAATTCGAATACACGTGACGTCTAAGAACCCGCACTGAGGAGGCCTGTGTTCCAGTAGTTGGAACATTAGAGGCTGTTTCTGTCTGACGGACTTCTTGGCAATTCAAAAGTACCTGTAGTTGAGTTAATTGAAATAAGTGCTTGATTTTGAGTTTAACTATTGATAATGAAGGTAATGTGGGAAGATGACAGCATATTCCCACGGTTGCGATAATGAGCGCAGTGAGTTCATTCAAGCGAGACCGGGAAATACATGAAATATAAAAGACTTTGTTGTTATTTCACAACAGCTGTGTGGACCGCCGACACTGCTGCGTGGAAACTTTTTAATTTTCCGGAGTGGGGGGTTCCGGGTTGACAATTAGGGATGTTATGGATATGACATTTCGGATACGGATTGGATACGGATGTAGAAATGATTATTATACCGGATACGGATAAGGATATGGATATGAAATTATTTCGGATTATCCGTTAGTTTCGGATAATATCGGTTACGGATATTAAACTTTTAAGGAATTTCAAAAGTAAAATATAAATAGCTAATAAAATGGTTTTATTTATATGTCACCATTTGGTAGGAATTAAAATCAGTCCGTGAGTAATTATTACAGCTATTTAAAATAAAAATTATCTATACATATAATAAAACAGTAAAAAAACTGTGTCTGTACATTGAATATATTAAAAAAATAATCATTGAGGGGGGTTTAGGAACAGTAATAGAGCACGAAACCAAAAAAAAAGTCTGTCTGTTTGTCTGTTTGTCTGTTGTTTGTACACGCTAATCTTCGGAACCACTGGACGGATTTGAATGTTTTTTTTTTGCTGTATAGGTATTAAGTCTGGGCAACATATAGGCTATAATTTATCTTGGAAACTTGAACACCTGATGCAGAACCGCAACAGACCAGCTAAACTATAAGAGATACAAAAATGGTACCATAGCAAAAATTGTTTCACGTGATGAGCATTTTCTGCTAAGAAAATAAATTTGAAGATCTGGAACACCTGATGTGGAAGTCCAACAGCCCAGCTACACTATAACATATATAGGAATGACGTCTTAGCAAGAGTTGTTCAACCTGATGAGCACTCTCTGTTGTCGTATAAAATTTGAAGATCTGGAACAGCTGATGTGGAACTCCAAGAGCCCATCTACACTATAACATATATAGGAATGACGTCTTAGCAAGAATTGTTCAGCTTGATGAGCATTCTCTGTTGTCGTATAAAATTTGAAGATCTGGAACAGCTGATGTGGAACTCCAACAGCCCAGCTACACTATAACATATGTAGGAATGACGTCTTAGCAAGAGTTGTTCAGCTTGATGAGCATTCTCGGTTGTCGTATAAAATTTGAACACCTGATGTGAAAATCAAAGCTACCACTAATTTCACTGTATTATTATAAAATAACATAAGGTGGGAGTACCTCCATGCGGTGAAGGCGGTAACAGTTTAGGACTGATTTTCAATGAAAATTCTATGAATCATTGACAATTTGACTCTGCTGGCTAAAACTCCCATTTTATTTTATTTTATCGAAGAAATATGCCTTCGGGCTTATGTTGTTTTAGTGTTTAATTTCCTTTTCTATTTATCTTCGTGACACGGTAGCCTACCCGGTAACGCAGATGAACAGTCACTTAGATTTTAATTGATCAGGTATCTTCAGAATAAAACTGTAACCATGCCTAGAAAGAGGTCAAATCTTTCCCAACGTTCCAAAGGAGCTAAAAGATTGAGGATCATAAGATCCCAAGAATCTACCGAAGAGCGTCAGGATAGACTTGATGCTGTTCGAGAACACCAGGCTGCAACTCGCTCCGTAGAAACATCGCGGGATCGCGAAGCTCGCTTGCGTTCTCAGCGTATTTATGCATCTACATCCAGGTCTCTAGGGACCAGTGAAGAATATGTTGCGCGACTGTCCGCTGATCGTGAACGTCACGCATTGTCTCTCGAGTCGGAGACGTTCACTGATAGAGAATTGCGCTTGAGTTCTCAGCGTATCTAATCTGCTGCTAGGTCTCTAGAGACAACTGCGGAACATGATGCACGACTGTCTGCTGATCGTGAACGTCACTCATTGTCTCGCGAGTCGGAGACGTTCACTGATAGAGAATTGCGCTTGAGTTCTCAGCGTATCTACACATCTGCTGCTAGGTCTCTAGAGACAAGTGCGGAACATGATGCGCGACTGTCGGCTGATCGTGAACGTCACGCATTGTCTCTCGAGTCGGAGACGTTCACTGATAGAGAATTGCGCTTGAGTTCTCAGCGTATCTACGCATCTGCTGCTAGGTCTCTAGAGACAAGTGTGGAACATGATGCGCGACTGTCCGCTGATCGTGAACGTGGCAACATATAGGCTATACATAATTTATTTTGGAAAATGAACACCTGATGCAGACCGCAACAGACCAGTTAAAGTAAGTATAAGAGATATAAAAATGGTGCCATAGCAAAAAATATTTCACGTGAAGAGCATTTTCTGCTGTGAGAATAAATTTGAAGATCTGGAACACCTGTTGTGGAAATCTTAAGTAAAACTCTTAATAACATATTAAGGAATGACGTCTTAGCAAAAGTTGTTTAGTCTGATGGGCATTTCCTATTGACATACAAAAATGAAAGATCTGGAACGACTCCAATCGTCTCGCTCATCCCGTTGTTTTCCCGTCCCCGGGCCTTAGAATTCTACATCAGACGTTTCAGATCTTCGATTTTGACGACCCCGTTGTCGCTGGCATAAGCAACAGGATCCGCGTACGAAGTCGCGGGCAGAAGCTAGTTATAAATATATATTGAGTGTTAATGTGGTGATTAGGGCAAACCCCCTTTGAGGGAGACCTGTGTCCAGCGGTGGACGTTTTTCGGCTAAAATGATGATGATGATAAAAAAATAAACAAATGAAACTGATGAACTAATCATAATTTGAAGATGAATAATAAATACCATTAAGTTAGAGAATTTTAGATATCTAATCTACCTAAAATAAAAATGTAATAAAAATCCGATATTATCCGAAACTTTTATTTCGGATTCGGTTACGGTTACGGATAAATTTTTATATCGGATATCCGATAGTTTCGGTTACGGTTACGGAGCTCCTTAACATCCCTGTTGACAATATACGCCGGTTACCTCACGCTTACTGCTCGAAGGACTAGACAGAAGTATATTATCAAGTTACCAACGACATTTTTTGTCCCATGGCTGGACAAAGGCGTCCCCCTATACTTCTAGAAACTCTTTTCTTGCGTCACCTCAAACCAAACATATTAGGTAAATTTTATTCCAGTATCCCGGGGCGAGCCATCTGCTGTGGAGGGCTTGTGGCCAAGTAGTACCAGCCAGACGAGTCGATCAATCAGGTTAACACGTTGAGTGCGAAACACAGATTGATGGTTAATCCCATATGGCCACAGATTTAAGAGCGCATACAAAATTGTTAGTAGCAAGCACGCGATATCGCGTGATCGGCACTCAACGAGTTAAGCTACGGTTGCCGCGGTTGGCCCGTGGATGGGTGACCATCTTGAGATACCAAGACCCCTTCGTCATTTGTGGATCTTTGATAGTCGTTACAGGTCTGTCGAAGCTCGACAGTCGATTTGTTCATTGGCTCGTTTGGTCGTGAAATGATTCCGAAATAGAAGTATTAAATGACAATGCCAGATCCTGCCCCACCCCTCACCACCGTACCGGAAATGTAACTCAATCAAAAATATCACAAGAAATTATGACCCTTTTTTTTTTTTTTTTTTTTTTTTTTTTTTCAGGATGGGAAATCATCAAATGACTTCTCCCGCTCTGGGCGGAGCGGGAGGGCGTGTCAGACTTTTACTGACTAAAACCCACCCGTGTTCCATCAGTTGCCCATGTGCCAGGGTCACGGTATCTCTTTCGAACAATCACGCGACCCCGGCAGGCATCGGTCCTAGTAGACCCCTACACTGCTGCTGACATCTCTTTGAGGCGCGCGTGGAACACTGCGCGCCGTCGACCCGAGCTTGGTCCTTACCGGGCGGCGAGCTACCCATTGCTCGCCACCCGCAAGCTCGCGCCTACGGTGGCCGGGAGTCCGCAATTATGACCCTTTGTTGCTTAACTATTATTCTGTTACACTTGCGGATAATAAGTTAGCGATAAAAAGGAATTTAAAAACCCAAGACGTATTTCCTGTTTAATCGCGACCATCTGCGTTACTTAGTACGCACATACGCGGAACAAAAACAGTTATTTAATTTTTAAAATAATATCTATTAATTTACTATATCCGGATTTTAATATGTATTTGGTTAAATTACCCACAGTTAATGATAATAATCTTTGTGAATACCTATATAATATAATTATGAATATATATTCTAATAAATGTTTCGCATTTGAACACTAGTAGGTTAAGGTGTAATGAAGCGTCATTGACGAGCTAATGGTAATGTCAAAAAGTTAGTGGTGGGTCGTTGTCGAATTTTTGATGGACGAAACGCAACCGTTTTTCCGACAGCGAAAACGGTTGCAGAAAACAATTGTCGTGGCAACTGGTTTGAAGAGCTGTTCAATCAATAAAATCAATGCGTTCTCGACCGTATTTTCTTAGCAGTAAAATAAAAAATCGCTTCAAGTAATTCGAAGACTGGTTTGTGTAACAAAAACTATTTGGGTCCAAGACGTAAAAACAGTTTCATCGTCGTTGTCGTCGCAGAACATAAAACGGTCTTTGGAACGGACTAAGGACCACGACGCGACGAGTGTGATAGTTGAATCAATGGGTTCCCGACCGTATTTTCTTAGCTGTAAAATAAATAATCGCATCTAGTAATTCGAAGACTGGTTTGTGTAAAGAAGACTGTTTGGACCCAGGACGCAAAAACGGTTTGATCGTTGCAAAACATAAAACGGTCTTCGGAAACGGTTCGTTGTCATAACGCCCACCACTACAAAAAGTCATTGTTTGACTTTTTGACATTAGCTCTTTTCTGTTTGCCGTTGCATTGATGTTTGTATTTTACGCTCTCTAATCCAAGGAACTTATACCCGACCCCTGGAATGTGCATTGTCAATTAGACATCATTATAATAATAAACCTTATGTATATGTAACTAAGTTCTATTACAGACAATCACTTGGTCAAAGAGAAATTCGGTCCGAGAGAGAAAGCGTTGCGAGAGCCCTGTGTCCCTTTCTTGAAGTAGGGTGCCCATAATGAACGAAATTATAAGATTATTTACGGGCAAAGTCCAGTGACGCATTTGTCCAATAAAAAAAAGAGTCCCAACCATTTTTCTTAAAAACGACGTCTGTTAGATTTTTACGACAATTAGTACTAAACAAAATGGTTATTTGCCCAGCGCGCCAGATATTCCAGGTTATACTATAATACTCGATAGCAGAGTTTATGCGTTGCGTTGCGTTTATGTTTACTGGGTTTTACTTTAATCCATCTTTAAAGCGTAACTATTATTATTTTTTTAAAACAAATTATTGGTTAAATATATTATATCCTGTTATATTAGTATCTACCTACATCATATTGCTTGGTCACCCTAATGAAAGGGACAGAGGGCTCTCGCGAAGGTATCTCGCTCGGACCGCGTATTGGCAGCCTGTGCGCATTCCAGGTTGGATTTAAGTTCCTTGCTCTAATCTCAACGTGATCAATATTATTACTGTTACATTATCCCGACGACTTTTGCTCTTGTACACGGACTCGATCTCGCCTATTCGCCGACTTTTTACTATTTGCCACGGATTCTGATTATTGCTTCCATTTTGAACAATGCTCGAGTTGGGTAACGATGTCGAGGTGCATAAATGGTCATTTGTGCGTCGACAGGATGCTAGGATATGTTGTTGCAACATGGAAATTGTTGTAACGGGTATGTAAATACTACGGTATTTAAGTATTTCTCGGATTTGACCGTAGTGAAACATCCTAAATAATAAGCATTGTAAATTTAAACAGACACAGCAAGTTCTAAAGGCTTTTAGACATAATTTAGATATCTCTAATAAAGCAGCAATAGAATGCTACATTTTTCATGCTTGTAAACAAACTTTTATTTTATGGGTCAAAGCTCTATAGAGTTTCTGGCATTGTCTTTTCGAATGCATAACTTGATATAAGTTTGTGTTCGCGTTGTATTATAAAATCTATTGTATCTCGGACTCGCGCCTCCGGCGAAGTTTTTCAATTACAGAGTATCTGAAGTCAGACAAGGCAGCAGATGCTAATATTACTCAAACTTGCGAAACTCGGACTGAAAAGGTGGCGAGTTGTGACTTACCAGCTAGAATATAGATGTGGGGTTTTTTTTTCTGGATGGGAAATCATCAAATGACTTCTCCCGCTCTGGGCGGAGCGGGAGGGCATGTCAGACTTTTACTGACTAAAACCCACCCGTGTTCCTTCAGTTGCCCATGTGCCAGAGTCACGGTATCTCTTTCGAACAATCACGCGACCCCGGCAGTCATCGGTCCTAGCAGACCCCTTCAGCGCTGCTGACATCTCTTTGAGGCGCGCGTGGAACACTGCGCGCCGTCGACCCGAGCCTGGTCCTTACCGGGCGGGCTACCCGCAAGCTGGCGCCTACGGTGGCCGCTATGGACTCCCGACGCCCGGGGCGTCTCCTCCTGCGGCGGCTAGGGACGTGAGGGCGCCGAGACTGCCACTCCCTCACGTGCTCCGCCTCCTCCTTCGCGAGCATTACTGCTTCGCAGAAGGAGGTGACGGCTTCCCATTCCCTCTCGCTCCGTACCATGGCTCGCACCAGGGCCGGACGTGAGAGGTCGCCACCGCCGATCGCCTCCACGAGGACACGGCGGTGCTCCGCCCAGGCAGGGCACACCTCCACCGTATGCTCCACCGTGTCCTCCAGACGATCCTCGCAATGGAAACACCCGGACGTATCCTCCCGCTTTATCCTGAACAGGAACCCACCGAAGCACCCATGCCCGGTGAGAACCTGCGTCAGGCGGAAGGTGAGGACGCCGTGACGCCTCTCTATCCACTCCTCAAAGAGGGGACTTACCGCCGCAATTGTGGCGTGCCCATAGATGTGGGGGTCGGCTTACAGTCTAACCGGATGCAGCTGATTACCTGTATTTTATATGAAGGGACTACTTATCTGAAAAAAAAAAACTCCTAATTGAATTCCGTTGAATAACGGAATAATTGCTCTGACAGTACGAGGCTGATCATATAAGGCTGTACTTAAAACAACTTCAGACATAACTTGACACTGTTTGCCCTTCTATTCACCTAAAGAAATAAAAAGGGGTCTCCCGTCAACAAAGAAACGGAAAGAAATGCGTAGATCCTTCCTGAACACCCTCTCAAACAGTTCCTACCCTATTTTTTGTAACACAAAGTTCAAAATTACCTTTACATAAACATTTTCTATAGACTCCCTGCAGACGTCACACTTTCCTAATCGATTCTCTAAAAGCGCCTGTGGGTATAGAATTATCTGTACTATTTTGAACCTTAGCTGTACAACTATAAAGCCGACATTTGTATGTACTCGTGATTGAGCATTCAGCAACTTGACCGTGAATTCGCAACACAGGAACATTATGTGAATAAAACAGAAGGTCTGGTTCAAACAAAGCCATCTCAGACTTTGGACGAATGAAAATTATTTATTTTTGATTTACATAGCATATAACCTGTATTATCCCAAGGGTTTAGACAGAGGTGCAAAGCTATACATAGTACAGCCACATGTCGCTGTAATCCACCACGCGGGTCCAGTGCGAGTTTGTAAATGTCACATGTCTTTGAATTTTGGTTCTACGACATGCAGGTTGCCTCACGTTTCGAGAGCAGCGGTAATGAAATAATTTAAGTGCACAAAGTTATGTGACTGTCTGGGTTCGATCCTACGGCCATCTCTGCTCATCAATGCCTGTGAATCAAATCACTTTCGGTGCTGACCAGAGAATAAAAAATCCATTAGTGCGGTTTTATTTTGGCTTTCATTTAGGTTTCGTTTAATAAGAACTGCACATGTGTATATATCACCATAAGGGTTCCTTTATACTAGTTTGGCACTGAACCCTAAATGTGACAAATGATGTTTAAAATGAGTTACGTTACGGTCGTATTTCGACCACTGGACTAGTACTAATTGTTCTTATCGATCTAGTAGGAGTCAAAAACGTTCTGCATGTGGGCAGCTGATATTATAAGACCCGTTCCCGCTGTTGGAAACCAAAATTAAAGCTATTTTTAGCTAGGTCGTTTTTACTGACCCGTAGTCGATATGAATAACTGAGATGAAGGGGCTTACTCTTCGACCTAATTTTAATTCCAATCTAATGGCCAATACGATTCCAATATTAATTTTGCACACGTAATTCGGTACTCTTGAAAACAATAGCGTCAACATTGGAACAACAACAACGCCCGATCTCGATTCTACTTAGTTCTAAAAAATGGACACCCATTTTGGCACTTGCGTCGAACTGAAGAATACGAAAAGTTCCAAATTCATTGTCAATCGATCGGAATTAAAATCTAACTTAACTCAATTTTGACCAAGTTGTGGATTGGATCCTTTTGCTTAACTACGTCTAACTTTACGTACGACTTAGACGTAGTTAGTTATCAAAGCACTAGTCTCTCCGTGTTGTCTGTTTGGACGATAGCATTGTATTGAGGACATGACACACGCTCGGTCGCCGCTAGTTCTGCGGCACGAGTTCCGTAAGTTATAGCCGACCGTCGCGTCTCCAACTATCAAACTTCATGTGTGATTTGTTGAAAGGTCAGCATTGATGAATATGTTACCCATGTAGCCTTTATTCCCTTTAAGGGCTCTTTTATTTTTATGTTAGAGGGTATTTCTTTATGATATCTTTAGTGTGCTAGTGAAGAGGCCGTATACGTATTTTCCCAATCTACTTGATTTTACAGACGGAATGAAGAACGACTTACAAAAACTTTTTACAAAAAAAAAACAACCGACTTACTTAAAAAAAAACACTACAAAGTCAAAAATAACTTTAATTTCGAAAGTCGGTGTCTTAGGTTCTGTATTTTAGGTTTTTGCCACCGACTTCCGAAATTAAAGTTATTTTTGACTTTGTAGTGTTTTTTTTAAGTAAGTCGGTTGTTTTTTTTTTTTGTAAAAAGTTTTTATTTTTAACTTTTTAGTTGTGGTAGATACTCCGCACTAATCTAATCGCGTTATTCGTTCATTTGTCGCGCAAATGCGTAATGCAAATTTAAGACTTATATGGTTTTCACATAGACCCCATTGTTCAAATGGAACCAAATTAAAATGCAATCATTCAGAAAGCACCAGCTTTCAAATAAAAAAAGAATCATCAAAATCAGTTCACCCAGTCAAAAGTTATGAGGTAGCAAACATACGGTATTCGTTCATTTGTCGCGCAAATACTTAATGCAAATTTAAGACTTATATGGTTTTCACATGGACCCCATTGTCCGAATGGAACCAAACTAAAATGGGACCATTCGGGAAGCACCAGCTTTCAAATAAAAAAAGAATCATCAAAATCGGTTCACCCAGTCAAAACTTATGAGGTAACAAACATAAAAAAAAAAAAAAAATTATAAAGAAAAAAAAAATACAGTCGAATTGATAACCTCCTCCTTTTTTTGAAGTCGGTTAAAAAGGTATTTAAAAGGCAAATGTGAGTGTAAATGTTACGGGCAATTTGATAAGTCCGGACACTATTAATAATGGCCGGTCTGTATTAATAATGCCCGACTCAATTGGGCAATGTGATTAAAACAGCATAATTAATCACTTTTCCCGGCCATTATGAATAATGCCCACTCTATCATGGGCAAAGTAATAAAATAGGTGAACTGTAGTATTATATGAATTTCTTGGTTGTCTATTGTTTACCCGAAGATCATAATTATACCATAATCATCATATTCCCGAATTAAATTTACCCGAATTTCATTTGCCCGAATGTTTTGTTTGCCCTTAAAGACATGACATACTTTTTACATGATATGACATACTTTCAATTGCCCGAAACTTAGATACCATAACACCGACGAGTGCCATACGTATTGTTTTTCATATTTTTAATTGCCATAATAATGTTTAGACATAATATTTAAGCGCCATAATAAATGGCAGCATGGTCGAGGCTGGGCTTGGCCGACGGAGCCCTGCTAAGCGGGGCTCCTACATCTGGGTGGTTTATAAAGAAATAACCACGAAGGGGATGGCGGGGTCTATTCGCTCGCTTCGCTCGCTCAAACGAACCCGCCATCCCCTTCTAACCTAACCTATCCGAGTCGGGGGTCAACTTCAAGGCGTTTGTGGTGCGTGTACCGAATTGCTATCTGCCCGTCGTCATGGACGAAGACTTTTGGCCACAGGACGTGGTGTTCCGTCGCTTCCGCGGACAAGTGCCACAGGACAGCTCACGGACAAGCTAACTTAATAGTGAAGTGCTACTAACATAGTTTATAGTACTATTATTAACACATGTTTTTGTATAATACTTATGTATGTTAGTTTGTAAGGTATTTGTCTATGGGTCTTTGTTACCTGAAAATAAATGTTTTATTATTTTTATTTTTTTAAAGTCCCGATTGCATCCAGCGGCTGCGGTCCAATTTCTCACATTGCCCGGCTACAAGAAGGGAATTATTCATACTGCCCGGTCCAAGTGATAAATTCAAGCCATCCCAAACACTGACTTATTACATGGACCACGGACTGTCGGGTATTATTAATAATGGCCGGACAAAGTGAGAAATTAATCACTTTGCCCGACGCTCTTGGGCATTATTAATAATGGCCGGTCTTTATTAATAATGCCCAGTTAATCACGTTGCCCGTAACATAAATACAGGTAGGGGACGCCCTTGGCGGACATATACCTTATTAGTGATGTTCTTCATAATGATCGGTTCGTAGTAGGTACTCGCAACCAGATGTATGAACCTAAACGAGGCAAAAAAGTATGTAAGGATCGTAGTAGGTGGCGTTCCGTAGTGCCTGCCTACCCCTAAGGGAAAAAGGCGTATGTACAGACGTAATTTTACAGTTAGAAATGTCATCCGCGAATAAAACACATGCTCTCTCTAGTTTCCGGTAAGATTATATAAATTAGAAAGGCTTATGTTTAACTTACCACCAGATATAGTAACATATAACAGACAAAACTAGTAAATGATCACCAAAATTAAACCTGCATTTTAATGTAAAATTATAACCAAAATTTTAACATCTTGCTATCCTATTTAAGCAAACTGACTCCAAATAAATCATTGTTAATCCAAAAGTAGTAAATGATCACCAAAATTAAAACAGCATTTCAATGTAAAATTATAACCAAAGTTTTTACATCTTGCTATCCTATATAAGCAAACTGACTCCAAAAAAAATCATTGTTAACCCAAAAATAGTTAGTGAACACGAAATTATTAAGAGTGTACTACGTGAGTTCGACAAATGGGTGTGCGAATAACACTTGTGCGACAAAACTGTACTGCGACTCACCATAGTTCGAATGCACGCTTATGCGACACACTGAATCTAGTCGTTTCTAGCATAGGAGGTCACAGTTTTAACCTAACCTAACCTAGTGTACTATGTGAGCTCGAGTGTATCGCACAAGCGTGCATTCGAACTATTGAGAGTCGCAGTACAGTTATGTCGTACAAGTTATGATTTGGTGATCATTTACTACATTTGGTGTTCGAATACAATTTAAAGAGCAGTCGTGACTAAAATAGCTAGTACTATTGTAATTTTAGACTTTATTTTTCTGGTGTCAAGTATATATTTTTGGTTAAAGAACTAAGGGTATCAAAGCATTTTATGGTGATCATTATATTTAATCCCAATTAGAAATAAGAGACATCCTATTACACTAACCCGAGATTTCGAGGCACTAATTGATTACCAATTTCATCGGACTTTTTCTATTTCTACTGTTTGCTATCTGTTGTTCAGGTAGGATACAAGCCATATTCATTCGTTTTTCCGCGATAAAATCCCGCCGCGTTACGTTTACGTCCGTCTGACACGCCAGTACTCACACAATACCACGATTGTGACGCACTTGACGAATATATCAGAATGTAGTCGTATGTCCTTCAAATTATACAGTCGTTTACTTTGATGATACGATCAGCATTGTGCACTAGTTCTTTGTTCTGTCATATCTTGTGTACTTATACAGTTCGTGGATCTTAGGCCACGTGTATAATGCACCCACTGTCAGTGGCCCAGTCTGGGTTGTTAGATGTCACATGACTTCGAATTTTTGGTCCTAGGACATACGGGTTTCCTCACGGTGTTTGCCTTCACCGTTTCTGCTGGGCCCGCGTGGTAAATTACGGCCCGCTCTCTCTCGAAGAGAAGAGGCCTGTGGCCCTACTACCTACTGGGCCAGATAGGCTGATTATTTTTACTGCCTATCTGACCTCCACAACCCTGTTACTGGGTAATACGATACTCTTAAAATTCAAAACGTGCCCATTGCCCTGATACGCATTCTTGGAGTTGATACACACCCACAAAAAAAAATTACCTCGTGCGAATCGCCTACAGAAAAATAACAGACATTTTTCAAGAACAGGTTTAAATCTATTACGAAATTAGTTAGTTCACAAACACGAAGACTAAAACCTTCTCAGTGCTTTCCTATTACTAGCCAGTTTCAAGTCAACGACGCGTCGGAAATTACTTGCCTTCATTTTCCTTGAGTAGTTCATTGTGTATTGTGCCGCGTACCGGAGGAGAGCTGAATGCCGGCCGGAGACACGTTCAGGTACAACCGGGACTTGCCGGGATGTATCCACAATACCTGGTGTCGGAGGAGCGGGACACTGAAGCATTCAAGAGGGGATATATTTGCATAATTGTAGCACAATAAGTACTGTCACAGTAGCCTTAGCTAGGTCTGTCAAAGAGACGCTTAAGCCACGATGCAAGTTTCTGTTGTTTGTGAAATCCCTTTTATAGAATTCAATAAAAAATTAAGTAGCATCCAGTGCTGTGCATTGCTTTTCTGTAGAGGTAGGCACTAGGCCAACCAACCCATTTCTTCCCGTGGGTGTCGAAAGAGGCGACTAAGGGATTTACCAGAGAATGGACACCAGCGTTCTCTATGCATTTTACCACATACTGTGATCGCAAACCCGCCTGCCAAGCGTGACGATTATGGCAACCCCAGCCCTCCCCCCCCTTCAAATTGAGGGAGGCCTATGTCTAGCAGTGGACGTCTTTCGGCTGTTATGATGATGAAGCACTAGGCCGCCTGATCTTGTCTAGGCAGACAAACGCAGGTTTCTTTTACATATGAACATTTTGATAGTTTCTTAATAATTTTCACACAAAGAATGTAATTGACAGACTAATGGTGATTTTTCGAGGTAAGCACTCCTTATGTGCCTATATGCAATGCACTCTACTGCTTGCATCGTCTAAATCGTGCGGAAAAGTTTTGAGTATGAATGTCAGTGACTGTAAGATTAGGAGGAGACCAAAGAAACGATGGATGGTTAAAAGGGGTGTATCTACCGAGATGAGGACTAATAGAGAAGTGTTGGAGAAAAAGACATTTTGGGCCGACCCTAAATAAATTAAGTTCAGGGCTGGAAAATGATGATAATGCACCATTCCAAACTGTAACTGTTCTTCTAATGATTAACACGAATCCTTGCAACTGTAGTGGCATCTCCACCTAGTGTTGCAAAGGACTCGAGTCCTCGAGTCATAATTTTAAAGACTCGAGTCAATTATGCAAGACTCAGTGTGCTAAAAAGGCTCGAAGTCTAGAGCCAAGCACTCGAGTCGTAAAAAGGATTCGAGTCTTAAAATGGATTCGAGTCTTAAAGAGGACTCAAGTCTTAAAAAGGACTCGAGCCTTAAAATAAACATGAGTCTTTAATAAAAACTCGGAGCATGAAGATGAGACTTGTATGTCATCATTCGAAAAGACTTGAATAGAAAGTGATAAGTTCACATTACTGGTTACGAATGTAATTATGCGTACATAAAAATCTGACGAGTTATTCATAGACTTGAATTCATTTTAAGACTCGAGTCCTTTTGTAAGACTCGAGTCCTTTTTAAGACTCGTGTGGCTGTTAAATGACTCGGACTCGGCTTGACTCTAGACTCCGAGCACACTGAGTCTTGCATAATTGAGTCGAGTCTTTTAAATTATGACTCGAGGACTCGAGTCCTTTGCAACACTATCTACACCGCGACATGCGCACTACATCACACAGTGACGCCACGCAAAATGCTGCATCGCGCAAGCAAAATTTACCGCGCAACTCATCATTCTCCTGCCCTCATCCCAATTTATTAGTGGTCGGCGCAACATATCTTTTTCTTCCACACTTCTCTATTAGTCGTCATCTCAGTAGTTCACCCCCTTTCTATCCATATCATAATAATCACACAGTCCATCCATCGTTTATTTGGTCTCCCTCTACTCTTATAGCCATCGACATTCATACTCAGTACTTTCCTCACGACATTTTCCTCATTCCTCCGTATCACGCGACCATACGCTCTCATAAAGAAAGATGGTCACCCATCCACAGACTAACCGTGGCTAGCGTAGCTTAACCTGATTGATCGTACATACACTAATTCAGTAGCTGTAGAACACAACGCGTGCATGCCAGCTGACTCGGTCAAGGTCACGCCGCCGCCCCTCCGTACCTCCACCGTCGTGAGCCGCGCGCTTTGGGGACTGTTCGCGAAGGAGACTTGTTGTGACTTGTCGCAGTGCAGAAGGGAAGCAACCACATAACATTGAGGGTGTTGTTAATAGAGCTTCAGATTGCCCTGCTAAGCTGTGTTCTGTCGCAGCATTCCTGTGGTTTGAATGTTACATCACAAATGAAGGCTTTAGTTAACACGTTGAGTGCCGATCACGCGATACCGCGTGCGTGCTACTAACAATTTTGTATGCGCTCTAAATCTGTGACCATATCGGATTAACCATCAGTCTGTGTTTGGCACTCGACGTGTTAAGGCCAGTTTTATGGTCCGAATGGGGCGAATTTAGACTTTTAGGTACCATATCGATACCGGAAATTTCAATTGTCGTAAAGGACAAAACACGAGTTTTCAGTAGAGCCAAAAAACAAAAAAAAATATTGTTTTTGACTTATATCTTTTTCAAACAAAGTACTATATTCATGATGTCAAAAGAAACCCTGACTATTTTTTCGTGTTCTATCCATAAAAATGAATAAAATAAACCAAACATAATTATTGACGAAAATGAGAGTCCTTTACAGCCCAAAAAAAATTAACTGAAGTACTTTACAGCCACGAAAAATTGGTTATGATAAAGTCAGATGTGTCGTAAAGGACTGATCTTGATTATCACTGGATAGTACAGGTCAATTCAACCGGAGACTAAGGGGGTAAAAGGAACAAAAAACCTAAAGTTTTGAATAGAAATACCTACAATATGTAGTAAAAACAAGTGAAATTAAAATGTTTTTTATTTATTATTCAAATATTTAGTAAAAAAGTAGTAAAAATATTATTCTAATAGGAATTCAAAATTTAAACAAAATGTTTTGCGCTATTACGTTATATTTATAATTTTATTGTGTTGTGATGGAAGGTTTTGTTACCAATTTGGACATTTTCCTGTTTGTGGCAAACACCAGTTTTTTTAACAACCTCAAATGTTATTTGAAGTTTTTGCGAATAAAGTTGATTTGCCAAAAATTATAAGAACTAATTGAAACAATTCTGTCGGACTTATGTGTGCTCGTTGAGGAACAAATGGATCTCGCGTAATCGCACGGGACGTACATTCATCAAAAAGTATGGGACATAGCTGCAAAAAGACATAAAATGGCCTGAGGTCGCGAGGGAAAGATAACCCCTTCTATGGTGTTAGTAGAACAGCAACCATGTTCCAGTTCTGACTTCTCTATAAATGAGGGTGCATCAACATCCTGTAGACCGGAAACGTGCAGTGTTGGAACATCAACATCAGTTGTGAGTCCAAGAAAACCATTTGTGAAGCTAAGCCCGCTACAGAAGAGTGGAAGAGCTCCTAACGTACAGAACTGAAAGTCATGCTCATGCAACTGGTTTAAAAGCACAAAATAAGAATGTAGCAGATATCATTAAACTAGTCTCGGAGCATCCCGAAGAAGCTACAAAGATAAAGGAATTGTTAAAGGCATAGAAAACTATGCCCATATATTCTGCTGATAAAGCTTTAGGTATTTTAACCTCATTGAAGCTTTCGAAGCGGCAGTATATAACATTAATATATTGTGCAAAAGAAGAAGGAATACCATTGTATCCTTCTTATACAGCTATCCTTGAAGCGAAGAAGAACTGCTATCCGCCAAAAGATGCCATAGAAGTCACGGAAAGAGGGGTTAAAGTAAAACTTCAAGCTATTTTGAACAAAACTGTGGCTAGACTTGGAATATTTTTTCGTGTAGAATCTTCACTGCATGGCAAAGAATGTATACTTATATTCAAGTGGGGTTTTGATGGTGCTTCAGGGCAAAGTTTGTATGTTTGTATGTTTAGCAAACTTTGGCAGAGGATGACGATTCTAGCATTTTTATATGTTTGTTTGAGCCCCTGCGCTTAGTTTGTGGCGAAGAAGTGATATGGGAGAATCCAGAGCCATTTTCACAATGTTCTGCAGACCATTATATTTTAAGTTTTCAAAAGAAAACAGGTTGAACATAGTTGAAGAACAGGCTACGATTGGAAACGAGATTGAAGACCTGCAGCCTTCTATTATGGGAGGCCATTCTGTTAAGCACTCGATGCCTACGACCATGACTGATGGCAAAATCACTTCCCATCTATCAAATACCTCATCTCCGACTTGTGATATATGTAAAGCAACTCCTACGGAAATGAATAAGTTAGACGTCTTTGTGTTTTTTGTGTTTGGGAAATCATCAAATGACGTCTCCCGCTCTGGGCGGAGCGGAAGGGCGTGTCATTATAACTCAGCCATAGTCACGGTGATTAACAAATGAGGTACTTAGTAACATCAGTTTTTAGTCACTTGTTAATCAGCGTGATTATGATTGATTATGCAATTTTGTAAAAAAAAAGTATTTGATCAATATCGTATTTCATTATTCTCATTAAAAAAGTCATTAATAGGCTATTAACTAACGACAGTACAAGTAAATCGATGCTCAACTTCGTTTGACCATGTCAAAGATTTGAAAAATCACGTATCGAAAATTCAAAAATTTGGTACGCGCGAAGCGGCACTGAAAGGTATATGAATTTGATGTCACCTTGATCGCCGTGTATGGTACAATACCTCTTGTGAGCATCAGCCCTTCAGTTCCATTCAGTTTCAAATAAATTAACTTTAAGTGTTTTCACCCATACAAAAAAAAACTTAAAACTTTTTGTTTTCACGCGTGGAGGTTCCATACGTTAATATTACATAAAGGTTTGTATACCAGACACATTGCAAACGTCCTTTACGCCCTAATTACGTAAGTTAAAACAAAGCATAGATTTGGTCGTAAGGGTTAAGACTATATCTTTATATGTGGTTAAGAATGTCGTATAAAAAGTTTAATGCAAAAATGAGGATTACGACCTCTTAAATAATTAAAACATGACTTTACGCTCCCCTATTGAAAATTATTTTTACGATACATCCCAAATAGTATAAAAAATCGCGCTAGAGCTGTTAGAAAGCCAGGTCGTAAGGGGCTTTTTTTTAAAGATAGAATTTTTTTAAATATACCAATCGATAGAGCTTGCGACGCTGATTCCAAATATATATATAACTCATTTTTGGCAAAATGTCCTTTACGACAATTGAAATTTCCGGTATCGATATGAATTGATTGATTGTTGCTGAATTTGTCTGGATTGATATATCTGTCTTTTGTGAACGATAATGTATTATTTCCTATAGATGACTCGGACGAAGGTAATTTGTGAGTGGCCGAATCGACAACTCCAGAAATACGTAGTTTTTATACACTGAACTTATGAATGAAGGTAATTGGTCACAAGGTTAGAAAAGAAATAAAAAATACAGATGAACTGAAAACCTACTCCTTATTTGAAGTCGGTTAGAAAGCACCGGCAAATCCTTTGATGTGGCAAGTGCCTAGAGGCGGCGCGTGGTTAGAATGTCTTATCTTCGAAAACTTTAGTTAATGTGGTTCTAACTTGTAACATAAGAGTAACTTAGCGAAGACGAACACTGTAAGTGCACATCAGCTGACTCGGTCAAGGTCGCACCCCCCGCCCCCCGCCCCCTCCCTGCCCCTCGCCGCCCCTACCGACCCGCGCGCTCCCGGGGGCTCTCGAAGTTGACACTGGGTATGGTTGCAGTGACGGAGAGAATGTTGGAATATTACGAAAATACCAAAGTTACATTAAAATAAAATTAGTAGACTTAACACGGGCTTCATAAATTCGCCGGGATTTAAAAATACAAAACAGTGCGTTTTCCGACGCACCGGTTTTTTTGACGTTCGAAAAGTGCTGATTCTCAGCCTAATTTGAATAAATGATTTTGATTTTGATTTCTGGGACTCAGTCGTGCTGTTGTATTCTCAATGCTCGGTTCAACACCGAGAGTTGAAAATCCAGTGCGCGAAACAATGCCACCGTGGTTTTAATACGTCTGCGTGATGGTAAACTTAGGGACTACTCATACTTATTCAACTGAACAGGGGAACACCTCCGTACAAAATCGTTGGTTTGTATGGGCAAAATCTGAATAAGTGTGAGTAGTCCCTTAAACTCCATTGTAAAGACCCATCACTTAAATTCGCCAATTTAAATAACAATACCACAAAAACTATATCGAAACAAATCGCTTCGTTCTTTGTGTAACTAAACAATGAATATTTTAACGAATACTCTTTTGGTAACCATTGTAACCGCGCCATTACTAAACGAGACAAAAAAGAAACTTATCAAGCAGTTCTTTGAACTTATTCTGGTCACTTATAATAAAGATGTTATTATTGTCCAGACAATCCATACTAATATTATAAATGGGAAAGTGTGTATGTCTGTTTGTCCGTCTTTCACGGCAAAATGGAGGGACGAATTGACGTGATTTTTTAAGTGCAGATAGTTGAAGGGATTGAGAGTGACATAGGCTACTTTTTGTCTCTTTCTAACCCCCCACTTCCCTAAAATGGGAGTGGAACGCGCTAATCTTAGGAACTACTGGTTCGAATTGAAAAATTATTTTTGAGTCGGGTAGCCTATTTATTGAGGAAGGCTATATAACATCACGCTACGATCAAAAGGAGCGAAGCAGCAATAAAAAAATGGATGAAAACTGGTAGGCTGCGATGCGACGGGAAGGGTCAGGGGAGCAAATATTTGACGCGGACGAAGTCGCGGGCAGAAGCTAGTAAAAACATGTTTTGATCTTTACATTACATTTTCTTCGTCTTTTAGCTTTTTTTTGAGGATGACACCTGATCTTATTGAGGGTTCCAACCAGAGGGTGCCATTGGGATTATTACTAGGCTTCCGCTGCACACTCCTCTTTCCGTCCGTCCGTCTGTCAGTCAGCGGGCTGTATCTCATGAACCGTTATAGGTAGACATTTGAAATATTCACAAAGTGTATAGTTATTGCCGCTATGACAACAAATCCTACTAATATAATAGGTTTGTATGTTTACTTTAGATGTTTGGATGTTTGTTACTTAATCTCTCAAAAACAGCTGAACGGATTTGGATAAAAGGCAAACAGGTAGTTTATATCCTGAATTAACACACAGGGTACCGTTTATCCAGGTAGTTACAATCAGGTATCATTTCCAACCACCACGTAGGCGAAGCCACTGGCAAAAGCTACAAATTAGTACGGGACTGGGGGCTTACCCTTCAGCCTAATTTTAATTCCAATCTAAAACCAATACGATTCCAATTTTAATGTTGAATACTCGTGATTCGTTTCTCTTGAAAACAATAGTTTCAACATTGGAAGTACAACAACGCCCGATCCCGATTCCACTTAGTTCTAAAAAATGGACACCTAATTTTAACACATTTTGGCGCTAGCGTCGAACTCAAGAATATGAAACGTCAAAATTCCAATGTCAATCGATCGGAATTAAAATCGAGAGTAAGCATATAGGAGCCTAGGGGTCTCCATACAAGAAACATATTTTTTTCGGCGTTTTTTTGCTTCGTGGTACGGTACACGAGTGGGAGACCAATACAGGGCAGAAAGACCGACTGATTTGACTTTTAAAAGAGTTATTGTTGAATGTCATCCATTTTAACAAGATGACGGTGAAGCTAAACAGCCTTATTCATAAAAATCTCGCTAATCACTGATTAGCCACTGTATAGTTAAGCAAATGGTTAGCCCTTAAGTAATGATTAACTTCTCTTTATTCATAAGCGCTAGTTAGCAGATGATTAGTTACGACACGAAATAGAGGGGAAATTATGCGTGCACCACAGATTATAATCAATATAGTTGACTAAAAAACCGAATTAAAAATAAAAAGTTGTCATAACCACGATATTTGTATCTGTGGTGGCTTTGACAGACCAAAGTCAACAATGTCATCGGATATTTCATTTGATTAAAATAATTTAATACGTTTATATCATCATTATTTCCAATTATTTCATTGTTTTTCCGATGGTACATTACAATATAATTAGCTCTAAAGGCTGGAGGATCTGCCAGGGTCTCGAGATTGTTCGAAAGAGACACCGTGACCCTGGCACATGGGCAACTGAAGGAACACGGGTGGGTTTTAGTCAGTAAAAGTCTGACACGCTCTCCGCCCCTAAGACGACCCACTGATCCGCCCTCCCGCTCCACCCAAGAGCGGGAGACGTCATTTGATGATTTCCCATCCAAAAAAAAAGGCTGGAGGATACAGGTATTTATTTCTGATATTATATCCGCTAACCTTAAACTGACCAAATTAATATTAAAAAGCCGTAGCCGATAATAGCTATGTGTTTGCATGTCCCATAAGCTTGTTTACATGAATATACTCTTTCAAAAACATAAAGGTACTTGTCTCTATTCTATATTACCTCCTTTTGCTTGATCACTGGGGTTTCAGTTTATTTTAATAAAATTAAATAATCTTGTTTACAGTTGAAAGTTTGACGAAGCACTAATACATATAACCTCGGAAAGACGGCGAGGGCGCAGACCATGCTACGTGAATAAGATGAGGAATGAGAGTGCCATGAGAAAAGAATAGCACCCATACATATGTTACGGAGGAAGAAAAATTGGAAATCAAAAATACGAATTTATAACAAAAATGTAGCTTTATTAAAATAAATGTAATTGTTGCTTGGCTAACTAACATGGGTACTCGCATTTCATTTCATAGGCGATCAAGTACAGTGTCATCCAACATATGATTACGCTGGATGACCCGCACCTGATCTGATAGTCATTGGGTTGAAACATTGACAGTTGGCTCAAGCGCCTGAAAAAGAGAGAGCATTGGAACACGGTACACGGTCAGATTGTTTCCCCTCTCTGTAGCCCCATAGTATGAGCGCATGACATTCTCATTGATGGATCTTGTCCATCTCATGCGCTGGCCAACACTAGCAAAAGACAGAAATGTGTGGAAAAGGGAGAGGGAGGCCTTTGCCCTGCAGTGGGACAATATAGGCTAGTTAGATTAGATAGATAGAATTGTTGCTTATGAAATGTCTCTTGTTATTTGAGCAAGACTGCTACAACATGGCTTTTCTTCAGTTCTGTGCCTTGGACCTAGCGTTAAAGAATGTGAGGGGCCTAAAACCTACTGAGCCTCCTCCTGTTTGAGCTTTCCCTAAAAATCCTTTATCAAGTTTACTTCGCATGAAGAATATGTACCTAATACAGAATTATTCTCATCGCAGATGTAAACAAGCCTTGTAGGTCTTCCTCCATAGTCTTGTGTAGTTCACGAACGAACAAGTTCGTAAGAGCGCTCCCATAGATGAACTATGCGAACTAGTTCGCTCATTTCCCGATCCATAGTTCGTTAGTTCATCAGTTCGCGACCGATTGAGCGAGGATGGCGTCAACCGAACTGATACACGGGACAAAATACAAAAAGGTTTTTGTAATCACTAAACTAGTTATTTATTGCAACAATAAACCTTGGTATTTTTTACAATCATGATCTTTTTATGAATTATCACTCAATGGTTTTTGCTGTTTTTAGAGTCCAAAAATTGTAGGTAAAAGTAGAACATTCCATAATCTTGTCACATGCAGTACGTGCAAAATCTTAACGAGCGAAGGAGCGAACGATCTGCCTCTCTTTGATTCGAGCTGGGAGCGGATGAACTAGAAGAGTGGATGAACTTGAAGAGCGGATGAACTTGAAGAGCGGATGAACTAGAAGAGCGAACTAGTTCGTTAAAGAGCGGTGAACTAAACTGAGCGATCTCAGTCGCGAACTACTATGCCCAAGCCTATTCCTCCATCTATTTCCCGTCCGCGTCGGCGCGTAGCGTTTCAAAATTATTTAATTCTCCTGTACTATTCCAAAATCCCGTAAATATTGTTGAAATCAATATTTAATAAGGCACAATTAGATAATATGGACAAAATAACCTTGAAGCACACAATAATCCTATTGAACCGATCAGCTGATTCAAATAAAATCCGCCATCTTGACTCTTAGCATCCTCTTAACAAGCTAGCGGTGGTGTTTAATTTTGACAGCTTTTAATCAAATGGTTAGCGACTACTTAGCGCTAAATAGCGTTTATGAATAAGAATTTCACTAATCAGTTGCTTAGCAATTGATTAAAATTTAAGAGTCGTTTATGAATAAGACTGAAAGACTTCAGAATGTCTTGTTGACTTTGGCATGATCTGTAATTGCGCGCTGTCATTGGACCGATTTAGATAAATGAGGTCTTAATCTGTTTGTGTTGGCGCGTTGTGTACAGTATCGAGGATCCAATCTGTTTCGGAATGGAGCTAAATGCCTCGCTTGTTATTGTGATTATTGTCGGCCCACGTATGTCTGTCTAAGCTGAACCGAGGACGTCTTTCGGGGCGACTAATTTCATTGTATTTGAAAGAAAGAAAACATGTTTTTTTGCGGTAAATTCGACGCAAAGAAAGACTGAACACAACAAAAATATAGAAAAAAACCTGGGGGTAAACATGCGTCACATCCACGCAAAACGGCCATCGCTAAGCTTAATGCTGCGACCCTATGCGAGACAGAGCCCCAGCGCTGGTTTGCTGCGACAGCCGGCGCTCATTTGCTGACTTTATTAACTGATTCATGTAAATAATTTCATCACCACTCCTGTCGAAACGGTGAAGGAAAACATCGGTGGAGGAAACCGGTATGTCCTAGAACCACGAAATTCGAAGACATGTGACACTACCAACCCGCCCTGGGCCCGCGTGGTAGATTACGGCCCATTACGATAACTTGCCATCGCTTATAAAGTGTGGCCGCACCCTGCAGGGGGAAGTTTTGTGGCAAAGTGTGCTGATTGTATTACCTACCCCTCCCTACCCCCCCCCCCCCCCCTCCCGAGCGCGACGCCAGAACAGCCCCGCACAAGACACAGGAACAGAAGTTCTGCTGCACTACTTTACGAAGCAAACATGTCGCTTTGTGTGCCCTGCTGCTGTGCTCGTACCAACTTTAACGTAGGACAGGGGCATCATACATATTATACAGAGTCAAGTTAAAGGTGGGGAAACTTCGCAGACGCGATGGGTATACCACAACATACAAAATGAAATTTTGATTGTTGCAGTGACACTTAGCATATGGGGTATATGGATGGAAGATAGCACATGACCCACCCAATCCCCCAAAAAAAAAAAAACAAAACAATCAATCAAGGTGATTGCCGCAAATGTTTTTTTATTACAAACTTTACATTTTATCATTAGTATTTAAAATCAAGCCAGATCTTAATAATATATTTGAAATCATAACAGAATAACGCATTGATTTTCCGTATTGACGATCATACATTAATCCGGACTCGAACCGAAGACCCAACCGTCACATCGTAATCAGCCTATAATGTTCCCACTGCTGGGACACAAGCCTCCTCACGGTAAGTGGGCCATAATCCCACGCGGGCCCAGTGCGGGTTGGTAGATGTCACATGTCTTTGAAATTTTGGTTCCAAGACATACCGGTTTCCTCACGATGTATTCTTTGATCGTTCTGAGAGCAGTGGTGATGAAATCATTTACACAAAGTTAAGCGCCTGCGTGGGTTCGAACCCGATGTACAATTCGTAAGTCGCGGACGTTACCACCGGGCCACCACTTGACTGCTCTCATCGCCCAACCGCGTAGTCCTTCTGTAATTTCCGGCCCAGTGGCATGAGGGTAGAAGGTAGGGTAGTATTACAGAACGGCGAATTGACTCATTCACCAATTAGCCAAACATGGCGGCGACTGAATGACACTCCGCGCCATGATGGAGGTTCAGATAGCGTGTTGTTGTCTTTAGGAACTTCTTCATTGGAGTAGCTTTGTGGTTAAGACAAAAGACAGTTTGACTAATAAACTGTTCTTGTAAATAAGTTTTGATTGACGAATTATAGACGGCGTGTCGTAAGACGCGACTAAGGGACTTACTACAGAATGGGCAGTAGCGTTCTCTACGCATTTTACCACCATACTGCGATCGCCAACCCTCTTGCCAAGCGTGGCGATTATGGCATCCCCCCCCTACCCCGATAGAAAGAGGCTTAATATGGGGAGACTGGACCCTGGGGAAGGACATACATAGGCCACTTGTTACCGATATACCACGCGGGTGAAGCTGCGGGCGTTAGCTAGTAACACATAACCTATAACATCACGCTTGTTTCCTCGAAGGGTTAGGCAGAGCGACCACGTTTGGTGATGAAACGAAATAATAGAACAGTATGCCAACAAAAACATAGTAAATATCTTAATAGGAAATGCAAATCCAATAATTATGAGGGTGGAGGGTTAGGATTTCTACCAGCATGTATGTGTGTAACTTCTAAAGCACTAACCAAATTTGACAAATCTGGTATCTAAAAACGAAAGCCGTGGTCGTATACTAGGTATCTACCCTATCAGAATCTTTAGGACCAAGTTGCATACGACCGCGGCTTTCAGATATGAAAATTTTCTTGTTTCATCATTTTTAGAGCGTGTTTTTTCAGTAGTCGGATTAAAGTTTTTGAAGTTACGTTTTTATAGCCTGAAATTATATTCCGTTAATACAATTATATGGTAATGGCGCCTTGCCCACGCTATATACACGAAGGACGTCCTATGCCGACATTGGGGCTAAATGCCTGAACTAAGCACCAAACGAGATACGTAAGCAGGGTCGTCGAACAAAGTTGCAGTTTATTTAGTACGAAAACGATGGATGTTTTCGAATAAAATTTTATTAAATTAATATAAAACAAACATTCAATGGTAGCCCGACGACCACACGGGCCCAGTGCGGGTTGGTAGATGTCACATGTCTTCGAATTTTTGGTTCTAGGATGTGACGGTTACCTCACGACGTTTTCCTTGACCGTTTTGAGAGCAATGGTGATGAAATAATTTACTCGAAGTAAAACGCCTGCCTATGTTTGAACCTATGACCTATATGTCGTAAGTGGCGGCCGTTACCACTGGGCCACCACTGCTCTCTCAAACCTACTAGTAGAAATAAAATCTTTGTCGTCGTTTTATTATATGTTTAAATAGTGTAATTGGCTTCGGCCGTTCTATTTAAAATATATAAATAAATAAATATTCGTCGACTCTGGTTACTTTTCTCTTTTGGTGACTGTACACAGTGTCCCCGGAGGGACTGAGGAACGGTGTCCAGATAATTAACACGGAGCCTAGAACAGCTGTAATGAGTGCTAAGCGCGCGCGCTAACTATTTGAAACTATGTTTAGCGTGGGAATGCTGACAGGTTGGCACATCCTAGGGATTTCACAACTAAAGCGAGGCTTGAGAGTCGGCCGCTTGGAAAAGGGTTTTATTTTTGGAGGTAAAGTAACTTACCGTATGTTAACGTTTTGGGGTATGAAAAAAATAAGGGCAGACGGTTGGAATGTTTTATTAGCAGAAGATTTTAGTAGAGACTGGCTGCTGCCTGCGGCTACGACCATGTAGAGCTCTGATATACTCCACAGGAACGTACACAGTGCTACATATCAAGCTACACATTTCCTGTTTTAGCTGACCTCGCGTTGTATAGGCTTCTCGTACAATGAGAACTCAGCTTATACTGGAAATGTATAGCTTGATTTGTAGCCGTGCGTACAACTGGGAAAACAATCCTATCTGTTAATCCAGTTTATAAACTATCTATCTCCCCAAGGGGTATCGTAATATTCGTAATAACCGGTAACTGGGTTGTGTAGATCATATAGGCAGTCACTTCATCTAAAATACTGGTATTTAGCTACATCCGGTTAAACTGGAACCGAACCTTGGGAAAAAGCAGGGTAGTTTGCGGGACCTACCTGTGACGGAGCCACCGACAACTTACACATTAAACAAAATACCCTGGATGACTCATTATAAGGCATGAAGTTTGGAAGTAGCACCGATGACTGAAAAGTTGTGTGGGAATCGGTGGTCACGTGGTACAGAGGAATGAGGAAAATGTCGTGAGGAAAGTATTGAGTATGAATGTCGATGGCTATAAGAGTAGAGGGAGACCAAAGAAACGATGGATGGACTGTGTGAATTATGATGGACAGAAAGGGGGTGACTACTGAGATGACGACTAATAGAGAAGTGCGGAAGAAAAAGGCTCAAAAGGCATAAGGGCAGGTGAATGTTGATGACTTATTACAAGGCACAGAACCCTAAATAGGTCTTTCTTCACATCACCGTCTTGAGCATGACGGCTAAAGCCCAAGGTTAGCCTTCTTCCTATGGCCGCGCCACAGATATGCCGTGCGCCGGTCGGAGCGGCACGCGCCGTCTGCTGGCAGCGCGCCAGCGTGCCGGGGTCTGTGAACGATGCACTATGCGACGCGCGCAGCAGTGCGCTCAGCTGTCACTGAAGCACGCGGATGTGTTGTAGGAGACCTTGAAAACTTATGTCTTGGTCGGAACTAAGCTATACTTACAAGAGGCTTTTAAATCACCTGCCAGGGTCGCGAGATATGTTCGAAAGAGTTACTGTGGCCCTGGCATATAGGCAACTGAAGGAACACGGGTGGGTTTTAGTCAGTAAAAGTCTGACGCGCCCTTCCGTTCCGCCCAGAGGAAAAGGCTAATTGTTTTGTTATAACTACCAACCGGATGTACTTTCACAGCTGTTATTTTGGCTTTACAAATAGATACTTTAATTTTATTTATTTGTAACTAGCTTTTGCCAGCGGCATCGCCCGCGTATAAACCTACCTATTGAATAACTCTATCTATAAAAAAAACCGCATTAAAATTTGTTGCGTTTTTTTTAATGTATGACCACGCATATTTTTTTACATAGTAGTCCAATTGTGATAATTCTTTTTTTATTAGAAAGGGTATACTTACTCCGAAGGTGGTCCCATATAAATTTGGAAAACAAAATCGAACCCTAAGGGTCGGAAAACAGGGGATGATTGATTGTTCACTCACTGATTGTAATGTATAACCACGCATAACTTTATACAGAGTAGTCCGATTTTTATAATTATTTTTTTATTGGATAGGGTATACCTTGCCAAGTATTATTAGTACATTAAAGTCACAAAAAATTATAAAATAAAAACTTTTTAACAAAAAATTAAACCGCCGAAAAAACTGAAAAGCAAAAAATAATTAACCTTAAAATTTTGAGTCGGCGCTGAAAAATCAATGAACAAAGATCACTCAAAGCGCCGACTCATAATTTTAAGGTTCTCTGGCTCATTCAGACTAGCGCGACGCGACGGTCGCGCGCGAATCGGCGATTTATATAAGTAGAACAATTTCTATGAAAACGCGCGCGATCGTTGGAACAGGGGCGACCTGTCGCGCCGCGACACGGTCATACAAATTGTTCTACGGTCATAAATCGCCGAATCGCGCGAAGTCTGCACGAGCCTTTATTGTTTTTTGCTTTTCAGTTTTTTCGGCGGTTTAATTTTTTGTTAAAAAGTTTTTTTTATACTATGTAGTCAAGATAGACGACACCTGTTTGCTGCCGATGCTGGTCTTAGACTCCGCAGTTTATTGGGTTAGGGCGGGCGTGCTGGGGGACTGTTTTATATAAACGTAATTTTGTCGTTCGAAAAGTGCTGATCCTCAGCCTAATTAATTGATTTTGATTGGAATGACTGTATCCCGTGTCAGCGCCACGCTGCAGGAAGTGCTCCATGACGGAGCACTCCGAAGGCGAACACTTTAATTGGGAGCTATATTTAGCCAGCAATTGTTTCAGTTCTATTTCTACAAGTGGGGGCTTTGACCGGAATCCTGCCAAGGAATCATTGAGATTCGACTCTAGTCTTTTTCTTTTGAAACTCCTTGGAAAATGTACCACCAGAATCACGTCGCACCGTCTCGTCGCGCCTTTCTGTGGGACTCTTAAATACAAAACGGTTCAAGAGTAAATAGTATGTAAGGATCGTGGCAGACGGTAGCGGATTTTTTATTACGGTCGCGGATCATATTAAATCAAGAGAAAACCTGACTATGATCTGCAAATTAAAAAAAAAAACCCTATTTTGCGGGCCTTAGCGCTTTCCCCCTAAAGCATACCTTGAAGAAATGACATTATATATATGTACATACTTCTCTACCTCACCTCGTGACACAGTCCCGGACTGTGACCTTATTTATCCTGGAGTCATAAGTGTAAAGAAGCTATCGACGCTGTCTGTTGATGTACGTGCTCATATCGACTTTATGATACCTTCTGAATTCCCTGTCCTTACAGGGACAGCGCGTGACGATACATTCATTTATCTGCTATACAAGGAATATTTTGATCTAGTACTACGTGCGATGCTGACTAACAAAAGAGGATTTATTTTAAACAAGTATTAGCTTTATTATCCCTGAAGCCGTATAGTATAATCAGCCTATACCGTTTCCCACTGTTGGGACACAGGCCTCCTCTCGGTGAGAGGGAGTGGGCCGTAATCTAACAAGCGGGTCCAGTGCGGGTTGGTAGATGTCACATGTCTTCGAATTTTTGGTTCCAGGACATGCCGGTTTTTAGGGTTCCGTTGCCAAATGGAAAAAAACGGAACCGTTATAGATTCGTCATGTCTGTCTGTCTGTCTGTCTGTCTGTCCGTCCGTTTGTCACAGCCATTTTATTCCGAAACTATAAGAGCTATGCTGTTGAAACTTGGTAAGTAGATGTATTCTGTGAACCGCTTTAAGATTTTCACACTAAAGTAGAAAAAAAAAACAATAAATTTTGGGGTTCCCCATACATAGAACTGAAACTCAAAAATGTTTTTTTTTCATCAAACCCATACGTGTGGGGTATCTATGAATAGGTCTTCAAAAATGGTAATGAGGTTTCTAATATCATTTTCTTCTAAACTGAATAGTTTGCGCGAGAGACACTTCCAAAGTGGTAAAATATGTGTCCCCCCCCCCCCGTAACTTCTAAAATAAGAGAATGATAAAACTAAAAAAAATATATGATGTACATTACCATGTAAACTACCACCGAAAATTGGTTTGAACGAGATCGAGTGAGTGGTTTTTTTTAAAACGTCATAAATCGTAAACCGCAATTTACCTTACATTCAATCAACTAAAATATAAAAATTAAAAAATATATATATTTTTAAACCGAGAATACCTACAGGTTTGTACGGAACCCTCGGTGCGCGAGTCCGACTCGCACTTGGCCGGTTTTTTTCACAATGTGTTCTTTCACCGTTTTGACCAAGTAAAGTGCCTGTCTGGGTTCGAACTCAGAAACCATGACTCGTAACTCGGGGTCGATACCATTAACCTCTAAGTCACTGAGATACCACATTTGGTATAGACACAATGGTTTTTAATTGTGTCTGTAATTACGGTAATTGACTGGTTAAGCCAGTAATGCTCACCAACGACGCACGACCTATCAAATTATGAAACAAACCAAATCAAAATAAAAATCTTTTATTTCACATAAAAACCTACATGGCCGCTTATAAAACGCCAGAATCTAGATGCACGGTTCCAATTGGTCATTTCCTATGGAGAACAGCCGGCAAGGTACTCCACGGTTACTCTTTCAAAAACAAAATTGGCTTAAATAATGTTATTTAGAATGGAAGCGCATTTTCGTTGCTCCACGTCGTATTATTTCCTTTCTGCCATTATAAGGCGACCCTCCTCCGGAGGAAGCCGTCACGTTGTAGTCACGTGGCGCCGGGAACAACGTGCGAGCGTTACGAGGCGACGAGACTCCTGACAAAACGTGACCCCGAATTTATTCTACACGAACTGTGCCCAAGGCTTCGCCCGCGTGAATTTCGGAAATTTTCTTACGGGAACGTGCTACCGATACCGGGGCAAAAAGAAAGTGCTAGCCTATATTACTCCGTATAATATGTGCTATCTGACAGTTAAAGTCCCGTCAATGTTGGTTCAGGCGTGTTGGAGACCAGCCGGAACAAGTAGAAAGAAAAGTTTTTTTTTTTCATTTGCAACTTTTTATCCGACTGCGCGTCGCAAAGGAGGTTAATGTGTTTATCAGCCTATTTATGTATGCATGTTTCTCCTTAGTGTCACTCTAGATATCAAACGCGTGCGCCGATTTTGATGATTTTTAAGTCAATCAATTTGACTTTTAATGTTGCGAGTGTCACTAAAGACATGATCAGACGCTATATTGAATTTAAATTTTTGTTTTTTTTTTCTTCCGTAAAAGCTGGTAACATCGCTACATGATATACTATAATGATTCTTCTCTCTTCCTAAAACAAAATTTTCTTATTCCTATTTTTTTTAAAGTTCACTTTTTGAGCACTCGAATTTTCGATTTTTTTAATCGTCTTTTTTATTTAAAAAATGTTTAATACTTTGAGACTTCTGAACTATTACACGTCTGCCTACATCCCCGAGGAATACAGGCGCAATGCTACGTTATTTTTCAACCTACAGCAATTTAACATGGCACTGTCTGGCATAGAAGTTGTTGCTAAAGAGAGCTATCGACCTTACTTAGTAAGGTCGAGAAACGTCCACTGTAATTTGATCTGGAACATCAACAGTATTGAGTAGAAATCAGAGGTCTTCTTACATTTGTTTTAGCTCAAAATCATCCAGTATAACTTGGTCCGTATAAAACGTGTAACTGACTGAATCTCAGAGGTCTCATAATTCTGGTCTTATCTTCAGGCTCTAGATTAAAACTCTTCAGGGAATATTATAGGATAAAGACAAAGTATTTGAGGCTTAGATAGCTTTCAGTATTGTAGAATTTGGCTGGAACAGTTGCTCGGAAGAGTTCGGGGGAAATGGCGAAGAAATTGCGACAGCGTGTTATGAATAAAATAATTGCTTAGACATAAAGACAGGGAATTCTTAAAGTCAGTCCGACTTTAAAAAATCCCTTAAAGATAACGAGACGAAGAAAATTAGTTTTTGGTGTGAAATCTTCTAATTCTAAACTTTAGAATTTTTTTCGCCATGTTAGTTTTAAGAATTGGACCTTAGAATGTAAGGATTTAAAAATATTTGTTCCCAATAATGTTATTTCACTTAAATTATAATATCAACTTTATTAAATTTTTGCCCGACCTGAATTTCGAACCCAGGACGTCATGCTCACTAGTAGTGCTTACCACCATCAGACCAATGATGCGGAGGCGTGTTACTCAGTAACTGGACTGTGGAGGTCAGAAAAGCAGTTGTTCCATGTTCCGTTCTGGTATTCAGTTGCACCCGGCTAGACTGGAAACCGACTCCAACTTAGGTGGGAAAAGGCTAAAAGGCAAAAACGCCCAAAAAAAACATGTCTTCTAAGGGGGTTCTGTCTCTTTTCATTTTTATTAGGTATTTGTTGCTATAGCGGCAACAGAAATACAGTCTACCTAAAGGGAATGCAATCTCGTTCTCGCCAGATCTCGGCCTTTTTTAGCGCGATTGATCTCGGACGAAAAATGGGCGAGATCTCGCGAGTTTAACGAGATTGCACTCGAGCATAAAGAAAAAAAAAGAAAGGGCTTTCTCAGCGGCTGGTTATCTGGCCAATAAAATAAGAAGCCGTTTAGCAGACGATTCTTTGGACATTTGTGCTTCTTAAGGAGCTACTTTCAAAATAACCTTCTCCTTTTTTTGAAGTCGTTTAATAATCCGTAATAATGACTTGTGATTTGAACTGATGAAATCTTTCATTTGATTAGTATATTTTGTTAATTAATCTCTAATATGTAATAGATCTACTGAGTAGATATTGGTTTATTTAATTGATAATAATATCTTAATTTAAAAGTCAACTCAACTTAAATAAGTTTAATTTTTTTTTGACCTCTCTTTGTTTTGTTTGTTATAAAAGAACTGTTTTTATTACTAAAAGATTTTTGTTTGAACAAACAATTTTTGATGCATATAAGTCTATTGAAAAAAATCGTGAAAATAAATGTTTATCTTATAATACTTATAATTTTTATTATTTTTGTCCGATATTATTCAAATATTTTGATTATTTGCAAAAAAAAAAACAAAACTGCCAATCTCGCGAGATCTCGAAATTGGCGAGATCTCGCAGTATTGTTATTCATAATCTCGCGGGATCTCGCTTGAGCCCCAATTTCGCAAGATTTGCATTCCCTATACCTAATACGGATCATAAGATACAGCGCGCTGACAGACAGACAGACGGACAGCGGAGGCTCAGTATTACGGTCCTGTTGGTTACTCTTCGGGTACGGAACTTTGAAAAATAATACTTAGACCATTTACTTTACGCCTTATATTTTTGTCACCCCGCAACAGCTTTCAAAAAAGTTGTCTCTCTACATATTCTGATGTGAAATTCTTCACTTACTTATGGAACGGTCTATTGTGATAGTAGTATACGTACCTTATGACATACTCCGTGTGGTGCCGGACGTAAAGAATACCACCATACCATTTCCTCCCGTGGGTGTCGTAAGAGGGGACTAAGGGACTTACTAAAGAATGGGCAGCAGCGTTCTCTATGCATTTTACCACCATACTGTGATCGCCAACCCGCCTGCCAAGTGTGGCGATTATGGCAAACAGCCCCAAATTGGGGAGGCGTATATCCAGCAGTGGACTCTTACGCCTGAAACCTGAAATGATGATACATAGTCTACTGACAAAGACGAAGATGAGAGTGGATAACACCGGATTTATCCGGTTCGATGGAGCGTCCCTTAATTACGTGAAGTAATATTGGCGATTTTTCGGACCCTCACCCCCCTTGGAGAGATATCGTGAGAGCTCGCTTTTTTGCGAAAAAAATAATCAATAATTTCGTGATATTTGCCAAAACCCCCCTCTTCCCTACGTGATATAGAGTGAGATTTGTCTTGATCCCTCCCCCCTAAACGCCTCACGTAATTAATGGACGCCCCCTAACTTCAAGGACAAGCTTTTAACAACACAAACAAAATAAGTTTTGTTAGCAAACGACGCCATCACGCCAGTAGGCTAGTTTATTGAATATCCAAAGTTCATGTAACACGATCACCTACTACAGTTTCAGATGTCGCTCGACATTCATTTCAATCATCTCGACGATATTGTCTGAGCAGTGAGCGCTGAACAACACGATATCAATCAAATTATTGGAAAGTTTCTTTTGTTTTCGTTGTTTCTGATCGATTGATTGGAGTTCGAAGAATATGATCATAAATAAAGATTGGCGGTAGGTAATGTAGAGCCAAGGTTAAATGCGAAGAGGATTCGTGATGTTATTTGTTTGTATAACATTACGCCTATATCTCTCTAAGTGGAAGGCAGAGTTGTATACTGTGTAATGCACCCACGTTTCGCCAATTATGTTTTACTGTTTAAGTCCCACGTAATTGGACTAATAGGGGTCAAGCCAATAGGCCTAATTTTTAAGTGCATGTAGACAGTGTTTCAAGCAAGATAAACAAATTTGTGTATGCTCTTAGACAAGTAAAAAAAAGTACTAATCTAAAAACAGCTATATTAGCTTACCATGCATATGTGGAATCTATATTGCGTTATGGACTTATAATATGGGGTAACAGTACCGACCAGAATAGAACATTTGTTGCTCAAAAAAAATGCATTAGGGCATTATACGGACTTCATCCTGAGGAATCATGTCAGCCAATATTTAAGAAACTTGGCTTGTTACCGCTACCTTGTTTATACATTAATGAAATATGCATGTTTGTATGGAAACATAAGGAATTATTTAAAATAGCTAATGATGTAAATCCTCGAAGCCGACGAGATCCTCACAGGCTCATGCTTAATAATGCTCCCAGGCTTGCTAAGTACAATAAAAGCTGCTTAACTATGTGTGTACGAATCTATAACAAATTACCTACTGATCTGAAAATGTTAAACTCGAGATATGCTTTTAAGAATAAATTGTATGTATGGCTAAATGATAACAACTTCTACAGTATAAAGCAATTCCTAGAGCGAAAATAGTGTTGTTGTAATATTATAATAATAATTATGGTTGGGAAATTGTTACTACAATTATAATTTTGAATATTTGCATGCTATGTTTAATCTTGGCAAAACATGTCTGCTCTATTTTTTTACTATAAGACCTCTTTATACCATGTTTTACGCAAATAAATGAATAAATAAATAAATAAATAAATAAATTAAAATCAAAAGATTTCCTTTTCGTAGTTGCCAAAACTGCTATATTATTGACTGCATTGGTCTATACGAATACAGACATGGAAATTCTCAATTTTTAAGCGTGGCAAAAATTGAAATGGTGAAGGAAAACATCGTGAGGAAACCGGCATATCCTAGAACCTTAAACTCGAAGACATGTGACATCTACCAACTCACACTGCGCCCGCATGGTGGACTATGGCCCGCTCTCTCTCGCTGAGAGGAGGCCGGCGTCCCAGCAGTGGGAACGTTGACGGCTGATTATAGGCTCAAAAAGAATCTTTACTCTGCAGTGGGTCGTTAGTTCATTGCGTCTCCCGAACCTCATAAAGTGTACGACATTCTAATTAAGGTCATTTGGCGCTGATCGACCGACGCATCCCCCCGCGCCTATTAGTCGCCCCGCACTCTCTTCAGACATCTTGTACTTAACGGTGTACTGATGCGCCATCAATATTGTGCTGTACTTCGGTAGCCGCACAGGACCATTTTCGAGGTTAACAACTCTTGTAGAGTGTTGTGGTTCTAAATGCCAGCTGGGACCAACTGCTTTCTCATCGACTGTCGACCAACTGACCACGTCATTTGTATGTGAAAATATCGCGGCGGGATTTTCAACTCTCGGTGTTGAACCGAGCATCGAAAATCGACTGTCTTATGTCATTTTGATGTTCGAAAAGTGTTGGTTCTCAGACTAGTTTAAATAAATTACTTTTGATTTGATCCTCCGAGATAAAACAAATATATCTAGAAATAGGAACGAGATAGTCTGCCTGCATTTGGACAAGTCGGATTTATGGATTACCTGTTTGAATGTTAGCCAAACATTTCTTTATGTTATCCACTAGCTTTTGCCCCCGACTTTTTTCGCGTGGATGTCGGAAATTATCGCACGGTGTCATAGAAATATATGATACTCTCTGTCTCGGTAATAAATACTACAGGTACAAAGAGTATCATATATTACGGTCATGGTGTATCTGCTGACGTAAAAATTCGGAAAATAGCGGTGGATGACCGTCCACCCTTATACCTTAAAGAATAAGATTGAAAAATGGTTAACCGCTAGTGACCGCAATGATACCTATCATCGAAATCCTTTCAGCTGTTGAGGTGTAAAAAGTTAGTAGACAGACGGTTATATTCGCATTTATAATACTGCTACCACCGGCGACTTCGTCCGCCGAGCCACCACGTCGTATCGTGTTGGTTGGCGTTCTTTCTGACTCTTTTTCTTTTCGCGCGGCTCCTGAGGGTCTTAGCTTGATGTTAAATAGCCTATAACTTTCCTCAAGAATTGGGCTATAACACACTCAGAGATTTTTTTTAAATCCAACTGGTAGCTACAGAGATTAGCGCGTTCAAACAAACAAACTCGTCAGCTTGTATATAATTCTCGCTTCTGCCCGTGACTTCGTCCGCGTTATATTCCTGCTTCCCTGACCCTCCTCGTCGCATCGAATCGCCTGCTCGTGCAAATTCTTCGTATTCGTGGCTTTTTTCTTTTTTCTCGGCTCCTAAGGCTCTTAGTGAGGTGTTATAAATAGTCTATAGCTTTCCTCGATAAATGGGCTATCCAACACTAAACGTAGTTCCTAAGATGACGTTCGATTAAACTAACTCTTCAGCTTTATAATATTTAGTATAATACTATCTAGTCCGGATGACGAGTAAAGTAGGTTAAAGAGAAACGAAACGTTAAAACTCGCTGTAGCATGTTTTTGAATAAAGTTTTTAAGAAACCTGACGCGATCCGGAAGCGGACCGTTATCAGATGGGTAGGTTCCTCCTCGCTGTTTCGTTGCAACTTGCGTCCGGTACGTTATCGCCGCAGAGGTTTAAAAGCTAAATCCTTACGTTTTTGAAACTATCTAGTTAAAGGTTTGGTTCCCTATTGTTATCAATGAAGTAGTTAAATGTTCAAAGTAAACGATGGATGGACTGTGTGAATTATGATATAGATAGAAAGAGCGTGGCTACTGAGATGACGACTAATAGAGAAGTGTGGAAGAAAAAGACATGTTGCGCCGACCACAAATATATTGGGATAAGGGGAGGAAAATGATGATGATGAGTCTTTATACTGAAATCAACACGTTTACTCACAGAACACGTGCATTTTCATTTGATTTTTTAACGAGATTTCGTTTTGAAGTTGTAAAGCGAGGTTAGGGTGTATTTTTCGTAACGCATACAGCGGAAATATTAACACTTTTAATGTCTAAATAATTTTCGATTTCGGACGAAAATAGGACTAAAGCTGTAGTTATTTTCGTTTTCAACTGAAAATCCATTTTCGGTCGAACACAATTAAATTTAAAAACCTCATCGCCAAAACGATTCGATCGCCGAACGCCGCTAAACGCACAAAGTAATCAAAACTTTTGTTTCTAAAATAACTACTTTCTCAACACCAAACATTCTCCACACAGGCAGAACTTCCAACACCATGACATAAACAGCCTCCAAACCCTTCGAGAACATTCGAGCAAGTGCCAGAACCTTCCAGAAGCATGCTATGAAAATCCAAACGCTGGCGGGCACGCGCACTCTGAGCGGGGAGCAGCCGCGCTCTACCGCCTACTACTACGCGGACCTCGAGCGGTTCAAGAGGAACAACGGCCCCGAGCCCGCCCAGGAGCCGCAGAACCCTGACGAGCTCAGCGAATACGTGGAGACCAATGAGGTGGTCAACGACGGCGCCGTCAGAGAAGTGCCGCCTCTGCGCGACAGGGCACGCCACTGGAGCCTCCCAGAATACAACACGCCAGAAAACTCCAGAAAAATTGAAGAGACGTATTCTACTGCCGGGACTTTCCCGATGCCGGAGCCGAAAGAAAAGGAACCGTTGTTAGCTGAGTTGGAAGTCGTGGGACGGTTGCCCTTGACTCAGTTGGAGTCTACCTCAGGGGTGCGGAGGAGTAGGAGCTGGTACCTGTGCTGCCCGAACGTGGCTGATGAGGAGATCTCGCGCGAGTCTTCGTGGAGGTACTCCAGCCTCAGGCCGGTGACGGCGCCGCCCGTGCCCGGGCATAACGGAGTCACTATGATGGTAGGTCACTGCTCGCGTTGTGGTGGTGGGTTCGAAGTGTTCTTTGTGGTGGAGGTTTTGATTTTAAGGCTTGTTCTCTGTCGAGGACGGACGCTCCGTCTCTATGTGACGCAACGACAAACAGACAGAGGTGGTTATGGTTTAGAACCGGTACCTATTGTTGGTTTCTCTTTCCCTACACCGTGATTTTAGGTAGTATGACATTACGAGGTTATAGTACTAGCTTTTGAATGCGTGGTATGTCGACAAAACTTAGCCTATGTCCTTCCACAGGGTTTAAAGTAGTCCCATATCAAATTTCACCTTTTTATAATATTAATATAGATTGAACCATCATTTGCCAGATGCCACTGTCTCCTTTTAAAATCGCTATGGGATCTTTATCCCGCACTGGATTTTCAACTCTATGTTTTGAACCGAACATTGAAAATCCAGCCGAGTGCAGTGCGAGAAACTCAGCACGACGAAAAAGCACAGTGTTCGATTTACAACTTTCGGCGTTAAGCACGGCGTTGAAGATCTAGTGAACGAAACATCCCCATGAGCTATTACACACGAGCGGCAAGTTGCCAACGGCAAAGGCCGGACGTCGCCGGCCTCCGACACGTATCGACGGTTGCAATAAGCTACCGTCGATATGTGTCGGCGGGAGCCGGTGACATGCCACCTTCAAAGATCAGCGTGATCATCGCGTGTCGACGGCTGTAGTTAACTGCTGTTGGTAACGTGCCGCTCGTTTTTAAGAGCTGTAACGACTATTACGACTGATACACTCTCTCTAACATCGTGTTATCTGTGTCTCTTGCAGGTAGCCACGCACAGCTCGGGCCGCGAGGACGCGAGCTCGCTGCGCGCGGAGCGGGACGCGCTGTCGCGCGCGCTGGCGGCGGAGCGAGCGCGCGCGGCGAGCGCGGCGCGTGCGCACGACGCGCGCCTGGCCGAGCTGCACGGCGTCATCGCCGAGCTGGTGCGGCGCCGCGCGCACGACAAGCACGCGCGCGCCATCCCCGAGGAGGACGTGTCGGGTACCGAACCGGCTGTTCAAATTACTCCTGTGAATCCTGATGGTGTTAGTTTAAATAGAAACTTACCTGCCTTACCTATATTCTGGTGCGCTTTCCTCGAGCTGGAATCTTGTTTGGCGGTGTTATTTGAGATTTTTCCAAAAAATTCAGTTAAAAAACACATTTTTGGACCAAAAATCAAAAATTTTCTTCAGAAAAATTTCAGGAACTAGTTAGCTTAAAATATGAATTGCACACTCTCAAAATCTGTCAACGAAGGTACGGGCCCGTCAGTTCGATATGTCGGAGTGAACCCTACTCCCGATTGTTAAACTTTTTCGGTTGGGTAAAAACAGATCGGGAGATCGGGACAACTGTCAAATCGTGTTGTCATTCATTTTAAGTTCTGATGTCCGTTTCCACCGCGCGGCCAACTCTTAAAATTTGATGAAATTTTGCCAGGAATTAGTTGTAATTTGTTACAAAACACACCTCTTTTCCTGAATTTGTTACAAAAAAAACTAAGACGCTACGACCAAAAACAGTTGGCCACTAGAACCGCCACTTGCCGTAGTGATCGCCCGTGATTACACAGAAACTAAATAATTCAGATAGGCGAATGATACATCAAAAGAAAGGTCTTAATTTGTTGTATTTGTTACAAAAATAAAAATCATCAAAACTTAAATATACAAAAAGTTATGCTATATTTAGTTTTCAGGTTAAGTATAGGTACGTATCTAACCATAAAATCAAATTAATAGAGGCTAATGTGCATGTACAATTAGTTGCTAATTTGTTACAGTAAATAAACAAGAAAAATACTAGAAAAAAGGTTCAATATTTTTTTTACAGTCGATTTTAGTTGGCCGCGCGGACGGCAATATGCCTAAAATACAATGGCGTTTATTTCGTTATTAATAGTAGGTTCAAGCTTAGTTCTAGTATTAATCGACAGGTATGGTAGCCAAGTTTGGATAAATGTGGCGAATATAACTACAGGCTTTATATTTTAGGAGGTATTCACTAAAATATAGTAGTATGAAACTGAACTGTACTAGAACTAAGCTTGAACCTACTATTAATAACGAAATAAACGCCATTGTATTTTAGGCATATTGCCGTCCGCGCGGCCAACTAAAATAGACTGTAAAAAAAATATTGAACCTTTTTTCTAGTATTTTTCTTGTTTATTTACTGTAACAAATTAGCAACTAATTGTCCATGCACATTAGCCTCTATTAATTTGATTTTATGGTGAGATACGTACCTACACTTAACCTGAAAACTAAATATAGCATAACTTTTTGTATATTTAAGTTTTGATGATTTTTATTTTTGCAACAAATACAACAAATTAAGACCTTTCTTTTGATGTATCATTCGCCTATCTGAATTATTTAGTTTCTGTGTAATCACGGGCGATCACTACGGCAAGTGGCGGTTCTAGTGGCCAACTGTTTTTGGTCGTAGCGTCTTAGTTTTTTTTGTAACAAATTCAGGAAAAGAGGTGTGTTTTGTAACAAATTACAACTAATTCCTGGCAAAATTTCATCAAATTTTAAGAGTTGGCCGCGCGGTGGAAACGGTCATAAGTTCTGGGCTCAAACTAATCTTATGTCCGTACGTGATACAGAATTACAGAGTGCGTATGTGGACTTATTCATAAGTATGCTATCTGCTCTCATTGCAGACGAGTGCGAGTCGACGACGCAACCAGCCGGAGAGCTCGACAACGACGCGGACCACTCACGGACAGATCAGGTAGCACTAATATCCGGAACAACACAACATTATAGTCTATTCGCGTTAAGAAAATAGCGACTCATCATTGTCACTCACCTTAGCCACGCCCCTTGACCAATTACATCATAGTAAATTAGAAAGCCGTGTTCACATTGACCAGTTGAAGTAAGCCCTTCAGACAGTAGGTACGGACGCTTTACTATGATCTAATTCAGGGGTCGCCAAATTGCGGACCGCGGTCCGCATCCGGACCTCCGAACCATTTTGTGCGGACCGCGAGAACACAGCAACTTGCACTACAGAGTACGTAATTTGTTAAAAATGTATCCCCTGCATTATCTTTGTTGACATCAATTCAAAAACGGCCGGGCGAAGTAACGAGCTAACAAATACCTTTTTATTTCCGTAAATACATTTGTTTAATAAATATTTTTTCTATAAAATGTGGTGCGGACCACGTTGATCATTTCATTTCTTAAAACGGACCCCGAGCAAAACTTATTGGTGATCCCTGATCTAATTGGTCAAGGGGTGTGGCTAAGCTGACTGACAATGATGAGTCACTATTTTCTTAACGCAAATAGACTATAAGTACATTCTACACTTATAGATTAACATTCAGTCACAAATAAACTGAATGGCGTAAGAAGCATGAGCAAACATGACCTTCAGGAGTATGGTGACTTATAGCTAAGTCCCAAACTTTTGAGCCATAATTTCACGCAGGAGTTATCGTTGAGTTCGTTAACTTCTCAGTTGAGCTGCACGATTACTGATAAATGCGTGCACTGACTGGACAGGTCCACTCAATCTGTGTGGTTCTTTCCTCTAAAGACCATTTCGGACAGCTATATACATGGTCTTCACATGATATGAACTAGGGATATTATGGATATGAAATTTCGGATACGGATTAGATACGGATGTAGGAATGATTATTATACCGGATACGGATATGAAATTATTTTGAATTATCCGTTAGTTTCGGATAATTTCGGTTACGGATATTAAACTTTTAAGGAATTTCAAAAGTAAAATACAAATAACTAATAAAATGGTTTTATTTATATGTCACCATTTGGTAGAAATTACAATCAGTCTGTTTGTAATTATTACAGCTATTTAAAATGAAAATGATTATAAATATATATTGAGTGTTATCTAATCTACCTAAAATAAAAATGTAATAACAATTATTTCCGATTATTCTTATTATTATTTATTCCGATATTATCCGAAACTTTTATTTCGGATTCGGTTACGGATAAATTTTTATATCGGATATCCGATAGTTTCGGTTACGGTTACGGAGCTCCCTAACATCCCTGATATGAACAAGATTATGTCTTTAAAAGAGACTGTGACCTCTCTGAGTTTGATTCGGTCGGCTTTTCTTATCGGAGTAGTCAGATAGGAAACCCCGAACTCATCTAGTTAGGGTTCCGTTGCCAAATGGCAAAAAACGGAACCCTTATAGATTCGTCATGTCTGTCTGTCTGTCTGTCTGTCTGTCTGTCCGTCCGTATGTCACAGCCATTTTATTCCGAAACTATAAGAGCTATGCTGTTGAAACTTGGTAAGTAGGTGCATTCTGTGAACCGCATTAAGATTTTCACACTAAAATAGAAAAAAACAATAAATTTTGGGGTTCCCCATACATAGAACTGAAACTCAAAAATGTTTTTTTTTTCATCAAACCCATACGTGTGGGGTATCTATGAATAGGTCTTCAAAAATGATAATGAGGTTTCTATTATCATTTTTTTCTAAACTTAATAGTTTGCGCGAGAGACACTTCCAAAGTGGTAAAATGTGTGTCCCCCCCCCCCGTAACTTCTAAAATAAGAGAATGACAAAACTAAAAAAAATATATGATGTACATTACCATGTAAACTACCAACGAAAATTGGTTTGAACGAGATCGAGTGAGTAGTTTTTTTTTAAAACGTCATAAATCGTAAACCGCAATTTACCTTACATTCAATCAACTGAAATATAAAAATTCAAAAAAATATATATTTTTAAACCGAAAATACCTACAGGTTTGTACGGAACCCTCGGTGCGCGAGTCCGACTCGCACTTGGCCGGTTTTTTTTTTTAAATATGATTGACATGTAAAAGTGTTTGTACAAACCTACTTACAGAAATAAAATGATTTGTTATTCTGTCTCGTACTTTCAGAACGACACGTCGTCAGCGCTGAGCCCGGAGCTGGCGACTCCTCAGGAGTCGAAGGTGGAGAACACCGCGCCGGTGTCCGCGTTGGACGAGCTGCCCACTGATACCGAGACTAGCGCCAAGGACCTCCGGTAATAAAAAAACGGCGGCGACGGCTTTAAATCCTAATTTCCTAATTTCCTACCGACAGTTTATATGGGTAGTTCATATAATTGTTTTATTTAACTGATTTTGTTAATTTATTTTGATTTTATTTTAGTTAATTTATTTTATTTTATTTATTTAAATTTGGATCTCCAACAAAAGATGTACACAATACATTGACACATAAACAAAGGGTAACATGAGGTATTAAGTAGGTGTACTCCTTCACTTATAGGAGACCACAGCATGCACAAAAGAGTTTACAACTAAGCTAACAAAGTTAAAATATTAATTATAGGTAAAATTTGGTAACAGTTTAAACATTATTAAAGGATATACACTAAAAAGAAGAATATGAAATACATTGAAATACTTAAATGAACACCTAGAGATATTTAAATTAAATTAAATCTACTAAACAATTTTTATATTTAGATAAGAGACTCACAGATGTCTAAATTCATAGTTTTGGCTAATATATTATATTGCCTACAAAGTCTCGGAACAGCGGCGTAATGACCGAGGTTAGTTTTTGAGCCAGGGATATAAAATAAATTGTATGTGTTCAGTGGCGTAGCGTGCCTTGGTGGGGCCCCGTATAAAAATTTGTTTGGGGGCCCTTATGAAGGGTTACGATTTCTCACAAAAGGAAAAAAATGTTTGCATAAAATTAAAAGAAATATTTATTCATTTTATTTATCTGTCTGTCACTTTTTCCAAAACTTTTATAAACAATTCAAATTAAATAAATCTCCTTGCCTTTTTTTTTCTGCAAACTGGAGATAATACATAATTCTACTATTATCCAATTTTAATAAGTTACTTTACCAAGTGTTTATATTCTAAAAAACGAGAAAACAAAAAAAAATACTGAAGCATTTGATGCGTGAAATGAGCCCCCTGTAATAGAGATTGACGCACCATAATCGATAAATCAGATCGGCTATTTTACGAGTGCGTCTGCTTCGAATGCTTTCCGTGTGTTTCTTATTGAGCAAGTTGTTTAAACTGAATGTTGTTAAAATGTCAAGTTTTGTTATCTGTGCAGGACGACTTTACTAGAGCGGAGATGAATTTATTATTGACTTAGGTGGTTCGGATGATTGTTCGTCTTTGCCAATGCAAACTGACAACGAATTAGATTAAAATGATTTTTATGAGTTGTTGTGTTTTTCTTTTTACATCCATAATCTTTATTAGAAATTATTTATAAATACCAACATCTATTTAAAAAAAAATACATTAATATTGAATTGCAAAACTTCACGATTTTTGCTAATAATCGAATTCATTACGCAAAGAGACCTCACTATTTAAGTCACGTGAGTAAGTGACACTGTACCCATCTTATGTGAAAAAGACTATAAACGGGGAAATCCCGCAGCCCGCGATAAAGCGGGAAAAAAACTGTATTTTGTGACATTTGTCATTTCGGAAATTAAAAAAAATTGGGAAGTTTTTATTAATTTTTGCTTACGCACGTCGGGGGCCCCCGTAGCCCGGGGGCCCCGTATAATTGATACGGCAGATACGGCGGTAGCTACGCCCCTGTATGTGTTAGGCCTGGGAATCCGAGTTGGAATTTTAATCTTTAACTAACTCAAAAGTTCACTGCAATGTATCGTTCCATTTAATAGTTTGTGGAGGATGACGCAGTCCAATTTCTTCCTACGACTGGTTAGTGTATTCATGTGGTAGTGTTTCAACCTATCAGTGTAGCTAGTAAGTTGTTTAGCCAAGTGATCTCCGTAGCACAAATGGTAAAGGAACCGCTTTTGGACACTCTCTAATCGCTTCGAGTAAACTTCGTAATGTGGATTCCATACCACTGAACCATATTCTAGAATTGGACGGACTAAAGTATTGAAAAGTTTGATTTTTGTGGCGGGTCTTTTAAAGTCCTTACTATTTCGCAAAACAAATCCCAGTACCTTGAAAGATCTTGACACAATAATCAAGATGTGTATATCGAACTTTAGGGCTTGATCGAGTTGAATTCCCAGGTCGCGAATTTCACTCAGTTTCTTAACTTCAATTCCCTCTATGTAATATTTGTTTTCGACTACTATTTTATTACGTGTGAACTGGATGTAGTGACATTTACTAATATTTAAAAGCATTCTGTTTACTTTGCACCAGTCCACCAGTCTATCGATGTCATCCTGCAGCATTTTGGAATCTAATTTACTCATAATTGGCTTCATTATCTTTAAATCGTCTGCAAACAAATAAAAACGGGAGTGTTTAAAGCACTCAGTTATGTCATTTATGAAATCATTAAAAATAATCGGCCCCAAATGCGATTCTTGCGGTATTCCAGAGGTTGCTAGATAGCTTTCAGAGAAATGACCGTTCACTACTACTTTAGATTCTCTTTTGTCTAGGTAAGATTTAAACCACCTCAATAACGTTCCACCAACACCCAGTTGAGCCAATTTATTAATAAGAAGGCAGTGATCCACTTTATCGAATGCCTTGCTAAAATCTTTACAATGATTTTACATGAGTTGTATTGCAACATGTAGTTAGCTAGCGACCTCGTCAGCTGTTCATAATATTCTTGTCTGACCAACCGGCAGCAAGTTCGTCATGCTCCCTTAGATGTCACTGCTTGCGGTAGCGTCGGGGGTAATGGCTGACCTTTGCGTTATGCTCGTGAACGGGTGCTGCTTGTGGTGACTGGTCGTCTTGCTGACCATGGTTTTTGTTATTGTTACTTGTATTAACTGTTATTTTATTTTGGTCCGGAGGTCCTTAGTTAAACTATTGTAACTTCAACTTAGCTGTATGTATCAATTTGCATCGTTGAATATGTAAGCGGGCACGCCCTTTATGCCTGGAGGCTTTTAAGTTCTGTTTACGATTTTGTTTTATTATTTATTTCAGCTTGAGTTTAGTTTTCAATGTTTTATTGGTGATATATTGGCGTGTGCTAGCTGACATATGGTGAATAATGTATGTTTTGTTTTATAATATTAAGTAATTACTTACACGATATTGTATAGAATCAAGTTCTTCTAACTTAACAGACAGCTGTGCTGCTGGGGAGTTTGTTCCACCACTTCTTCTTCCCAGCTAAAGCACTAGGAAGTGTCGAAGGGTGGGCGTGGTGGCTGACTCTCAGCCTAGTTTGAATAAATGACTTTTGATTTTGATTTTGAAAAAATGTTATTGTGACTGTAGCATACAAACAAAATACACAAGATATCATCATCATTGTCCTGCCCTTCTCCCAATTTATTAGTGGTCGGCGCAACATGTCATTTACTTCCACACTTCTCTATTAGTCATCTCATTAGTGACACCCCTCTTTTTATTAATTAAAAAAAATACAAAACAATAATAATATAATAATCTGTTAGGTCCTGTGTACCAGTCATCGCACACACGCTTCTTAAATCTAGGGCACAAATTAGACTAAAAAATAAAATTGACAATCTTGTTAAAAAGTTTTATTTTCTATCCATTTAAAAAAATACACAAGACAGTAATAATACAATATAATAATCTATTAGGTCCTGCGTACAAGTCATCACACCACTCTCTTCTTAAATCTAGGGCACAAATTAGACTAAAAAATAAAATCGAGAATTTTGTTAAAAAGTTTTTTTTTTCAGTAATTATGATACTGCCTCATGTTTAACTCTACCAGTCAAGTCCTTTCATTTTTCAGGAGGTTGTCAAAAAATATGTAATCCACCTTACTGTGGCGTCGTCCATTTTGGATTTACAATGGTACTGAATATATTAAATTGTATTGTAATTAGAATCAAAGTTTTCTACCAAATTTCAGATCAAACTGACAACAAGAAGGGCGTTAAATTTTTATGACTAAATTTGACCCAAAAATATTGTTCCCAGGGCGGAGGGTCCACGCGTGGAGGTGACGACGCCCTCCATCGCAGAGCAATGCGACACCAGCCTCAACCTGTCCGAGAGGGAGTCCGAAGTGTGTGTCAGTACTGCGCGGTATGTATACAGTACAACAGTGAACTGTATGCGCTGGTGTTAAGGTGTGTAGTGCCACACCAGCCTCAACCTGTCCGAGAGGGAGTCCGAAGTGTGTGTCAGTACTGCGCGGTATGTATACAGTACAACAGTGAACTGTATGCGCTGGTGTTAAGGTGTGTAGTGCCACACCAGCCTCAACCTGTCCGAGAGGGAGTCCGAAGTGTGTGTCAGTACTGCGCGGTATGTATACAGTACAACAGTGAACTGTATGCGCTGGTGTTAAGGTGTGTAGTGCCACACCAGCCTCAACCTGTCCGAGAGGGAGTCCGAAGTGTGTGTCAGTACTGCGCGGTATGTATACAGTACAACAGTGAACTGTATGCGCTGGTGTTAAGGTGTGTAGTGCCACACCAGCCTCAACCTGTCCGAGAGGGAGTCCGAAGTGTGTGTCAGTACTGCGCGGTATGTATACAGTACAACAGTGAACTGTATGCGCTGGTGTTAAGGTGTGTAGTGCCACACCAGCCTCAACCTGTCCGAGAGGGAGTCCGAAGTGTGTGTCAGTACTGCGCGGTATGTATACAGTACAACAGTGAACTGTATGCGCTGGTGTTAAGGTGTGTAGTGCCACACCAGCCTCAACCTGTCCGAGAGGGAGTCCGAAGTGTGTGTCAGTACTGCGCGGTATGTATACAGTACAACAGTGAACTGTATGCGCTGGTGTTAAGGTGTGTAGTGCCACACCAGCCTCAACCTGTCCGAGAGGGAGTCCGAAGTGTGTGTCAGTACTGCGCGGTATGTATACAGTACAACAGTGAACTGTATGCGCTGGTGTTAAGGTGTGTAGTGCCACACCAGCCTCAACCTGTCCGAGAGGGAGTCCGAAGTGTGTGTCAGTACTGCGCGGTATGTATACAGTACAACAGTGAACTGTATGCGCTGGTGTTAAGGTGTGTAGTGCCACACCAGCCTCAACCTGTCCGAGAGGGAGTCCGAAGTGTGTGTCAGTACTGCGCGGTATGTATACAGTACAACAGTGAACTGTATGCGCTGGTGTTAAGGTGTGTAGTGCCACACCAGCCTCAACCTGTCCGAGAGGGAGTCCGAAGTGTGTGTCAGTACTGCGCGGTATGTATACAGTACAACAGTGAACTGTATGCGCTGGTGTTAAGGTGTGTAGTGCCACACCAGCCTCAACCTGTCCGAGAGGGAGTCCGAAGTGTGTGTCAGTACTGCGCGGTATGTATACAGTACAACAGTGAACTGTATGCGCTGGTGTTAAGGTGTGTAGTGCCACACCAGCCTCAACCTGTCCGAGAGGGAGTCCGAAGTGTGTGTCAGTACTGCGCGGTATGTATACAGTACAACAGTGAACTGTATGCGCTGGTGTTAAGGTGTGTAGTGCCACACCAGCCTCAACCTGTCCGAGAGGGAGTCCGAAGTGTGTGTCAGTACTGCGCGGTATGTATACAGTACAACAGTGAACTGTATGCGCTGGTGTTAAGGTGTGTAGTGCCACACCAGCCTCAACCTGTCCGAGAGGGAGTCCGAAGTGTGTGTCAGTACTGCGCGGTATGTATACAGTAGTGATGTAACGAATATTCGCATTCGTATTCGCGAATATTCGCCTATTTCTTGACATTCGTATTCGCATTAGCATTCGTAAATTTTACGCGGATGTTTTGCGAATATGAACGTCGGAAAAAGTAAACGAGATTTTAATAACAAAAAGGTAAAGCATACAAGGAATTATTATTTTCTAATCTTGAATCAATGAAGGTTGCCATTATAAATAATACTTTATTTTCTAAACCAGAAAATTTGCTAAGGAGCTCTTGTTTTAAAACGGCTGGCGCGTCACCAATCAGTTCATGGGTTGAATCAAAATCATTAAATAATCCTTTCTAAGGTGGCGATTAATGGAATTAATGATGATACAGAAACATCAGCCGCACTTAACTCTTTGGTCACTTCTTCGAATGGCATTAATAAACTGACTAGTTTTTCAATAAGCATCCACTCTTCAGAAGTCGGTTGGGGAATTTTATTATTTGTGAACGCATAAAGCCATAATGACTCCTTAACCCTGCAGTGGTCGCGCCCCTAAAAGTCACACGAGTGGTCGCGTGGATTACGTATGTAGACCATTTTAGTTACTAATTTTTTTTTAAATTAAATGCTTCGTTGTTCTATTTTTTTATTAAAATATGGCAATAAAACTTATCTACATTCAAATTAAAATCAAAATAAACTTAAAATCAGAATCATTCTTATAAAACTCAACAAAAACATAAACCTCTTAAAGGAAAATATTTCATTTTTTACTACCCTGGATTACAATTGTAATCCGCACGACCACTGCAAGGTTAAGTTCTTGAGCTTTCAGCCCTTCTTTTAAGATGTTTTGAATTTTGTGTGAAGCACAATCGATATGTTGAATGTTAAGAAACTCCTTTTTTCATGTTTGAGCTTGCATCCCAAACTAAACATTTTACTTTTTCTTTAGGTATTTCCCATGACGACAATAAGTTTTCAAGTTTATAAGCAATATTTTCGCTGCTTTGGCGGCTCATTGAAAACGCTTGCCTTCAACACTATCATTTTTCTTTCAAAATCTTCAGTTATCCCATGACAGCCCATGCCACGTCAAACTCAGAAGTGAGACCCCAGAACAAGAATCAGACCAAATATAATAAGTGAAATTTTTTCAAAAGATTTCAGCAATTAAAGGATTTTCTGGCTCACTTTGTCTTATAATTCGTCGCATATAAAAGAAGTAAAACTACCGACGAGATTTTAAATTATAGGACGGACATAAGTGTTTCAAGAGTCTTACGAACCCAGCACGATCGACGCATTTTTTTAATTCAAAAAATTCGATTTTATGCACTGACTGCGTAGATCTTCCTTTTCGAGAATTTTCATTGTTACAGATCTTGCATCTAGCTCGTTCCGCATCATAACGCGCAAAATATGTCCATACTTCACTAGAAACTGATTTTATCATCTTAAAAAATCACTGAACACACTCTAACCACAAAAGTTTCGTGTTTCTGTTAACGATCTTTCTTTATTTAAATATACAACATCAATCGGCTTTTTTTTGGATCGGCTCGACAATGTTTGGAATTAGATGCAAACAATGAAAAATGTGCGCATGTGACTCGTGCGCTAAGGAAGGTGCCAAAATAAAACCACAGATGGTGCTAAATTCAAAAGTGAAATATTCGCATTTGCATTCGTATTCGCGAATATCGATGGGAGATATTCGCATTCGCATTCATATTCGCGAATGCCTAAAAATGTATATTCGTTACATCACTAGTATACAGTACAACAGTGAACTGTATGCGCTGGTGTTAAGGTGTGTAGTGCCACACCAGCCTCAACCTGTCCGAGAGGGAGTCCGAAGTGTCCGACATTATTCCACGTGTAGCGAACAAATTATATCATTTTTTTTTGGGGAATGGTTTCTCGCAGGTCAACCTAAAAGGTTGGCGGCTGCTTAACCGGACTTGCCTATGGCTACTACGAGGGTTTTAAAACCTAAAACTAAAGCGACTACGCTACCCTCCGGGGGGCGGACCTCGGCTGGTAGAGGGCAGCAAGGGCCCCATCCCTTATTGCCCTCTACTAGTGACGCCTTTGCACAATCTTAATACATTGCTGGATCGGAGTGAACTGATCTGCAGTGCTGACAGCTCTTCAAACTTCTAGATAATTAGCGAATATTCGTATAGTTCTACTACTCGATCATAGATGGCGGTAGCGTGGTATTTTCTCTGTTACCAATCTACGTTAAAATATTGTTATGTAGATCGAAAAGTATAGAAACGTAACGTTAACTTCATCTTAGGATGGGGCAGTGTTACATAAATCGAAACGACACGCTAACGCCATCTGTTATCAAGAAGCAAGTACTACACGAACAATTGTTCGTAGACGCTACCGCCATCTACTATCGAATAGCGGGACTAAAACTGGTAGTATCTGGAAGTTTCTACGCTACTTGTGAACTGTGGCAATGTGTCGAATGTTCGGGAATGTTCTGCTCGGCATATGAATAGCGGATTTTCGGGCTGACGGGGCAGTTCGGTTACGGATGCGATCGAATACGATTCAAGCGATACAGTACAAGCGAGACAAGAAATTCCAAGTGACGTTTCTTGTTGTTGCGGTATTTGTGTTTATTTAATTAAACAGATTTTTGTGTTTCGGTAATATTGCTTTGAATTTTTTTATCCCGAACCCCAGCTCGTAACAATATAATAGTATTGTTATGTAGATCGTCAAGACTAGAAACGACACGCTAACGCCATCTGTTATTAAGTAGCATGCTACTAAATAATAGGTGCGCGGATAATCGTTCGTTTAGTACCTGTACTACACGAACGATTATCCGTAGACGCCACCAACATCTATTATCGAATAGCGGAATCAGACGCCGCTAACCGTGAACTGTGGCAAAAAATCGCGAGTATTCGAGAATGCTCAGCTCGACTTATGAATGCGATACAGTGAAGTACAAGCGAGACAAGTGATTCTGATTGACGTTTCTGATTACTGCGGTATTTGTGATTATTTGATTAAACTGTTTTTAGTGTTCTGGTAAAATTGATTTATCCCGAACCCCAGTTCGTAACAATAGTATTGTACATATACTGTCTTTCCCACAGATGCTGCTCCGGGCCGGGAGGGGCGAGCGAGGCGGCGGGAGGGAGCTGCGAGAGGGACAGGGGCTCGCCCGACGAGCCGCGCCTATACACCACCTGCAGCGGTGAGCATACTATACCCCACAGTTGTAGCTCGGTGCGAGAGGGACAGCTGCGAGAGGGACAGGGGCTCGCCCGACGAGCCGCGCCTATACACCACCTGCAGCGGTGAGCATACTATACCCCACAGTTGTAGCTCGGTGCGAGAGGGACAGGGGCTCGCCCGACGAGCCGCGCCTATACACCACCTGCAGCGGTGAGCATACTATACCCCACAGTTGTAGCTCGGTGCGAGAGGGACAGCTGCGAGAGGGACAGGGGCTCGCCCGACGAGCCGCGCCTATACACCACCTGCAGCGGTGAGCATACTATACCCCACAGTTGTAGCTCGGTGCGAGAGGGACAGGGGCTCGCCCGACGAGCCGCGCCTATACACCACCTGCAGCGGTGAGCATACTATACCCCACAGTTGTAGCTCGGTGCGAGAGGGACAGGGGCTCGCCCGACGAGCCGCGCCTATACACCACCTGCAGCGGTGAGCATACTATACCCCACAGTTGTAGCTCGGTGCGAGAGGGACAGGGGCTCGCCCGACGAGCCGCGCCTATACACCACCTGCAGCGGTGAGCATACTATACCCCACAGTTGTAGCTCGGTGCGAGAGGGACAGCTGCGAGAGGGACAGGGGCTCGCCCGACGAGCCGCGCCTATACACCACCTGCAGCGGTGAGCATACTATACCCCACAGTTGTAGCTCGGTGCGAGAGGGACAGGGGCTCGCCCGACGAGCCGCGCCTATACACCACCTGCAGCGGTGAGCATACTATACCCCACAGTTGTAGCTCGGTGCGAGAGGGACAGGGGCTCGCCCGACGAGCCGCGCCTATACACCACCTGCAGCGGTGAGCATACTATACCCCACAGTTGTAGCTCGGTGCGAGAGGGACAGGGGCTCGCCCGACGAGCCGCGCCTATACACCACCTGCAGCGGTGAGCATACTATACCCCACAGTTGTAGCTCGGTGCGAGAGGGACAGGGGCTCGCCCGACGAGCCGCGCCTATACACCACCTGCAGCGGTGAGCATACTATACCCCACAGTTGTAGCTCGGTGCGAGAGGGACAGGGGCTCGCCCGACGAGCCGCGCCTATACACCACCTGCAGCGGTGAGCATACTATACCCCACAGTTGTAGCTCGGTGCGAGAGGGACAGCTGCGAGAGGGACAGGGGCTCGCCCGACGAGCCGCGCCTATACACCACCTGCAGCGGTGAGCATACTATACCCCACAGTTGTAGCTCGGTGCGAGAGGGACAGGGGCTCGCCCGACGAGCCGCGCCTATACACCACCTGCAGCGGTGAGCATACTATACCCCACAGTTGTAGCTCGGTGCGAGAGGGACAGGGGCTCGCCCGACGAGCCGCGCCTATACACCACCTGCAGCGGTGAGCATACTATACCCCACAGTTGTAGCTCGGTGCGAGAGGGACAGCTGCGAGAGGGACAGGGGCTCGCCCGACGAGCCGCGCCTATACACCACCTGCAGCGGTGAGCATACTATACCCCACAGTTGTAGCTCGGTGCGAGAGGGACAGGGGCTCGCCCGACGAGCCGCGCCTATACACCACCTGCAGCGGTGAGCATACTATACCCCACAGTTGTAGCTCGGTGCGAGAGGGACAGGGGCTCGCCCGACGAGCCGCGCCTATACACCACCTGCAGCGGTGAGCATACTATACCCCACAGTTGTAGCTCGGTGCGAGAGGGACAGCTGCGAGAGGGACAGGGGCTCGCCCGACGAGCCGCGCCTATACACCACCTGCAGCGGTGAGCATACTATACCCCACAGTTGTAGCTCGGTGCGAGAGGGACAGCTGCGAGAGGGACAGGGGCTCGCCCGACGAGCCGCGCCTATACACCACCTGCAGCGGTGAGCATACTATACCCCACAGTTGTAGCTCGGTGCGAGAGGGACAGGGGCTCGCCCGACGAGCCGCGCCTATACACCACCTGCAGCGGTGAGCATACTATACCCCACAGTTGTAGCTCGGTGCGAGAGGGACAGCTGCGAGAGGGACAGGGGCTCGCCCGACGAGCCGCGCCTATACACCACCTGCAGCGGTGAGCATACTATACCCCACAGTTGTAGCTCGGTGCGAGAGGGACAGCTGCGAGAGGGACAGGGGCTCGCCCGACGAGCCGCGCCTATACACCACCTGCAGCGGTGAGCATACTATACCCCACAGTTGTAGCTCGGTGCGAGAGGGACAGGGGCTCGCCCGACGAGCCGCGCCTATACACCACCTGCAGCGGTGAGCATACTATACCCCACAGTTGTAGCTCGGTGCGAGAGGGACAGGGGCTCGCCCGACGAGCCGCGCCTATACACCACCTGCAGCGGTGAGCATACTATACCCCACAGTTGTAGCTCGGTGCGAGAGGGACAGGGGCTCGCCCGACGAGCCGCGCCTATACACCACCTGCAGCGGTGAGCATACTATACCCCACAGTTGTAGCTCGGTGCGAGAGGGACAGGGGCTCGCCCGACGAGCCGCGCCTATACACCACCTGCAGCGGTGAGCATACTATACCCCACAGTTGTAGCTCGGTGCGAGAGGGACAGGGGCTCGCCCGACGAGCCGCGCCTATACACCACCTGCAGCGGTGAGCATACTATACCCCACAGTTGTAGCTCGGTGCGAGAGGGACAGGGGCTCGCCCGACGAGCCGCGCCTATACACCACCTGCAGCGGTGAGCATACTATACCCCACAGTTGTAGCTCGGTGCGAGAGGGACAGGGGCTCGCCCGACGAGCCGCGCCTATACACCACCTGCAGCGGTGAGCATACTATACCCCACAGTTGTAGCTCGGTGCGAGAGGGACAGCTGCGAGAGGGACAGGGGCTCGCCCGACGAGCCGCGCCTATACACCACCTGCAGCGGTGAGCATACTATACCCCACAGTTGTAGCTCGGTGCGAGAGGGACAGCTGCGAGAGGGACAGGGGCTCGCCCGACGAGCCGCGCCTATACACCACCTGCAGCGGTGAGCATACTATACCCCACAGTTGTAGCTCGGTGCGAGAGGGACAGCTGCGAGAGGGACAGGGGCTCGCCCGACGAGCCGTGCCTATACACCACCTGCAGCGGTGAGCATACTATACCCCACAGTTGTAGCTCGGTGCGAGAGGGACAGCTGCGAGAGGGACAGGGGCTCGCCCGACGAGCCGCGCCTATACACCACCTGCAGCGGTGAGCATACTATACCCCACAGTTGTAGCTCGGTGCGAGAGGGACAGGGGCTCGCCCGACGAGCCGCGCCTATACACCACTTGCAGCGGTGAGCATACTATACCCCACAGTTGTAGCTCGGTGCGAGAGGGACAGGGGCTCGCCCGACGAGCCGCGCCTATACACCACCTGCAGCGGTGAGCATACTATACCCCACAGTTGTAGCTCGGTGCGAGAGGGACAGCTGCGAGAGGGACAGGGGCTCGCCCGACGAGCCGCGCCTATACACCACCTGCAGCGGTGAGCATACTATACCCCACAGTTGTAGCTCGGTGCGAGAGGGACAGGGGCTCGCCCGACGAGCCGCGCCTATACACCACCTGCAGCGGTGAGCATACTATACCCCACAGTTGTAGCTCGGTGCGAGAGGGACAGGGGCTCGCCCGACGAGCCGCGCCTATACACCACCTGCAGCGGTGAGCATACTTATACCCCACAGTTGTAGCTCGGTGCGAGAGGGACAGGGGCTCGCCCGACGAGCCGCGCCTATACACCACCTGCAGCGGTGAGCATACTATACCCCACAGTTGTAGCTCGGTGCGAGAGGGACAGGGGCTCGCCCGACGAGCCGCGCCTATACACCACCTGCAGCGGTGAGCATACTATACCCCACAGTTGTAGCTCGGTGCGAGAGGGACAGGGGCTCGTCCGACGAGCCGCGCCTATACACCACCTGCAGCGGTGAGCATACTATACCCCACAGTTGTAGCTCGGTGCGAGAGGGACAGCTGCGAGAGGGACAGGGGCTCGCCCGACGAGCCGCGCCTATACACCACCTGCAGCGGTGAGCATACTATACCCCACAGTTGTAGCTCGGTGCGAGAGGGACAGGGGCTCGCCCGACGAGCCGCGCCTATACACCACCTGCAGCGGTGAGCATACTATACCCCACAGTTGTAGCTCGGTGCGAGAGGGACAGGGGCTCGCCCGACGAGCCGCGCCTATACACCACCTGCAGCGGTGAGCATACTATACCCCACAGTTGTAGCTCGGTGCGAGAGGGACAGCTGCGAGAGGGACAGGGGCTCGCCCGACGAGCCGCGCCTATACACCACCTGCAGCGGTGAGCATACTATACCCCACAGTTGTAGCTCGGTGCGAGAGGGACAGCTGCGAGAGGGACAGGGGCTCGCCCGACGAGCCGCGCCTATACACCACCTGCAGCGGTGAGCATACTATACCCCACAGTTGTAGCTCGGTGCGAGAGGGACAGCTGCGAGAGGGACAGGGGCTCGCCCGACGAGCCGCGCCTATACACCACCTGCAGCGGTGAGCATACTATACCCCACAGTTGTAGCTCGGTGCGAGAGGGACAGGGGCTCGCCCGACGAGCCGCGCCTATACACCACCTGCAGCGGTGAGCATACTATACCCCACAGTTGTAGCTCGGTGCGAGAGGGACAGCTGCGAGAGGGACAGGGGCTCGCCCGACGAGCCGTGCCTATACACCACCTGCAGCGGTGAGCATACTATACCCCACAGTTGTAGCTCGGTGCGAGAGGGACAGGGGCTCGCCCGACGAGCCGCGCCTATACACCACCTGCAGCGGTGAGCATACTATACCCCACAGTTGTAGCTCGGTGCGAGAGGGACAGCTGCGAGAGGGACAGGGGCTCGCCCGACGAGCCGCGCCTATACACCACCTGCAGCGGTGAGCATACTATACCCCACAGTTGTAGCTCGGTGCGAGAGGGACAGGGGCTCGCCCGACGAGCCGCGCCTATACACCACCTGCAGCGGTGAGCATACTATACCCCACAGTTGTAGCTCGGTGCGAGAGGGACAGCTGCGAGAGGGACAGGGGCTCGCCCGACGAGCCGCGCCTATACACCACCTGCAGCGGTGAGCATACTATACCCCACAGTTGTAGCTCGGTGCGAGAGGGACAGCTGCGAGAGGGACAGGGGCTCGCCCGACGAGCCGCGCCTATACACCACCTGCAGCGGTGAGCATACTATACCCCACAGTTGTAGCTCGGTGCGAGAGGGACAGCTGCGAGAGGGACAGGGGCTCGCCCGACGAGCCGCGCCTATACACCACCTGCAGCGGTGAGCATACTATACCCCACAGTTGTAGCTCGGTGCGAGAGGGACAGCTGCGAGAGGGACAGGGGCTCGCCCGACGAGCCGCGCCTATACACCACCTGCAGCGGTGAGCATACTATACCCCACAGTTGTAGCTCGGTGCGAGAGGGACAGCTGCGAGAGGGACAGGGGCTCGCCCGACGAGCCGCGCCTATACACCACCTGCAGCGGTGAGCATACTATACCCCACAGTTGTAGCTCGGTGCGAGAGGGACAGGGGCTCGCCCGACGAGCCGCGCCTATACACCACCTGCAGCGGTGAGCATACTATACCCCACAGTTGTAGCTCGGTGCGAGAGGGACAGGGGCTCGCCCGACGAGCCGCGCCTATACACCACCTGCAGCGGTGAGCATACTATACCCCACAGTTGTAGCTCGGTGCGAGAGGGACAGGGGCTCGCCCGACGAGCCGCGCCTATACACCACCTGCAGCGGTGAGCATACTATACCCCACAGTTGTAGCTCGGTGCGAGAGGGACAGGGGCTCGCCCGACGAGCCGCGCCTATACACCACCTGCAGCGGTGAGCATACTATACCCCACAGTTGTAGCTCGGTGCGAGAGGGACAGGGGCTCGCCCGACGAGCCGCGCCTATACACCACCTGCAGCGGTGAGCATACTATACCCCACAGTTGTAGCTCGGTGCGAGAGGGACAGGGGCTCGCCCGACGAGCCGCGCCTATACACCACCTGCAGCGGTGAGCATACTATACCCCACAGTTGTAGCTCGGTGCGAGAGGGACAGCTGCGAGAGGGACAGGGGCTCGCCCGACGAGCCGCGCCTATACACCACCTGCAGCGGTGAGCATACTGTTATTGGGCACTTTGAATGATCTAGAGATTAGGAGCTTTTGTTTTGGGTAATCATCAACTGACGTCTCCCGCTCTAGGTGGGAGGGCGTGTCAGATATAACTGACTAAAACCCACCCGTGTTCCTTCAGTTGCCTATATGCCAGGGCCACGGTAACACTTTTGAACAAATCTCTCGCGACCCTGGCAGAGAGATTCGGAGCTGTGGTGCACAGTGTTGCACAGTGTTGTGCAAATATTGACCATGTATTAGATTCACCGTATTTGACATGCATTAGTATTGACCATGTGATAGTTGCACTGTACTTTTACATTTATAATAACTTACCATCTATAATAATTCCAAATTTTTTATGCCATATCTACCTACATAATTATTGTATGCCTATAAGGCAGGACATATTGGTACTTTAATATATTGTTAAGACCTGTAACTTACATGTGCCCACAATAAAGATACTTTGACTTTGACTTTGACTTTGACCATTTCCATGAATAGAGAGTTACCACGGGGGTTATAGTGAGGTCTTGGCCTCGAACCCAGACATCACCACTGGTCTCAAACTCACTTCTACTGCCGGACATAGGCCTCCCCAATTTGGGGGGGTTCACCATAATCGCCAGGCTTGGCAGGTGGATTGGCGATCGCAGTATGGTGGTAAAATACGTAGAGAACGCTGCTGTCCATTCTCTAATACAGTGGCGTAGCGTGCCTTAGCGAGGCCCCGTATAAAAATTTGTTTGGGGGCCCTTAGGAAGGGTAACGATTTCTCACAAAAGGAAAAAAAAACCGGCCAAGTGCGAGTCGGACTCCGCACCGAGGGTTCCGTACAAACCTGTACGTATTTTCGGTTTAAAAATATATATATTTTTTAATTTTTATATTTAAATTGATTGAATGTAAGGTAAATTGCGGTTTACGATTTATGACGTTTTAAAAAAACTACTCACTCGATCTCGTTCAAACCAATTTTCGGTGGTAGTTTACATGGTAATGTACATCATATATTTTTTTTAGTTTTGTCATTCTCTTATTTTAGAAGTTACGGGGGGGGGGGGGGACACATTTTACCACTTTGGAAGTGTCTCTCGCGCAAACTATTCAGTTTAGAAAAAAATGATAATAGAAACCTCATTACCATTTTTGAAGACCTATTCATAGATACCCCACACGTATGGGTTTGATGAAAAAAAACATTTTTGAGTTTCAGTTCTATGTATGGGGAACCCCAAAATTTATTGTTTTTTTTCTATTTTAGTGTGAAAATCTTAATGCGGTTCACAGAATACATCTACTTACCAAGTTTCAACAGCATAGCTCTTATAGTTTCAGAATAAAATGGCTGTGACATACGGACGGACGGACAGACAGACAGACAGACAGACATGACGAATCTATAAGGGTTCCGTTTTTTGCCATTTGGCAACGGAACCCTAAAAAATGTTTGCATAAAATTAAAAGAAATATTTATTCATCATAATTATTTATCTGTCACTTTTTCCAAAACTTTTATATACAATTCAAATTAAATAACTCTCCTTGCCTTTTTGTTTCGGCAAACTGGAGGTAATACCTACATAATTCTACTGTTATAAGTACAATTTTAATAAGTTATTTTACCAAGTGTATTGTATTTTAAAAAACGAGAAAACAAAAAAATAATTTAAGCGTTTGAGGGGTCTAGATGATGATTAAGTCAGCAGTAGTTATTAACTTTTTTACACATGTTATTAATGGCAACCCACACGTCTAAATGTTTGAACACGAAACGCAGTTTTCGGAGATTCCCACAAATAATGTATACGTTTAGGTATGTACTCGCTTAGGTCCGAGTAGGGGAATTACCGCGCGCTATTCACTTGCCTAGAGGGCTTAGAACCGATCTGGTGTATCCATGAAAAGTGGTATGTATAGGTAGAGGACACATAATGTCAAGTAACACGGTACCCGAAAATGTCACGTTACCGAGATATTTCAAGGTAAACTCTATCGACTATCGACTCTAATCGACATAAGTACAACGACAACCATTAAAAATAGACTTATGACGTGTTTATAGGCGTCGGATTGTATCCAAATAATCGTTCCTAGGTTGATTATTATTATTACTGTTTATTGGAAGAGAGTAGGTACATCACATAGTACTAGGAGTACGAGAAAACTGCTGCTATAATTCGTTATTTATCTGCTAAATCGCATCGCAATGAAACTGCAGGTTGGTTGCAATCATTACTGAGCTTGAATGTGTGCATGTTTACCTTCAAATATCTCGGTAACGTGACACTTTCGGGTACCGTGTTACGGACATTTTTTGTTCGTCTATATGTCTGCTAGCCATACATACCACTTTCACTGTGCACCACGATTACGAAAAAAAAAACTAAATGGCGGCGGGTCGGAATGCCAGCTCCCATACAAAAAGGTTCGAACCCCTTTCCTCCGTCAATCTATTGTTTCGTTTCGATACCATTGACGATTTAACGTATAGTAAGCAAAGCAAAGCATGTTTGTGTTACCGTTGATCCACTTTAGCCAAAGTTGAATTGTTTAATTAAGATGTTTCAAATAGACAAATCCAAGTTATATCAAAAAAAAATCGAAAGTTTTATAAATGCATATAACAATGTTTACGTAAACATGGGAGGGTCAGCAAAAGTAAGCAAAGCTCTAACCCCCCCCCCCCCCCCCCGGGTTAGAGCTTTGCTTACTTTTGCTGACAAGGGGGGTGGGGGAGTAAATAATTGTAATAAATCTGCTTACGTAATATTTGAACAGCCCCTGATGCGAGAAGTGAGCCCCCCTGTAATAGAGATTGACGCACCATAATCGATAATCAGATCGGCTATTTTACGAGTGCGTCTGCTTCGAATGCTTTCCGTGTGTTTCTTATTGTGCAAGTTGTTTAAACTGAATGTTGTTAAATTGTCAAATTGAAAATAATGTATACTAAACGGCCTGAAAACCTCAATACCTACTTAGTTCTTTAAAAAAAAAATGTTCGACATTTTCCACCACCATAGGTAGGTATGACGTAATTTGTTTTGAGACTTATTTCCGGGAATCAAGGGATAAGAGTGCGCGAGCGCAACAACAAGTTATGACGTGTCGTAACGTGATTGGTGCAACGATAGGGTATCTACGGAATGTTCGGTTGCATTCAAACGTACTTCAGTGTTCTATTACCCACCATAATAGACGCACTACTCCCACACATTCATTACTTACTTATTTGTTATTTTGTATTTGTGAAAATGTTTGAAAATTTAGTGACAAACCTTGATCTTTTCGTTATTTTAAAAAACAGTGGCAGTATTAAAAATAATGACAGTTTGTGTAGTGAGATAAGGTCTAAATTTTTAGTCGAATTAAGTGATGATCACGAAAAGACCTTAAAGTTGTTTTGTGCAAAATTTTGTTATAATTTAAATAGAAGATGGGAAAACGCTTATCGTAAAGAAAATATATTCAGAACTAAAAATAGTGAATGGTTACAAGAAAACATAATATGGCCAGACTTTATTAAGTGTTTAATAGGCAGTAATGAAGATCAACCAGCACTGAGTACATCAACTCAGTATGTATCACCATCAAAAGTTTCTGTCGGTGTCTCCACCGAACAAAGCCCAAGAAAACCTTTTTGTGAATTAGCGCCTAAACAGAAAAAAAGACGTGCAGAAAACTTTCATTTATCTTCGGACGAAATAAAATATGCATATTTTGAGCAGTTGAAAGCGGATGGGAATGAGGAGATTGCTAAAATACTAGAACATTTACTAAAGAATCCCCAAGATGTAAAAAAGTTAAAAAGTGCATATCTGCTAAAGAAACAAAACCTGTGTTTTCTCCGGATGAGGCTTTAGGGTTATTTTATCACTTAAGCTGACCAAGTGGCAATACAATACTTTAAGACAAAGTGTTAACATTGCATTTTAGAGGCAATTTCATCAGGTTACCACATTGACACAGCGAAATTTCACGAATATGCTCAAGTGACCATGCAACTGTATTTGAAATTATATAGCTGATATTGTATGCCTTCAAGTGTTCATAAAGTTCTTATGCATGGGCCAGCTATTATTGAAAGTTTTGGTCTAATACCAATTGGACAGCTGTCTGAAGAAGCTGCTGAAGCTAGAAATAAAGACTTTCGTAGGTACCGCCAACACCATTCCAGGAAATGCAGTAGAAAAACTACAAATGAAGACATTTTAAATAATTTATTGACCAGCTCTGATCCACTCATCTCAGCGAAACGTCACAAACTTCGCAGAAAACATAAAACTTTGTCAGTAGAAGCACAAAGTTTATTAGTAATTGAACAAGCGGAAACATTTGATGATGACGAATACGAAAATATTGCATTCGTTAATGTGGATACCCTTGACAGTGATTAAATTAAAACAGTGCAGTGGCCAGTAGTGATTGTGATTTTTACTTATTTATTTATTTATTTTATTCATCCTTAGTGGATTAGGCCTAAAGGGGAGACCACTACATAAAAAAACGCGCCTAGTTCTTAACCTCTATGGTGGTGTGGAATAGAGAACAAAATTTGAAATTGCGACCAAATCGCAGAAAATCGCAACCCGAGAATAGGCGCTAAAATAGGACAAATATACGTACTATGCATACGTAGAGTCAATTCTTTGAGAAAATTTGAGAATTTCGAGATTTTCACATTTTTTTCTTTTGCTTCATACAAAAATTATTTTGGATATTTATAACTCCGAAAATACTAAGTTATCTGAACGACCCTCATAGAAATAATTACTTATAATCGATAGATAAATCCAACACAATATTTAAAATTTCAGAAAAAGAAACATTTTTTTTTAAATGCTAAGTCCTTTACCGGCCCGTTTCAGCCCACTGTGCGCCGGCCAGCTTCAGCTGCGGCGGTGAGCGTTGCAATCACCTGCTCCTCAGCTCACGGGCCTCGCCCCTCCGCGCCTACGCGATTCTAAATTACACTCTAGGGGTAGGGCAGACAAGACTACGTGGAGTCAGATTTACAGCGATTCGTTTCTGTCACTAAAACCTAACTTGTAGCAATTTTTTACTACTAACAATTTTATTATAAATGAACATTCGGCATAATACACTTTATATAATTAAATACTTAGGACATATGACTTTATAACGTGCAAAATTAGGAGACTTAAAGATAATAGTATTTGATATTATGACAGAATAGTTTTAGAAGCAAAGATAATAATGTAAAACAAAATTTAGATTGTTTTAATATTATGGTTACTGACGTTTATAGCTAACGTGTTATGGATAATGATTTTCGGACAAACGATTTTAGGAGAAGAAAGGGAGTACCGAAAAAGACTATAAACGGGGAAATCCCGCAGCCCGCGATAACCGATGTAGGGTGTTGCCAACTTTAGAACGCACGCTTTACGCGGAAAAAAATAAATTGTACTTAGTGACTTTTTTCATTTCTGAAAAAAAAAATTGGGTAGTTTTTATGAATTTTTGCTTATGCACGTTGGGGGCCCCCCTGGCCCGGGGGCCCGTATAATTTATACGGCAGATACGGCGGTAGCTACGCCCCTGCTCTAATAAGTCCCTTAGTCACCTCTTACGACACCCACGGGAAGAAATGGGATGGTGTTATTCTTTACGTCCGACACCACACGGAACCAGGTTGGTTTCAATTCCTCAAACTCAGTGACTTAGTAAGTTAATGCTAGGTCGTCTACGTACAGAAAACGGGTTATATTTGGCTCACCGGTTGATCGTTACTGTATATGTTAAACAACAGAGGAACCAGTACACTTCCCTGAGGTATACCGTTCTTTTTAGTTCGCCACTTACTGTTGTCATCAAAAAGATTTACTTGAGATCGACGCTTGCTAAGGAGTTCTCGTAGAAATTGAGTAAACTTTGTATCCTCTGTTAAGTAGGTAACCTTCTACAACAAGCGCTGAATGTTTACCATGCCGTAGGCTGCCGACAAGTCTTCAAATACTGCGACCGTCACGTTTCTCGTTTCAAACCCATCCTCGATATGTAGTGTGAGGTTTAGGACCTGGTCACAATAGGACTTGTCTGGTCTAAATCCGGCTTGCTCCGAATAAATGTAGTGTTCTACGAGGTATAAGAAAGAAGAAAGAAAGAAAATACGTTTATTTGCGGTAAACACGACGCAAAGTAAGACTGAACACAACAAAAATGAAAAAAAAGTATCGGAATCTCTTAATTGAGCACGTAAATGCTAGTTTCTGACATCGCACCTTAAACCATATTTTTTTTAATTTTGTTTTTTTGTTAATTTATTTTGGCTGTATTATTTTGGAAGGGCTCGTGGCTAAGTTACAACAGCCGCACGGGTCGATCGTTCAGGTTAAGCTATACTTGGCGCGGTTTGTCCGTGGATGGGTGACCATCTTTACATACCAAGACCCTTCCGTGCCTCGGAAAGCACACTGGTCCGGGCTGTCTTTCGTAGATCTTAGATAGTCGTTACGGGTCGTCAGAAAGTCCGAAAGTTTGACAAACAGTCTTACTAAGGAGTATCGTATTACCCAGTAACTGGGTTGTGGAGGTCAGATAAGCAGTCGTTCCATGTAAATTACTAGTACTCAGCTGCATCCGGTTAGACTGGGAGCCGACCCCAACATACTTGTGATAAAGCTAGGCAGATGAGATGATGACAATATTGTGTGCCCTTGAGTTAGTGCTAAATAAATATATTTTGTTTCAGGTCGCTGCGCGTCGCGCCAGGCCAAGCTAGCGGCGCGGGTGCGCCTGCGCCGGACGGACGACTCCGACTCCTCCAACCAGCACAACGACGACGTGAGTACACACACACATGCTCACTCACACACTACTGTTCCTCATCTTAAGGACTATTGTTGTCTGATCATTGCTCGATACAATCTACTTAAGAATTAGTTCAGACAGAACAGAAAAACGTCCGATTCATTTACAGGCTCCATTGAAAATAGGATCGTATTTCCATAGTCTAAAGATGAAAATTGTATGAATAACGACGCAGTCAGCTCGCGCGTTCTCGTGACTCGTGGTTACTCTCGGTGAAGGCTTGAGCCTACGCGAGGAGCTTTCCTTTCTTTCCGAACTGATACTTACCGACAGAACTAAATATGTCATTATAAATATCCCGCTGGAAACAATAATTTTCTTGACAAAAATAAAATATTAACTAACATTACATGATTCTTTCTGGAACAATAACTTAAAAAAACAAAATTACCAATGAAAAATTTCAACGCATTTGGGTTCAGAATCCATGTTAACAGAGGGGCAATTCCCGTAATATTTCACAGTTTGACTGTGGCGTGCACAGGGTTTTATGACAGGGATAACAGTTTAAAAAATGAAGAAAAAAAATGTATTTTGCAATTGTAAAGAAAAAACTCACCAAATGGTTTAAAAGGTTGAAATGACGATTTTCTGATGATATTAATAAAAGATTTCGGCCACCTCAAATATCTAATCCAAGTGAGTGATAGTTACATAACATGTCACTTGAAAGATAACAATAAACTTCGCTAAACGTAAAACTTCTTCGTAATTCTTGTCTCAATACGATAATTATCAAATGTATTAAACGTTAAGCAAGCATCCAGATGTTTTTATGCATGATCCTTTTTGTTGCCGCATAATAGAAATTATGTAAATCTGTACCTCTATCTCGAACGATTCCACACTGTACTCGAAGGGTCCGTAACTTAACTTCGAGAGTCATATGTTCGAGGGATGGAAAGTCGACTGCACGATTGTTCGAATGGAAGTTATTGTGAAACAACCTTATCGCCAAACGCTACTTCGACTGAACGATTTATCGAATATTTATAAATCGATGGACTGTTGTTTCGAATGAGTTTTAGTCATTAAATAGTTTTATAGTTGACATAAATTATTAAAAAAATATGTTTCGTCACATATTATTTCATCCATAATCGAGTAAATCAAACACTTTTAAGATATCTTATGTTCTCCCCGTAGATTTGGGAAACATGAAATTTGGTGACAAGGCAGGTAATAAAGCACAAATGAAGGGAAAATTGTTTATTTTAAAAACAAAAACATTTACGTTACGATTTTCGCACAAAATTAACGTACCTAGTCAAAAACCTTTTCGGTAGATTAGAGTTCTATAACTCTCTGAGAACTCCTCTAATAATGCAAACATTTAGTTTTTTTTTCTTTCCCAACCAGTTTTTTCTTTTTGGTAGAAGAAACTGACCCACCTTGGGCTATAATTGGTACTATAATCAACTCATTATTTGGAACCTAATTAAAACCATCAAAGAAATGGAAAAAGAACAAAAAAATAATAAGTCAGTTTCTTCTACCAAAAAGATTTCATGTTTCCCAAATCTACGGGGAGAACATACGATAAAAGTGTTTGATTTTCTCGATTATGGATGAAATAATATGTGACGAAACATCTTTTTTAAATAATTTTATTTCAATTATAAAAGTATATAATGACTAAAACCCATTCGAAACAACAGTCCATCGATTTATAAATATTCGATGAATCGTTCAGTCGAAGTAGCGTTTGGCGATAAAAGGTTGTTTCACAATAACTTCCATTCGAACAATCGTGCAGTCGACTTTCCATTCCTCGAACATATCACTCTCGAAGTTAAGTTACGGACCCGCACTCGAACTACTAAACATCAAGCAAGGAAAACAAATAATTTAACTGTGTGTACACAATTACACAGCTAGTTGTATGTTTCATATAGCTGCAGCTAATAATACTTACGCTACCGGCGATGCGTATATGGAATCTATCTAATCTACCTTCAGCCAACGCTCTGTAGTGTTGAGTGCAGGTATAAAATAAAAATATATACGCTCGTGCTAGGGATTTGAAAAAATATACCCGAACGCAACATTTTTCTGGGGAATACTTTCATGTAGGACACTCCATTTTGCTATACTGTAATGTATACCCGTTTCACTGTCTCTCCACTTTTAATTACGCTAACAAAGAGACATTTAATTTTATATGATATGATTGAGATAAATAATACAAGAAGAAAAGTGGGGAAAAAAACTTTTATTACAAAGAGAAATGTTCTTACTATAAAAATACAATTGGCATGAATTAGTAAAATAAAAAAAATGGATTTGCGAATAAAACTTGTGCGACACACTGAATCTAGTCGTTTCTAGCACTCGCCGGCCGCTGCCGCGGCACCGCTCGCTTCGCTCGCTCGGCTCGTGCGTAGGAGGTCACAGTTTTAACCTAACCTAACCTAGTGTACGATGTGAGCTCGAGTGTATCGCACAAGCGTGCATTCGAACTATTGTGAGTCGCAGTACAGTTTTGTCGCACAAGTGTTATTCGCACATTCAATTGTCGAGCTTACGTAGTACACCCGTCGGGTATGTTTTAAAATACCTACGCGCGAAATCTTAAATCTGAAAGTATACCCAATGTCAACTCGGCCAGTGACGTCACATATGTTAGGTAAAGGTACGCTTTATTGTATTAATTCTTTATTTCTGGATTTGAAAACATACCCGACGGCAACACGATCTCTGACGTCATGAGCGTTGTGTGAAGGTATAGATTCCATTTACGCACCGGCGATATACATATTAGAAATTAGTATTTTCGTAAAAACGAATCCCAACCTTTTTGAAAAAATGACAATGGTACGAAATGTTAAGATTCGCAGTCAGTATAAAAATTCTTTGAGTAATTATAAATGTAAAACTGCATTAGCAAAAAAAGTATCTTGGGTATGGGTCCTCACATTTATAATAAAATTCCAGAAGCCATAAAAGAATTAAATTTTATACAATTTAAGAAAAAAATGAAATTGTACTTAATTGATAATGTTATTATACTATTGACGAATGCTTAAATGACGAATTAATTTAGAATGATTAATATTGAGATTAAATTACTGTGACATTTTAATTATTTTGACATTTTAATTATTTGGAAATTTAATTATTTTGACATTTAATTTTTTTTATTTTGACATACGAATTTAGACGTTTTAATAATTCCTCATTTAGGTCTGATATGATTAGAGTATTCACTATTTGTTTGATTTATTTTCTATTTTGATACCAATATAATGCATGATTTTCAAATATTTTTGTTAATAATAATTTGCTATTGCCATCTAGATTTGCACACTATATTTGTACGCCTCCTGGCATAACGTAGCGCTCTCATTATCAACATAAGATCTGTACTTTTATTACCTATGTTAACAAATAAATAAACTGAACTGAACTTCATAATTATTACTGTGCTAAACTTACGAGTTGTATTTATTACCTCTTTGCTGGGTTAATTCTCGTAACTCAGGTACACATCTCCCTTTAGGTACAATTTGAACCTATTCATTAAACGGCAATTGCAAAAACTTACCATTTATAACCTTTTATAAACACACATTTTAAACACAAACCTCAATCGAACAACATCCCTATAACAACATCTATACAAATAAATAAAATTTGGAGTGTCTGTTTGTAATATTAAGATAACCACTTTTTACTAAGTGTATATGGATGTATACACGGTGCATATACCAAAACAACATTTTTTACAATTTTTGTCTGTCTGCCTGTTTGTTCCGGCTAATCTCTGAAATGGCTGGACCGATTTTGACGGGACTTTCACTGGCAGATAGCTGGTGTAACAAGGAGTAACTTGCTGATGTAACCGGGCGCGGGCAATCCATAATAATATATAATACTAGCTTTTGCCCGCCCTTCGCCGCTTCGCCCGCGTGTATGTCGGAAATTAACGCAGGTATTTTTCTAAAATAAAAGTAGCCTAAGTTACTCCTTGTTACATCAGCTATCTGCCAGTGAAAGTCCCGTCATAATCGGTCCAGCCATTTCAGAGATTAGCCGGAACAAATAGACAGACAGACAGACCGACAAAAATTTAAAAAAATGTTGTTTTGGTATATGTACCGTGTATACATTCATATACACTTAGTAAAAAGTGGTTATCTTAATATTACAAACAGACACTCCAATTTTTTTATTTGTATAGATTATAAATGTGAATCTAAGTTTGTTTGTTACGCTTTCACGCGAAAACTACGTAACCGATCATCATGAAACTTTTTGCACATATTCTTGTAGGTATTAGAAGTAACAAAGGATACTTTTTATGAAAAAAAATCTAAGTTTATTGTTATTTTTAACGGGAGCGAAGCTGCGGGAAAAGCTAGTTTTGAATAAAACAAACGAAAAGCAATTGTTAAAACAATTCATTAAACTAATTGAAATTAGCAACAAAACAACCTAGATATTTACGTTGAAATGAATAAATCACAAGGAAACCATTAAAATAAAATTTCTAAATTTTGATAAGTAAAACGTTAACAAATAAAATAGTATGGTTGTCAACCGGAATTTTCCTTAGTTTTCGTAAATATTCAACTTGGTCACAAAATATTCCCGGCGCGCCAATACTGTCGTGATGACGCGACCTATGGCTGGGATTGGTTACCTGCCGCAGGAGTTCGCTTTGTTACCGCGCCGTTGTGTACAGTTCACAGAGACGGAAACGTAGACCCACATATCACGAAATGCGTACATTTATGAATTCATTGTAGTCAGTTTCACTCGCTGCCTTATTGCGCTGCGATCTGTGAAGGACGCGTTGCCGTAGTAAATATTAGTACGGTATGAACGTTGCTATTGATTTACATAAGAAGTTTGAACTTTTTGAATAATATTATTATTTAGTATAAACTCTAAGCTCGACAAACAACTTTCTTAACTCTCTCTTTCTCGTTATTCTTTAAATATCAGTAACTGTTCTCGATCTAGATCTACTAGGTCTAGGGTCTGCAGTGTCTTTATTCCTATATAGACCATACGTCGCTGCAGTCTGATCTCACTCTCAATCTGTAAAAATTACCCTGAGTTTCCATACACTTTTGATAAGTTTTTAACATTTGATTGTCGTTGAGATGAGACTGAGACTAGATTTTGAACATTTTCAATTACGAGATATGGCCTTTAGATTGTGTGTTTAATGTCCTTGCCACACAGTATAAAAATGTTTTATTATCTCTTTTAAATTTTTGAATTGGGGGGCCAGACATCCCAAACCGTTCAGCCGTTTTTACTTGATTAAGTAACAAACGTTCAAAACCTTCACATTTTTCTTATTATTAGTAGGATGTTTTAACATCGTAATAGTACATTATGGTACAAGTGTGTAATGTTGGTGATTACCGCTGAGGCGCCATTGAGACCCGAGCCGTCAGGTGAGGGTCTTAAGAGAGCCGAGGACGGTAATCATCAATACACACGTGTATCATACGACGTTTTTCAACACACTTGCGAGGAAAAAACAAATATGTATTGCATAAATCGTTTAATTATTAAAACAATTGGTGTTAGGGGAAAATTGGGAAATGGCGCGCAATTTTTTTTTTTGCACGCGCCAATTGTAAGTTGATTGATTACAGCCATACAGCCTACTTCAAAATGATAATTTTTGTGATAAAATGCAAATATTTTATAAGAAATTATTGTGAATTATAAATAATTTGATAATAATAAATGTTTTTTCGTCTTAATTAGGGACACATTTATTTATTTCAAAAATGTAAATAGATTTTCGGTGGCATAAAACCTCTTTGTTGTTACAAAAAAAAAAAAAAACTGTATTACCCGGTTAAATTGAAAATGCTCTGTTTACTCGCATATAATTTGCAGTTAGGTACTAACTTAACTTTGTAGGGATCATTCTATTATGCACTAGTGTGTAATATTATTATGCACGTGTATGTTATAGTTCGGTTTATGGCCCTAAGAACGATATAATAAGGCTCACTTTACGAGCAAGTGTGTTGAAATAGTACATTATGGTACAAGTGTGTAATGTTGGTGATTACCGCTGAGGCGCCATTGAGACCCGAGCCGTCAGGTGAGGGTCTTAAGAGAGCCGAGGACGGTAATCATCAATACACACGTGTATCATACGACGTTTTTCAACACACTTGCGAGGAAAAAACAAATAACAGCAACAAATGCGATACAAACAAAATATGAAAATTAGGGGAAAATTGGGAAATGGCGCGCAATTTTTTTTTTTTGCTCGCGCCAAATGTAAGTTGATTGATTACAGCCATACAGCCTACTTCAAAATGATAATTTTTGTGATAAAATGCAAATATTTTATAAGAAATTATTGTGAATTATAAATAATTTGATAATAATAAATGTTTTTTCGTCTTAATTAGGGACACATTTATTTATTTCAAAAATGTAAATAGATTTTCGGTGGCATAAAACCTCTTTGTTGTTACAAAAAAAAAAAAAACTGTATTACCCGGTTAAATTGAAAATGCTCTGTTTACTCGCATATAATTTGCAGTTAGGTACTAACTTAACTTTGTAGGGATCATTCTATTATGCACTAGTGTGTAATATTATTATGCACGTGTATGTTATAGTTCGGTTTATGGCCCTAAGAACGATATAATAAGGCTCACTTTACGAGCAAGTGTGTTGAAAAATATGTTTGTGATCAGTGGTGGAGTGCTGAGAAGTTGTCGCAGGACGTGTGTGCGCACGCGGAGCTACGCGACGCGCTACTGGCGGCGCAGCAGGACGGTATGGAAACTAAATATTGTTGAGCATCTCATATTTGACTTCGAGAAGTCAATACATCACAGCCTATAATGTTCCCACTGCCGGGACACAGGCCTCCTCCTTGGTATGAGGGAGCGGGCCATAATCCACCACGCGGGCCTAGTGGGGGTTGGTAGATGTCACATGTCTTCGAATTTTTGGTTCTAAGATATGAGAGGTCAAGAGGTAGAGAGGTTGTGACTACTTAATCGGACTTGGCCTTAAGCGAACTCAAAACCAGCTAGGGGCGAATTACTTTCATTTCTAAGGCCCCTAGCTCGACGAAGTGCCAGCCCTCGTCAAGCTGAGCTTGTAGCGTAAAATTCCCCAGATAATATACGTAATAGTCCGGTCTTGCTCTTCTCCCATCAGAAGCGCCGCCCTAAGTCTCAGGGTTTATAAGCGACTCAGAGACTGCGCTAAAACAAAGGGCCTCATTCCCAACGAGCAGTTTAGTTTTCGAACCCAACACTAATTTTTCCAACAAGTACACCGTATCGTCGAACACATTAACGCTGGTTTCCGACGTGGTATGCTCACGGGTGCTGTATTCTTCGACATAGCGAAAGCCTTCGATAAAGTCTGGCACAATGGCATATTATACAAGCTGTACCAACTCGGCGTACAGGACCGTCTCGTGCTCATCCTACAAGACTTTCTGTCGAATCCTCACCTTTCGTTATAACCCCGAAGGGGCACTATCCTTCCCCGACCCTATTCGTGCAGGAGTCTCTCAGGGTTCTGTACTGGCTCCGCTCATTTTTACGCTATTCACTAGCGAAATCCCAAAAAGTAAAAAGGCTTGACTTCGCGAGGTTCCCGACTATGTAGTCCCCCCCAATTACGTGATATTTGCTAAGAACGCCCTCCCCCGTGTGAGATAGAGTGAGATTCATGTTGACCCGGTCCCTTTCTTAATCGCGTCACGTAATAAATGCCGACGCTGATGATGTACGATCGCTCCTCTGCAGGCGGGTGCGAGTGGGCGGCGCGCTGTGCGCGGCTGCGCGCGGAGCGGCGCGTGCTGCAGTGTGCGCTGGCGCGGGCGGCCGACACTGCGCACAGGTAACTAGCGATATACACGGCTATATAGCACCATCTACACTAGTCGGTTGACAAATATTGTTACGTAGGTCGAAAAGTCTAGAACCATCAAGCTAATTCCATCCGAGGATGGGGCAGTGTTCGAAACTACTAGAAACGACACGTTAACGCCATCTGTTATCAAGTTGCAAGTACTACACGAAATTTACGCGACGGAAGCTGGCCCGAACATGAGTTAACTGAGCACATTTGGTGTGTTCCAGATTGTACTGCGCGTGTGCGGTGCAGGAGTCAACATCCGTGTCGCTGTGTTGCGCACTGCGCGCCGCCGACCGCGCGCTCGAGACATACGACGTGCTGCTCGCGCTGGCCGAGACCGCCACACAGCACACACACGAGGTACGTACAGTCGACGTCGGTGTCGCTGTGTGCGCACTGCGCGCCGCCGACCGCGCGCTCGAGACATACGACGTGCTGCTCGCGCTGGCCGAGACCGCCACACAGCACACACACGAGGTACGTACAGTCGACGTCGGTGTCGCTGTGTGCGCACTGCGCGCCGCCGACCGCGCGCTCGAGACATACGACGTGCTGCTCGCGCTGGCCGAGACCGCCACACAGCACACACACGAGGTACGTACAGTCGACGTCGGTGTCGCTGTGTGCGCACTGCGCGCCGCCGACCGCGCGCTCGAGACATACGACGTGCTGCTCGCGCTGGCCGAGACCGCCACACAGCACACACACGAGGTACGTACAGTCGACGTCGGTGTCGCTGTGTGCGCACTGCGCGCCGCCGACCGCGCGCTCGAGACATACGACGTGCTGCTCGCGCTGGCCGAGACCGCCACACAGCACACACACGAGGTACGTACAGTCGACGTCGGTGTCGCTGTGTGCGCACTGCGCGCCGCCGACCGCGCGCTCGAGACATACGACGTGCTGCTCGCGCTGGCCGAGACCGCCACACAGCACACACACGAGGTACGTACAGTCGACGTCGGTGTCGCTGTGTGCGCACTGCGCGCCGCCGACCGCGCGCTCGAGACATACGACGTGCTGCTCGCGCTGGCCGAGACCGCCACACAGCACACACACGAGGTACGTACAGTCGACGTCGGTGTCGCTGTGTGCGCACTGCGCGCCGCCGACCGCGCGCTCGAGACATACGACGTGCTGCTCGCGCTGGCCGAGACCGCCACACAGCACACACACGAGGTACTGCACAGCTTTGCACCTGCTTGGCTTTACCACGTTACTGTCGGATATGAGCAGTGGTGGTATATAATTCTAAATAAATAAATAATAGTTTAAAAAAAAAACACGCTTCTTCGTTTTTTAGTTTTTTAAACTATTATTTATTTTCTATTTTTTAGGGTGTTTCGAATTTTGAGACGTATGTCAGCGTAGTTTGTGACGTATGTTAGTGTAGTTTTAAAAGACAGTTTGTTTGCTGTCCTGGTAACCCTGGCAAGGATAATGGCACAAATTTATGAAATTATTGCATTGTCATAGGTCTTTGACAGGTGTGCAAAGTTTGAATGAAATCTGGTCGTTTAAAGTGGGTCAAAATCGCGCTATTAGGAGCCGGTTACAAACAAACATACAAGTGAAGCTAATATAAAGCGTGTAATATATACATATTATAAACAATTTACACAGAACAAATAATTATGCTCATCACAAAAACATTTGTCCTAAATGGGAATGGAACCCATGACCTCCGTCTTAGCAGTCAGGGTCACTTTTTCGTACCCATTCCTTTTCATACCAACCCAACCAATACTATCCATTAGTATTGAAAATCACTCAGCATAACAATCTTCTCGTTTGCTCTGCATTCATTCACTAAATCCCTTATGCTGCCCCAAAATTCATCCCTCTCCGTAGGTGAACTTCCCATATCGGGTGCTTAGACGCACAGCATAAAAATAGGGTTTAGTCCCACCTTCGCTTTCAGCCATAAAATCCTGGGACTCACACAAACATAATCTTTCGCACATTTCATCATTCGCTCGGAGAGGACAACCCACCACCCTGAATGCCCTTTGTGTCTCTTCAACACCAGACCAGATAGCGGTCAAAGAACCGTATTTAGTCGTGTCCACTCCCTTTCTTTTCGTTTCATTCACAAATAGCACATCCATCCTTCTATCCTTCACCATCTCACACACCTCATCCATCTTATCTTTTATACCTCCCTGCACATTCAGCGTTGCTAAGCGACATTCCACCGCTCGCTTTTCGCCACGTGGAAACATCTGACGTGATGTGAGGCGAGCATCACCGCCGCCTCCGAGTTGAATATGATTAATATTTTTACGCATTCAGTTCCCATGAATAGCAGAGAAATAAATCTGTCGACACCCTACAGAGCCCCGCATGTAGGGGTAAGGCTGGTTAGTGTCTGGGGGCGCCCGATCCCAGACAACAGGCGTTTCCGGAATAGTATCTAGTTTCTTGCTATCAAGTTTTTAGAACTACTTGGGGTACATTTGGTAACGAGAACTTAAGTTTTGTTCGCATTAAGTAAGAGATTATTAGGTGATAACCATTTTGAAAAAAAAAAGTTAGTCTATTGTTAACATGTAAGGCATCCGTATCTTTGCTATCTATTTTAAAAATGAGTGAAGTATCATTAGCGAACAAAATTATATCCGAGAAGTTAGCAATCATGTAAGGAAGGTCATTATACTTGAAATAGGAAAGGGCCAAGAATCGAACCTTGAGGCACACTCATCTTAACTAGAGACACAGAGGACGTAGTCCCGTTAACGTTTAATTTTTGCTGCCTGTTTGATAAATAGGAAATAACAAGATCAGCAGCTTGTCTACGAATACTGTAGTGGTGTAATTTACAGATCAGAGTATTGTGGTCAACGCAGTCGAACGCTTTTGAGAGGTCACAGAAGATGCCAATTCCATCCTGGGACTTTTCCCAGGATTCCAAAATGTGACTGATGAGTTTTACTCCCGCGTCAGTCGTCGACCTACCTTGCGTGAAATCAAACTGTCGATTATACTTAAATTGTAACAAACTTTTAAATATGTTTTCAGTATGGAAATTTAATGTATGATTGTACTTTTGTGTCTCTGTGTCTTGTGTGTGTGGTAGAAGTGAAACCTTCAAAAATGTTGGCTTCAAGATAATGAGACGAATGTAAAAAAGTCAAATGTCTATGTCTCTCTTCGCATATAGACCTCCTGACCACAAGAATCAGGAAGCTGATTTTTGTTTTTAAAACCCTCCGCCATGTCGCTGAGGCTAAGGTTGTTAAAAGAGTCTACTTTGCTCTATGCCAATCTCTCTTAACATATTGTATCACCACGTGGGGTGGGGCACCTAAAACCTATCTTCTAAAGTTGGAGAGAGCCCAGAGAGCCGTTTTAAAGGTAAGCACCTTCCGTCCCCTTCTCTTCCCAACAGCTGAGCTATATAAAGGCTGTGGAGTTCTCACTGTGAGACAACTTTTCATCCTCCATTCCGTCGTCCTACAACATCTTAATACTCCTTATGCCAATATCACCAAAAGACGTAGAAACACGGTCTGTCAACCACATAGATGTAAGTTCGCATTCACGAAGAGATTCTTTTGTTTTCAAGGCCCCCATTTATATAACAGACTCAATAAAAAATTAAAATTCTATTCATTTGCGAGTAACACTTTAAAAAAAACTGTAACAAACTTTTTATTGGAACAAAACTACACAGACACAGAGCGGATTCTACTTTCTGGAGAAAAAACTTACTAGCCTATTATAGAGCTTGTAACCATCTCTCACATACACAAAACAATCACATCACTCACACTCACCACCACATTAAACTCATATCCTTTTGGCTTTTGCTTACTTCTTGTTGTTTTTTTTTTTTTTTATATTATTTTTTTATTATTTTTTATTTTTAAGAAATATCCATGTAATTTTTTTATTGTTTAGACCTTTATATGCTTTTTTTTTGTTCTTTGCAATGCCTTAGAATATGTGAACCAAGGGTTGGGACTTGTACCCTTAATACAAGTTATCTTGATAACTTAGCAAGGGTGCTAGTTACGACAACATTCAGTGTGCTTCTTACATTTAAGTCTTATGTATGTAATGTTAAATAGCTGTCATGTTGATGTGAATAAATACTTATATTATATTATTATTATTATGTGTCCAAAAAGCCTGCTCGAAAAACGTCAAACAGACAAGTAAACTTTCTCAAGGAGCACTCTTACTTAAGAATTTCCACTACCCCAAGTGTTAGGGCGAGACACAAAACATAATGACGTTATTATGTGTCTGTCTCTTTTAAATGTCGCTTTTTCGTTTCATAGACTTTCAAATCACAACGGTACTAAAGAAGTTTTCACTTCACAAATCTCTAGGAATAGTTTTAAGCCAGAATCTTCAAATAAGTTACAGGTCTTAACAATATATTAAAGTATCAATATGTCCTGCCTTATAGGCATACAATAATTATGTAGGTAGATATTGGCAGTTCTGTTGCACAAGTGTTGCGGTGTGTGTACAAGTAATGTGTTGTTGTGTTGTAGCGCGAGTCTACCGAGCACGTGGCGGCGCAGCTACTGGCGCGCCTGGAGGGCGAGCGCGGGGCGGGGGGCGCGGGCGCGGGGGCGGGGGGCGCGGGGCAGCCGCTACTGTCGCCCGGGCCCTGGCTCACGCAGCACGCGCAGTACGTCTTATATCAACTCATTTATTCAAACTAGGTTGAGGATCAGCACTTTTCGAACGTCCAAATTACAAAATACAGTCCCCCAAAACACCCAACCCTTCACCATTTCCTAGTGCTTTAGCTGGGAAGAACAAGTGGTGCAACAAAATGGCTAGCAGAACAAGTTTCTGTCCAGTTAGAAGAACTTGGTTGTATGAAATGGTAAGTAGTAAACAATAAGAGACACAAAACACTAAATTAAATGATTTGCTATATGCCAGCAAGCTAACATCAATATACCAACAAATAAAACAAAAAATACACTCAGCAAAAATAAAAACAAAATAATGTAAACATAGCTACCAAAATAAAAAAGCCTCCAGGCATAAAGGGCGTGACAGCTTACATATGCAATGCTGAATTATGTTCACATAGCTGTTATGACCTGAGTTACAACTCGAGGCGACTAATGATAAATTAGGACCATCGACATAAAATTAATTAAACAGTTAATATGAATAACAATATCAACATCAAGGTCAGCAAGACGACTAGTCACCAGGTTATTTGTTCCACTAGGCGGTGCTACTGTCGCCTGGGTCTGCCGCAGTACATATATATATATACAGCAGTGTGTCTGTCCGCAGCTCGGCGTGCGAGCGCTGGAGCGCGGAGTGCGAGGCGCGCCTGCGGGAACACGCCGCGAGACTGAAGGCCGACACTGTGGCGCTGCGCGACACGCAGCCCGCACCCAAACTGTTCTCCTACCACGGTCAGTACACTACATGTGACACAGTTAGCGCACACGCCGACACTGTGGCGCTGCGCGACACGCAGCCCGCACCCAAACTGTTCTCCTACCACGGTCAGTACACTACATGTGACACAGTTAGCGCACACGCCGACACTGTGGCGCTGCGCGACACGCAGCCCGCACCCAAACTGTTCTCCTACCACGGTCAGTACACTACATGTGACACAGTTAGCGCACACGCCGACACTGTGGCGCTGCGCGACACGCAGCCCGCACCCAAACTGTTCTCCTACCACGGTCAGTACACTACATGTGACACAGTTAGCGCACACGCCGACACTGTGGCGCTGCGCGACACGCAGCCCGCACCCAAACTGTTCTCCTACCACGGTCAGTACACTACATGTGACACAGTTAGCGCACACGCCGACACTGTGGCGCTGCGCGACACGCAGCCCGCACCCAAACTGTTCTCCTACCACGGTCAGTACACTACATGTGACACAGTTAGCGCACACGCCGACACTGTGGCGCTGCGCGACACGCAGCCCGCACCCAAACTGTTCTCCTACCACGGTCAGTACACTACATGTGACACAGTTAGCGCACACGCCGACACTGTGGCGCTGCGGGACACGCAGCCCGCACCCAAACTGTTCTCCTACCACGGTCAGTACACTACATGTGACACAGTTAGCGCACACGCCGACACTGTGGCGCTGCGCGACACGCAGCCCGCACCCAAACTGTTCTCCTACCACGGTCAGTACACTACATGTGACACAGTTAGCGCACACGCCGACACTGTGGCGCTGCGCGACACGCAGCCCGCACCCAAACTGTTCTCCTACCACGGTCAGTACACTACATGTGACACAGTTAGCGCACACGCCGACACTGTGGCGCTGCGCGACACGCAGCCCGCACCCAAACTGTTCTCCTACCACGGTCAGTACACTACATGTGACACAGTTAGCGCACACGCCGACACTGTGGCGCTGCGGGACACGCAGCCCGCACCCAAACTGTTCTCCTACCACGGTCAGTACACTACATGTGACACAGTTAGCGCACACGCCGACACTGTGGCGCTGCGCGACACGCAGCCCGCACCCAAACTGTTCTCCTACCACGGTCAGTACACTACATGTGACACAGTTAGCGCACACGCCGACACTGTGGCGCTGCGGGACACGCAGCCCGCACCCAAACTGTTCTCCTACCACGGTCAGTACACTACATGTGACACAGTTAGCGCACACGCCGACACTGTGGCGCTGCGCGACACGCAGCCCGCACCCAAACTGTTCTCCTACCACGGTCAGTACACTACATGTGACACAGTTAGCGCACACGCCGACACTGTGGCGCTGCGGGACACGCAGCCCGCACCCAAACTGTTCTCCTACCACGGTCAGTACACTACATGTGACACAGTTAGCGCACACGCCGACACTGTGGCGCTGCGCGACACGCAGCCCGCACCCAAACTGTTCTCCTACCACGGTCAGTACACTACATGTGACACAGTTAGCGCACACGCCGACACTGTGGCGCTGCGCGACACGCAGCCCGCACCCAAACTGTTCTCCTACCACGGTCAGTACACTACATGTGACACAGTTAGCGCACACGCCGACACTGTGGCGCTGCGCGACACGCAGCCCGCACCCAAACTGTTCTCCTACCACGGTCAGTACACTACATGTGACACAGTTAGCGCACACGCCGACACTGTGGCGCTGCGCGACACGCAGCCCGCACCCAAACTGTTCTCCTACCACGGTCAGTACACTACATGTGACACAGTTAGCGCACACGCCGACACTGTGGCGCTGCGCGACACGCAGCCCGCACCCAAACTGTTCTCCTACCACGGTCAGTACACTACATGTGACACAGTTAGCGCACACGCCGACACTGTGGCGCTGCGCGACACGCAGCCCGCACCCAAACTGTTCTCCTACCACGGTCAGTACACTACATGTGACACAGTTAGCGCACACGCCGACACTGTGGCGCTGCGCGACACGCAGCCCGCACCCAAACTGTTCTCCTACCACGGTCAGTACACTACATGTGACACAGTTAGCGCACACGCCGACACTGTGGCGCTGCGCGACACGCAGCCCGCACCCAAACTGTTCTCCTACCACGGTCAGTACACTACATGTGACACAGTTAGCGCACACGCCGACACTGTGGCGCTGCGGGACACGCAGCCCGCACCCAAACTGTTCTCCTACCACGGTCAGTACACTACATGTGACACAGTTAGCGCACACGCCGACACTGTGGCGCTGCGCGACACGCAGCCCGCACCCAAACTGTTCTCCTACCACGGTCAGTACACTACATGTGACACAGTTAGCGCACACGCCGACACTGTGGCGCTGCGGGACACGCAGCCCGCACCCAAACTGTTCTCCTACCACGGTCAGTACACTACATGTGACACAGTTAGCGCACACGCCGACACTGTGGCGCTGCGCGACACGCAGCCCGCACCCAAACTGTTCTCCTACCACGGTCAGTACACTACATGTGACACAGTTAGCGCACACGCCGACACTGTGGCGCTGCGCGACACGCAGCCCGCACCCAAACTGTTCTCCTACCACGGTCAGTACACTACATGTGACACAGTTAGCGCACACGCCGACACTGTGGCGCTGCGCGACACGCAGCCCGCACCCAAACTGTTCTCCTACCACGGTCAGTACACTACATGTGACACAGTTAGCGCACACGCCGACACTGTGGCGCTGCGCGACACGCAGCCCGCACCCAAACTGTTCTCCTACCACGGTCAGTACACTACATGTGACACAGTTAGCGCACACGCCGACACTGTGGCGCTGCGCGACACGCAGCCCGCACCCAAACTGTTCTCCTACCACGGTCAGTACACTACATGTGACACAGTTAGCGCACACGCCGACACTGTGGCGCTGCGCGACACGCAGCCCGCACCCAAACTGTTCTCCTACCACGGTCAGTACACTACATGTGACACAGTTAGCGCACACGCCGACACTGTGGCGCTGCGCGACACGCAGCCCGCACCCAAACTGTTCTCCTACCACGGTCAGTACACTACATGTGACACAGTTAGCGCACACGCCGACACTGTGGCGCTGCGCGACACGCAGCCCGCACCCAAACTGTTCTCCTACCACGGTCAGTACACTACATGTGACACAGTTAGCGCACACGCCGACACTGTGGCGCTGCGCGACACGCAGCCCGCACCCAAACTGTTCTCCTACCACGGTCAGTACACTACATGTGACACAGTTAGCGCACACGCCGACACTGTGGCGCTGCGCGACACGCAGCCCGCACCCAAACTGTTCTCCTACCACGGTCAGTACACTACATGTGACACAGTTAGCGCACACGCCGACACTGTGGCGCTGCGCGACACGCAGCCCGCACCCAAACTGTTCTCCTACCACGGTCAGTACACTACATGTGACACAGTTAGCGCACACGCCGACACTGTGGCGCTGCGCGACACGCAGCCCGCACCCAAACTGTTCTCCTACCACGGTCAGTACACTACATGTGACACAGTTAGCGCACACGCCGACACTGTGGCGCTGCGCGACACGCAGCCCGCACCCAAACTGTTCTCCTACCACGGTCAGTACACTACATGTGACACAGTTAGCGCACACGCCGACACTGTGGCGCTGCGCGACACGCAGCCCGCACCCAAACTGTTCTCCTACCACGGTCAGTACACTACATGTGACACAGTTAGCGCACACGCCGACACTGTGGCGCTGCGCGACACGCAGCCCGCACCCAAACTGTTCTCCTACCACGGTCAGTACACTAAAAGGCTTTGAAGACATCTCCAATAAGGTCACTGTATGTCTTCCTAGGGCGTCCCCTCTCAGTGTTCCAGTCACATCTGCCTTGTAAATACAGATCAACCCATTGGCTGTGACGACTATCGGCACAATGATCGCTGAGTCTACATCCCACATGTCGACAACCTCGCGAGCCAAGTCAAGATACTTGATTTGTTTATCTTTCTCGGCTTTCACGAGGTTCTCGTCATGCGGAACCGTTATGTCAACAATCATTGTGCGCCTTTCTAGTCGATCCACCACCACTATCAGGCTTGTTTGCAACAACAGTCCTGTCAGTGATGATGGATCGATCCCAGTACAGTGTGATATGGCCATTTTCAAGAACTGGGTCGGGCACATACCTGTAGTACGGCACTTCTGATTCCACAAGGCGGTATTTCAGAGCAAGTTGCTGGTGGATAATCCTGGCTAGACTATTAAATACTTTCTTCAGGCGGCCAAAGAAGCGCTCCCTCAACGATTGCTTCATGTCAGTAACATTGATTCCCAAAGCTTCCGACATACCCAAATACTTATAGGTTTCGGATGTGGAGAGAGCTCGAAGGTTTATGTAATCCGAGAGTTGGGTTCCCACGGATTCCACAATCTCCCCTCGCTTTACATGCATGACTGCACATTTGTTCACACCAAATTCCATCCTGATGGCGCTACTGAAGGTTTCAGTTACCTTTAGTAGTTCCATCAGTTGCAAATTGTTGTGGGCAAAGAGTTTAAGGTTATCCATGTACAGGAGGTGAGAAATAACCTGACCTCCTCTTCTCAACCGATAGCCTAAACCTGAATCCTCAAGCAGTGTGCTCAGAGGATTCAAAGCTAGGCACAACCAAAGCGGATTCAGACTATCACCCTGAAATATGCCTCGCTCGATCCTTATCGGCTCGCTATTCCTCCGAATATTTCGACATACTGGATAGCGAAGGACCGTCCTCCATTGTCCCATACATGACATCAGGAAGGTGCGCAGAGTTGCATCAATTTTATACAACTCCAGCACCCTCATGAGCCATGTATGTGGCACCGAGTCATAGGCCTTCTTATAATCTATCCAACATGTCGACAGATCCTTTCGGGAACGACGAGCCTGTTGGCTAATGGCCATATCAATGAGGAGCAGCTCCTTAGTACCGCGGGATCCGTTCCTACATCCATTTTGACAGACAGACATGATGGAGTTAGTGTCTATGTGTTTGCAAATTTTAGCTCTCAAAATGGATGTTTATTACTATTATTATTACTTTTTACAATATTTATATTTTGGGATGGTGCTATTCTTTACGTCCGGCAACACTCGACATAATATAGGAATAGTAGAGTAATACTACATGTAGTATACTCTCCAGACATCGAGGAGTCTGAGCTGAGCGCGCTGGGTCGCGGCTGTAGCGCGGCCGAGATGGAGGCCGCCGTGGCCGCGCACGACGCGCTCGCCGCACACAACAACAACAACAACGAACACAAGGTACTACAACAACTATCATTTCAATTTATACATCTCTCACTCATAATCATTCTCCTACCCTCATCCCAATTTATTAGTGGTCGGCGCAACTTGTCTCTTTCTTCCACACTTCTCTATTAGTCGTTATCTCAGTAGTTGACCCCCCTTTCTATCCATATCATAATTCACACAGTCCATCCATCGTTTCTTTGGTCTCCCTCTACTCTTATAGCCATCGACATTCATACTCAATACTTTCCTCACGACATTTCCCTCATTCCTCCGTATTACGTGACCATACCATGACAACCGATTCCCACACAACTTTTCAGTTATTGGTGCCACTTTCAGACTTCTTCTTATGTACTCATTTCTTATTCTATCCATTCGTGTAACACCACACACCCCTCATTCACACACACATTATCATCTCAGCTGCATGCAATTGCCTTTCATTCATCCCTTTTGTGGCCCAACATTCTAACCCATACAAGATAGCAGGTCACAACTGACATTATAATGGACAGGCCTGTTGGTCTAGTGGTTAGTGACCCTGACTGCTATGCCGGAGGTCGTGGGTTCGATTCCCACCCAGGACAAATGTTGTGTGATGAGCACGATCATTTGTTCTGTGTCTGGGTATAATTTATCTATAATATGTATGTATTTAGAAATATATAAGTATGTTTATCAGTTGTCTTAGTACCCATAACACAAGCTCTGCTTAGCTTGGGACTAGATGGCGTTGTGTGATAGTTGTGGAATATTATTATTATATATTATATTATTATTAATTTCTATTTATTCATTTCTCAATAAGAGAATTTTAGAGTTTTTTTTAAACAATAAATTATTGTATTTCTGTAAGTAGGTTTGTATAAACACTTTTACACGTCAATGATATTTTTTTAAACTATATGAAGTCGGCGTTTCCTAACTGACTACTTTGAGAAGAAAAGCCGAAACCAACTCAGAAGTCACAGTCTCTTTTAAAGTCCAGACATAATCTTAGTCACATCATGTGAAGACGCATGTAGATTAGTGTCAAATGATCTTTAGAGGAAAGAACCACACAGATTAAGTGGACCTTTCCAGTCAGTGCACACATTTGTCAGTAATCGTGCAGGTCAACTCAGAACCTGAGAAAGAACCAAAGAAGCTCAACGATTTGACGAACAATAACAAAGAAAGGATATTTGTGTTGGCGCATAAAGTTCTCAAACTGCCAGATTATGATTGCAATTTACTGAGAAAAAAAGGCCTCCCACAAGGTGGATCAAGGACCTTGTGAAGGCCGCAGGAATCCGCTGGATGCGGGAAGCATAAAACCGGTCGAAGTGGCGGAGCTTGGGGGAGGCCTATGTCCAGCAGTGGACGTTTTTCGGCTGAAATAATGATGAAGTTTTGCATTGTATATTTTGGGATAGTTGATCTTATCCTCGCGATTACGGTGTAGTGTTGCAAAGGACTCCAGTTCTCGAGTCGTAATTTTAAAGACTCGACTCAATTATGCAAGAATCAGTGTGCTTAAAAGGCTCGGATTCTAGAGTCAAGCCGAGCCCTAGTCCTTCTCGAGTCTAAAAAAGGGACTCGAGTTTTAAAAAGGACTCGAGTCTTAAAAAGGGCTTGATGGGACCACCCATATAAATGTGGAAAACAAAATCGAACCGTAAGGGTCGGAAAACAGGGGATGATTGATGGTTCACTCACTGATAATAATGTATAACCACGCATAACTTTATACAGAGTAGTTCGATTTTGATCATTCTTTTTAGGGTTCCGTTGCCAAATGGCAAAAAACGGAACCCTTATAGATTCGTCATGTCTGTCTGTCTGTCTGTCTGTCTCTCTGTCTGTCTGTCTGTCTGTCTGTCCGTCCGTATGTCACAGCCATTTTATTCCGAAACTATAAGAGCTATGCTGTTGAAACTTGGTAAGTAGGTGTATTCTGTGAACCGCATTAAGATTTTCACACTAAAATAGAAAAAAAAACAATAAATTTTGGGGTTCCCCATACATAGAACTGAAACTCAAAAATGTTTTTTTTCATCAAACCCATACGTGTGGGGTATCTATGAATAGGTCTTCAAAAATGGTAATGAGGTTTCTATTATCATTTTTTTCTAAACTGAATAGTTTGCGCGAGAGACACTTCCAAAGTGGTAAAATGTGTGTCCCCCCCCCGTAACTTCTAAAATAAGAGAATGACAAAACTAAAAAAAATATATGATGTACATTACCATGTAAACTACCAACGAAAATTGGTTTGAACGAGATCGAGTGAGTAGTTTTTTTTTAAAACGTCATAAATCGTAAACCGCAATTTACCTTACATTCAATCAACTGAAATATAAAAATTAAAAAATATATATATTTTTAAACCAAAAATACCTACAGATTTGTACGGAACCCTCGGTGCGCGAGTCCGACTCGCACTTGGCCGGTTTTTTTGTTGGATAGGGTATATCTAGCCAAGTATTATTAGTACAATAAAGCCACAACAAAATATAAAATAAAAAAGTTAAACCGCCGAAAAAACTGAAAAGCATAAAATAATAAACCTTAAAATTATGAGTCGGCGCTGAAAAATCAATGAACAAAGATCACTCAAAGCGCCGAGTCATAATTTTAAGGTTTATTATTTTATGCTTTTCAGTTTTTCCGGCGGTTTTTGATAAAACTTGTCTAGGAACCGTCGCTAAAAAGCCTTCTTATAAATTAAATAACCGCAACATCACAGAAAGATCACATAGCGGTCAAACTTATAACACTCCTTTTTGCCTCTGAGTTTGTTTCAGCCTTTTTCTCAGTCAGGAAACGCAGACTTCATCTAGTTTAAAAAAATATGATTGACGTGTAAAAGTGTTTGTACAAACCTACTTACAGAAATACAGTCATTTATTATTTATTTGACTGGCCTGTTAGTCTAGTGGTTAGTGACCCTGACTGCTAAGACGGAGGTCGTGGGTTCGATTCCCACCCAGGGCAAATATTTGTGTGGTGAGCACAATCATTTGTTCTGTGTCAGGGTGTAATTTATCTATAATATTTATGTACATATTTAGATAGTATGTTTATCAGTTGTCTGGATACCATAGTACTGGCTCTGCCTAGTTTGGGATCAGATAACGGTGTGTTGGTTGTCCTAAGATAATATTATTATTTACTAGCTTTTGCCAGCGGCTTCGCCCGCGTGGAGGTCGGAAATTATCCCGCGGAAACATACTACCGGGATACAAAGTAGCCTATGTCCCTTCTCAGGCTCCAAACGATCTGTGTGTTCATTTAAATCGGTTCAGTAGTTTTAGCAGGAAAGCGAGACAGACAGACAGAGTTACTTTTGCATTTATAATATTAGTGTGGATTTATATATTGACCGAGTCCCATTCGTCCCACAGAGTTCCAGTCGACGTAGACGCACTCGGCCGCGCCACTGGCTCGACACACAAGCTTCTGAGACCGACCTGTGAATCGACATCCAGTGCGCGATATTGGACTTTATTATCATCGCTATAAGCTATCAATCGGAACGACACGCGCGCGCTGTGAAGTGTTTCATCTACATAGAGACAGTTGTGTGTCTACAGAGAAATGGACGTAGATGGCGCTGATTGTCTGGGACTATGTTAGACTTGTACGGTACGATTTTACACATCATCTAAATTAACACAAAATCACTGATTTTAATAAAATATTCTGTTCATTAATTAAGTTTAAAAAAAACTGAAGTGTCACGACTAAGAACTATATAGGAACTATTGAAATGTATAAAATAACTAGCTTTTTTCCGCGACTTCGTCCGCGCAAATGTCGGTTATCGCGGACACAGACGAAGTTGTGGTATAAATAGTAGCCAGTCCTTTCTTAACTTACCCCAAATTTCATCAAAATCGGTTCAGTGGTTTAGTCGTGAAAGCGTAACAGACAGTTACTTTCGCATTCATAATATTATAGTATAGACGTATGTTCATTTCTGACCGTACAGCCGTCTGCGCTCATCACCCGTCTCACAAAAGCCATAATAGACATGTAAACTCTAGTATAAGTATAGGTGGGTACGCTAAGGTAGGTCGCGGAATACAAACTTTCTTAGAATTTACCAAATTTGCAAAATTACAGTCATTAAAAAAATCATCAGTACAACCCTTGTAACTTCATTTAATCCCATTGATTGACAATTTTATCAACATACATCCGTTAGACCGCCACGGGGGACTGTAGTACCCAGAACTGACTTAACTACCATCTACCCTCAAAATTAATAAAAAAAAACTCATTTATTTCAGCTTTTTAACTGTATATTTTATTTTGATATACAATTGTGATTTTAATACATAAACTCACGCCTTTTTCCTATGAGCGTAGGCAGAAACTACAGAATGCCATCTGCTACGATCGTTATATACTCGTTTTGCCTCGTTTATGTTCATACATCTGGTCATACACACACGCCGGTTGCGAGTACTACGCACCTGACCTTTCTGAAGAACATCACCAATAAGGTCACTATATGTTCTCCTAAGGCGTCCCCTCCCGGCGTGTCCACTCACATCTGCCTTGTAAATAATTTTTGTTCGTCCTTCATTCATTCTCTCAGATGGTTTGGTCATGTTGAGAGGATGAATGAAGGACGGTTAACAAAAGGTATTTATACGGCTAGCGTTGCCAGGCGTCCGGATAAAGCCGGACACAGTCAGGCTTTTTAGTTGCATGTCCGGCTAAATTAGATGGTGTCCGGCGTGCCCGGGTTTTGTTAGGCTTTTTAGATACGATCATTTTTGTCTTCACCCGCCTCAACTTGTATTGCTATTAAAGGCTATTTGAGCCTTTCAATGGAATGTTGGATTCCTTTGAAAGATTGATACCTTTAACGTAATGAACGCTCTGTAGGATAGTGACTCGGCCCCCACTCTGCGCTATAACCCTGCTCGTGTCACTACACTAACACCATTGCAGACCTAGTATTCGGTACGTTTCGGTACCGAATTAAACACGTAGAAAAATCGTACAGGAATTTTGGCTCAGGTGTTAGTCTCATTTAAACATTTACTTGAACATCGTCAGTAAAACTCGAATATTATGTATTAATTTGGATGTTAAATAAATCTAGATTTATTTATTAAATCTCTTATGGAATCTTTTATGTGAAATTTATTGATAAAAACTGTTGTACTATCGGAAATTATTCAAATGATTAAAAGCCTATCAAGAAAAAAGTATTTACAGTTAGACCAGAAAAGGTCTGCATTTCTGAAATTTTCGTGCATGAATATATCCCCCCCACAGGGGAAAAGCTTCTGAACTAAATGAACTTGAAATAATGGACCTACATGCAATTCTTTTAGTGTTAATTTAATAACTTGTCTTATAAACACGATATATACTATATCGATATATCTTCTATGGTTGCCAGAGGAAATAAAATGGCAAAAGTAAAAAAAAGTAAAATGACATAATTTTTTTGCTTAGTTTTGATTCTATTAGAAGAAAATAAAAAGGAAATAACTTCGTTTCTTACGCGAAATCGTTCACTACCCCAACACTATTAGTTTTAGTATGGTAACATTATTTTTCTTTGAACTGTCAAGTTACTGAATAGGATTAAAAGTTTAAATATAAGTAAAGATTTCTGAAGTGCATACCTTTTTGTGATACCTTGAAAATTTTTGTGAAATTTCCGATTCTTGGTTGTAATGTATGATTTAGTATGTTATGTTAAAATATATGGTTGTTTTAATAATATTAAATTGAACGTTGTTAAGTTCGAAGAGGCTATACATCGTCTCGACGAGACATTTGAAACATACTGTATGTTATACAAGGTGTTCCTATTGATATTCCATGAGTTTAGGGTATTGATGAGACCGTGTCAAACAATCAATGGCATATCTTTAAAAAAAAGTAACGTTTTTATTTTCCTTGAGTACGAGTGAAAGTTTCTCTGATAAGTATGAATAAAACATTTTCATTCAAACAGATACTTCAAGTTTAAAGCTAAGAAAATGCGACATTATCATAGTTCACGTAAGAGGTTTTACATACTTAAATAATCATGACGAATTCGAATTATCTTTACATTGTATAAAAAATTGCATTACGTGTTTGTATGAGATCTTTTAAACTCCGCAACGAATTTTAATGCGGTTTTCATTAAAAGACTAAGTGACTCAAAAGGAAGGTTTATATGTATAATATGCGGGCGAAGCCGCTGGCAAAAGCTGTTTTTTTTTTTAAATGAAATACTATCTTTTACCCGCGACTTCGTCCGCGTAAATGTTGGTTATCGTGGAGATGGACGAAGTCTCGGAATAAAAATAGATAATAGTTCAAACTTACCCTACGAAGTGTCATCAAAATCGGCTCAGTGATTTAGTTGTGAAATCGTAACAGACAGACAGAGTTACTGTTGCATTTATAATAATAAAGTATAGACGGTATATTATGTAGACTAAAAAGAAAATAAAAAGTCTTATGGCACTTGATTCTTTGAGATGGTCTCATTAATAAACTAGAGATATGGGCTATCAGAAGGTACACTTAGTATTTTCTAGTTTATAATAAAAGAAAAATGTCCCCATCTTTATAACGAAGTCGAGTATACCCATTATGAAGAGAAAAGTATATCGTATCGTTAATATTACTCTCAATTATTAAGTAACTAACGTCTTTAGTATAAAACTACCCTTAATCTGACCTCACTGTACATACCTCCCATCATATCGCCTTGCTCTATGTGGTCGGCTTCCGGTCTGACCGGAAGCGGCTGAGTAATATCATGTCTTTATATAAAAGTGAATTATCTTATCTTTGTCAAATAAATGTTGTAAATAACCCATATATAAAAATTTATCTTTAAATCATGGCATATTTGCGCAGAATTTAGAAAGTTCTCGGGTGAGTGGGCGTGGCGCCATCTGTTAGAGAGAAATGCACTCAAGCAGGGGCGGATCTATATAAGGGCTTTTTGGGCCGCAGCCCAAGGCCCTGTGCGTATAAAGGGCCCATTGAATGCTATGGACGATATAATAAATAAAAAAAAAATGCCATTTCATTCGCCGTCGAACAGGCTACATGTACCGATTGGTGGGCAGACTACAAATTGTTTTTTTTTTCGCACTTCTGTACTCGTCGTCAAAGTGATAAAATGGTAAATGTAGCCATTTTAATTGTTTTTGTAACGTATGTATTTACACAATTATAATAATTAAAATTTCGGGATCAAGCCTCTCCCAGACGACAATCCTGGATCCGCCACTGCTCCATTAGATCACTTAATATAAAAGTAAATCATCTTAATGACTTGCTGTATAAACGTCATCGCGCTTCTAACTCTATCACATAGATCTAACTTCACTATTGGGCTGTTTGCTGCAGGATCCGGTGACATACGCTGGTATTTGGTACATACATAGACAAGGTGTCATTTAAATCGCTTTAAACTTGACAACGGATCATTGTTCTCACCATTACTAAAAACTTTTAATTTGGAACCAACCGTGAAAACGTAAAAAAAAACGAGGCAGTCTGTCCGTCAGCAAAAATACAGGCCGGTCCGAGCGAAAACAATCGAAGAGATCGTCAAAGAGCATCGAGAAATCACACCATTCGATTTGCGACGGTCCTGTGTGAGCCTCCCTCCCATTGCCACGAGTCACTAACTATTGCCATGTTATATATTAAGAGACCGAATGATTCCGATGTTGATATTGTAACATTGTGCCGGGGAGACAACCACATGGTTGTATTGTGCTTGAATCTCTCCTTGTTATTATAAATGTGCTATTGGGAAAATGGGCAAATATCTTTATCGAAATCTAACGTGCGCTAAAGTAGTCCACGAAATTATTTCCAATATGCAGGTCAGTTTCAGGCTGTTTAACAAAATATAATTCGCGACTGTAACAAATTTATCTATACAACTGAATTATATTTCATGAAATAGTAATTCAATGGAATTATAGAAACTTTATTTGCTTAAAACATGCTAAATATAGGTGCTTTAAATCAATTTAAAAATTCCTCAAAAGCACCCTACGCTTTTCCATTATTTCCTACTTTTTAGTTTGGTTTTATTTGGAAGCGAGTTTTTTAGATTTTTTTTTAACTTTTAGTTATTTTCTATTTTTTGGGTGTTTCGAACTTTGTGACGTATGTCAGCGTAGTTTTTGAAGACTTTTTTTTTGCTATCCTGCAAACCTGGCAAGGACAATGGCAAAATGAATAAAATTATTGTACTGTCATCGGTCCTTGATAAGTATGCCAAATGTCGAGTTAATGCGACGTTTTGTAGGGGGTCAAAATCATGTTCAAAGTTTCCGTTACAAACTAACATACATATGAAGCTAATAAAAGCGTGTTAAACATGAGATCATACATGTTTAGCTTACAATTAAAGCAGGCAAATTTAGTTGAATAATCAAATATGAATTTAAATGCAATACAATTTATGTACGGAAAAAAAACCTTAATTTTATAGAAATTGTACATACTAAATGAAATGGTATAACCTTTGGAAGATACATCTGAGGAAGGTTTTCTGTACTTTTTCAATCATTAAAGTTAGGGTCGCGGTGTAGGGGTGCCAAACACAAGCACTGGACTCCAGTTTGCTGCGAACCAGAGCGGTGTACAACAGCCTAATAACATTTGGATTGCGAAAGTCACGGGAATTTCGCAAAACAAATCCTAAGCGCCTGAAACATTCCTTCGCAAGGGTGGAAACATGATATATAAAGTAATGCTAATGTGCACTGAACTGGTTAAGTACCAGTTCAATGCACATTGGCATTATTTTAGATCACAATAATAAAAAGCTGTCTTTGACACTATATCACGACTGCATATCATCTATTTTTGGTCTTCACTTCATCTAAGCTGAAGAATTGGTTTGTTAGAACGCGCTTATCTCTAGAACTACCAGTCGGATTGGATTTGTATTAAACAGCTTAGTTCTTGAAGATTCTATGACTATGTAACATCAAGCTAAAGTCTTTAGGAGCCGAGCTAGTATTTTATAAGACCAAGCACAACTCACGTAATCCGTAGTCCCAACACAAGCTAGCCATTTCGATGTAACAAGTACATACAAGGCCGTGTGATTGTGTCCCTGTAGATATAAACTTGTATACTGAGTGTAAGTTAGTTCGCTTGCGGTCGAGCCCCGCCTGCACTGGCGCTAGCTACACACGCACGGACGCATTGCTTTATATTATATATGTCACCGTGTAATTGTAAATACCATTAGATTATAATCTATCGGAAAATTGTGAACTGCTAAAACCATTTACAGTTAATCGGAATTTTTTTTTTTAAATGTTTTTTTTTTTTTTTTTTGTTATTTTTTTTTTTTTGTATCTGTCCGTGGCGAACCGACAAATTGTGAAATGCTATCAAATTTGCATGCGACGGATCGCTTCTTGCACTAATACTAAATAGCCAAGTAACTCCCATAAGCTTGGCAGTAGCGCTCGCCAGTCACACTTCTAACTGAACTTATAATATCTAACGATGTTCATAATATTACAGTGACATTTACTCTCGACAACAAACATATTAAATAACAAATATGGCGGCGTGGTGTACATAACGTTCAACCAATCAGCACGCGAGTTGCGGTCCGTCGCATGCGATTTCAAAATTTCACAGTTTCATTTCGATAGATTATAATCTACCGAAAAAAAAATGCGTTAAATTGTTAGCATTATTGTTCACAATCTTTCTTCAGTATACAATCTCGCTAAATATATTGTAATCTAACGGTATTTACAATTTTACGGTGACAATCATTGTACAGTTCGCTCGCTTATGGAGCTTGTAACCGAAAGACCTGCTCGTGTTTAGGGATGTGGTACAGATCAACAGAAAAACTTTCTCTAAGCAACCAACATCGTCATGGCGAAGACGTACCATACAAAACTTCAATAAGAAAATGTTATTGCCATGGAGAAAGTTCTTCTGTCTGATATTCGCTTTTATATAATGTTGCATAAATTAAAAGACTATAATAATATTAGATTCCGTCAGATATCGAGTGTTTCGTCAGTAATATATGTATTGTATTGCAAATGTATGGAAGTGTATAAATGTATGTATGTATGTACAGCGGTGCGGGGGGCGGGATGGTGCTAGAATATGCTACGATAATTAAATATTGAAATAAATATAACTACGGAATATTGATGGTGGTTTTATTTAAATGTCCTTTCTTTCTTTTAAAAAGTTCAATAGTCAGTGTCCAGGTTTCAATTGGTGTGACCAACACTTGCCAGTGTTGGTCAGTGGTGTCCATCAGGAGTGGGGACTTTTGAAATGTATGCGAAACCGCAACAAACTTTATAAGTAAACCCAAGGCGATGTGCATGATTACTGTATAGTGGCTATGGGTCACAAAACCGAAGGTATATTAGAAAACCGGTTTCTCGATTTTTATTTCATGACAAACCCGGTTTTCCGGATTTTCCGGTTATTCGGATCAATAGCGGTGGACTATATAGGTCATAAAAATTAGCTGTTTCATAGAAAAATGCAATAGGGTAATGGCACCAGTGAATGAACACTTAAGCAATTTGCAAACTTTAAAAAATATTTACTGTGGGTATCACTAATGAAAGCGGCCGAAATTGGTTTTGCAGTGTTAAGAATATATTCAAAAATCATTTTTCGGTACGTTTTACAACATAACATTCACAGTTTTATTATATTAAGCAGTAAATCGGAAAATACCCCAAAACTCCAGTGAATGAACGGCGTTTTCTAGTAAATGAACGAAATGAAACCAGTGAATGAACAAAATTCTTCGTTTACTAATTACACTATTACAGTCTTATTATTGCAATAAATGCGGTGAAAAAATCAACATTTCTTTAAAAATCTTCAATGTCTTAATAGAAAAAATAAAAATAAAATCTGCTCAAAACAAAACCTCTAAATCTTACCTTAATTCTACAAACATTCATAGACCTCTCAAGCACGTTAAAATCTTTTATTACAAAGTAAAAACAATATTTAGCTAATACCTAATTAACTAGGTAACTAAAAACTTCTTGGTCATGTATTGTTTACTAATTTAAACTTTAATCAGTTTTCAATTTAAATAATCAGGTACAAACTAACTTCACCGAAGTACTGAAACTTTGCGTAAATAACAAGTAATCATACGTAACTAAAATCACAATAAGTGAGTCGAAATATAAGCTAATCACAGTCTTAATTCGTTTAACTTCATTGACGTTAGGATTCCTTAGATATCCTTTTGATTATTTTACTTATTCTATATCTCTAAATGTTACATTATTAAAAGAGATCAATCCACGTCTGGAATAAGCAGGCTCACTTAATACACGTTCTATGTCTTCAAAATCTACTTCAGACACATCAGGTACATTTGGTTTTACGAAACTAACAATGTTATCACATACCGCTTTTTTCTTAGAAAATCTATCTTACATTTCTTTTCTTGATCGTCTACCATAAGGACTTTGCCTACATAGTGACGTGTTCTTTTATCAGTTTTGAATTTGGCCATAACATATTTTCCGTGAAGATCCTTAGTTGACACTGGTAAGTCATTCATTCCAATTTCATCATTTTGTTTATCTTTATTTACCGGACTAGGTGTTTGTAAGTGTTTCTTAGTTTTGTTCTGTTCTTTGCGTTTTTGTGAAAGCTTTTCTTCTCTATCCTTCTTTTTGTTTTCTTTTTCTTCCAGTTTTCTTCGTTTTTCATTTTCTTTTGCCTCTAATTTCCTTTTTTTTTATTGATTTTGTCTTCTTCTTTTGATCTCTTTTCTTCTTGTATCTTTTCTACATACGCTTTGTATCGTTGGCCTGTTAATCCAAACGGCATGGGATTAGGTTTTTTTACTTTGGCTGCTTTTTTTTCCGAAGCGATTTTTGGATACCCCAGAAAGCTGTCGATTTTATTTGAGTTAACAACTGGCTGAATATCGTCCTCCGTGATTGTACACACATTCATAGAACTATTGTTTTCAATTTCTGGATTACTTTCAATAAATAATATAGGAGTAGAAGATGTAGAAGGTCCATCGCTTAGAAACAATTCTGTTCTAATGTCTAACGATGTACCAGCTTGTGGAGTATCATACCATGGAAGAGGAATTACGGTTGGTGGATTCAATTCACTATTAATTATAAACTCTACTATTTCGGTGGTTTCATTTAGATTTTCCGTATAGTCTTTAAGATATTCTGAACAATTAGAAATATTATTAAAATCCGTCAGACTAGGAACGATAAAATTTGTCAAATCTTGGTCATGAAATGTGATGGAGCACGGGTCTGCTTCGGAATTAATGACGGGTTGTATGTCTCCATGCAATAATTGTGTGTTAGATAATGATTGAAGTATAGAAGTCGACGTATTGGATAAATCGAGAGGAGTATTTTGGGAGGAATTGTTAGCATCTGGTGCCTCCATTGATGCTCCTCTAGGCACATCTCTAACACCATCGAGTTCTTTGCGACATTTGAACCAGAGTGAAAAATATGCATGCTGATGCGTATTCTTGGTCAAGTAAGCCTGAACGAATTCGTTTCTGATACTTTGACCTACTTCTGTTTCAATTATTTTAATAGTGCTCCTCATATCGTCCTTTCTCTCCTCTAGAATTCGGTTATCACGATTAAGAGCAATTTGCCCATTAATTTCCTCTCTTCGAGTGCTAATGCATTTTGAATAGTCAACTCCGTCTGCATTTAAAGGATATAGTCCACATGCCCTAAAAGCATGTTTTATGGTTTCCACTTTTAATCCACTGGTGTAGGCATCTTTAAATTTTATTGCGAAATTATGTTTTGTTATGGATGCTGTAGAATTTTGTTTATTTTTGCGCACGATTTTCCGCCAACTCTTTTTTATGGGGCCAAAAATGCCGACATCACAGGGCTGTAATATGTGCGTGGCATTCGGATATAAGCAGAATATTAATATTCGCTTTTCCTGACAAAACGTAAACATTTCCTGGTTTTTATGAGATTTGTGGCCAACAAGAAAAAGTAAAACCGGTAATTGTATTTCTTTCTGAACCAGCCAATCGTAAAACATTCGTATGTATGAAAAAAAAGTGTTGGACACCATCCATCCACTGTCTGATCGCCCCATAAACCAGGTATCTGGAAAATTTTGTATCACAGCCGGAGGCATTCGTTTGTAAGGGTATATGACAAATGGAGGAACATACAATAGCGAATGGCTGGCAACACCGGCAACAGTTTACATACAAATATTCCGCGTATTTTAAAAATTTATAATTAAAGAGAAAACCTTCTAAATTGACCAAATTCAGTGCAATAACTACAATTTACAAGTGATAATATTTGTGACTATTAACGACAAGTGTATAAACAACGGAACTCCAGTCCATATTATGTACCACTTTAAAACCGTCCTCACAAACAGTAAAATAGTCAATCAGTGATAACAATAACAATTCACCACAGCCTTTCTGTAATAAATATCAAATAGTGAACATAAGTGCAGTTAATATCATAAAAATAGTGAAATAATTACAGAATACAAAAATACAGACACCGTTACGATAAACATCTTTAAAATTGACCTTTGGACTATGATCAATGTTCGACAACTAGCGCCAGCACGTCACTAAGCGGTGAATAGATTAACCAAAATAGTACTGCTGCTTACCACCAGCGGCGCTAATTTATGAACAATCTTCGACAACTAGCGCCAGCACGTCACTAAGCGGTGAAAAGTTTAACCAAATTAGTACTGCTGCTTGCCACCAGCGGCGCAAAACTAACGATTGGGGATACCAGTGCAAAAAATATTTCAGTTTCGGTAGAAAATTATTAATATTTGGAGAACCTCGAAGAAACATAGTGACTTGGACTTATTTCAAAATAAGACGAACGTGAGTTGTATTTATCATGAATTTCTTAGATAATATTACATTCCGCCGTACTAGGACAAAGTCTGATTCAATTCTTAACGACAGTAAGGTAAGTGTAACTAGCCAAACGTTAAACGAGACTGTCACGAGTGTACCGGAAATATCTGACGACGAAAACGACGAAACTAAGAAACTACGAGATCAAATTTCGACACTTAAAATGGAACTACAGAGCGCTCATTTAGAAATTGAAGCATTATCTTTGGAAAACGGCAGTCTCAAGATATTAAATGAAAAATTGAATAAGAATAATGACCTATATAAGAAAGTGACTAGCAGTCCAGTCAAACTGAAGCCATCTACCAAAAAGAATAATAAGAATAAAACCAAACAAACACAAACAGAAATGCCGAAGCCGGAAGAAAATAATAGTACTACAACAATTAAACAAAACGTAGACAATTTGGAGAGAAAATACTCGAAACGTAACAAAATTTGCATATTAAGTTCAGACAATAAGAATAAACTGCTTCATATAGCAGAAAACACCTTCGAGACTTGTGAACTTTGCCACTATATCACACCCCGTGGAAGTATGCAAGTTATGTTAAAAGGCATCACAGAAAAGCTGGCCGATTTTACTTTACTCGATTTTTGCATTATATTGCTAGGTGAAGAAGATTTTAAAGTCACGAATCGATATTTTGATAATATCTTACAAATTAGAAAAGATCTGCAAAAAATCACAAACACAAACATAATTATCTGCTCTCCTACGTACAAATTCTTTACCAATAACTACTTATATAACTCAAGAGTGGAAACTTTTAATAATCTATTATATCTAGATACAAATACTCACGAATATGCCTACTTTTTGGATAGTAACCAGAACTTAAGATATGACGACACTATGTTTGACAAACGCACTGGCGCGATCAATAACTTCGGAATGCAATCTATTTTTAAGGACATTTTTAACACGATTGTTTATGTACAGTCTACCAACACTGACTATCAAAATCAAGTTGACAGAAACGAGAACATACCTGCAAATCAAAACAACATCACTGAGCAAAAACCTACTGCACAGAAGCTTTTTCGGAAATAAATATATAACCATACTACACCAAAATATTGCCGGTCTGAGGAGCAAGTCCGATGCACTAACAATCTGCTTACAAGAATTATCGGAAAATAACACTGAAATCGATGTTATTTGTCTGACAGAGCATTTCATGATGTCGGGCCATGAAAATATTTGTATGATACCCAACTTCTACCTAGCTGCCCATTTCAGCAGAAGTAATTCGAACAGAGGAGGATCGTGTATTTACGTAAGAAAAGGACATCAATGGAAAGCGATTCCAAAATCAGTGTTATTCACTGAATGCTCCACTTTTGAATGCTCTGCAATAGAACTAGTAGCCTATAAAATTATTATTATTTGTTTATATAGAGTTCCTTTAACGAGTAACTTAAAAGATTTCTTTGCAAGATTAGATAAAGTTCTTAAATATGTCAAAAAAACCTATAATAAGCATAATATTGTAATAGCTGGTGATTTTAACATTGATATTTTGAAAGAAAATAATACCACATCTGAATTTGAATGTCTACTACTCAGCTACAATCTAAGACTTAAGATAACAGAGCCTACCAGAAAAATTAGCAAAACGTGTATAGACAACTTTGCTCACAACTATCACAATAAATGTAAAGCTGAAGTGATTGACTTTGCATTATCTGATCACACAGCTCAGGTATTATGGTGTCATGTTAAAAAAGTATGCCTGATTAAGAGCTGGAGAATTCAACGTAGAGACTATAGTGAGGAAAATCTTAAGAAGTTTAAAACTTATATTGAGAAATTGTCTTTTTCGGAAATGTACTCTACTTGTGATCCAAATTTAGCCTATAATATTTTCATGGATTTATTCAAATTATTTTACGATCTTTGCTTTCCTTTAAAATACATCACTATTAATACTTATCGAAAAGCTCGTTGGGTAACACGAGGTCTCAGGGCATGCAGTATGAAGAAACGTAGACTTTTATGGCAGTACAGGAAAAAACCAAGCGAGGGAAATAAAACGAAACTGACCCAATATTCAATAAGATTTAAAAAAATAATAAGGTTAACTCAGCGCGCACAAAATAATCATTCAATTAATACGTCAGAAAATAAAAGTAGAACGGCTTGGAAAATTGTAAATCAGTCAAATCAAAATGTACCAAAAGAAACTGTAACTAGCATTAAAATTAACGATAGAACTATAACTGACCCTCTTGAAATTTCCAATGCTTTTAATAATTATTTTGTCGATAAAATTATACCTAAGGATGACTCAATCAAAATGCAGTATAAGCCATATATGTCTACTAAACAAAAGTCTATGTTTTTGCAACCATGCTTGCCACATGATATATTACACATTATTAGAAGTCTAAAAAACACAAATAGTGTGGGTTATGATGGAATATCAACTAAAGTTATTAAATATATAGCTATCAATATATCTACTCACCTTAGCTATATCTTAAATTTATGCATTACCGCAGGTGTTTACCCTGACAGATTAAAAACTTCGATCATAAAACCAATCTTTAAGAAAGATGATAGAGAATATCTAGAAAACTATCGACCCATTGCCTTAGTTTCAATTATATCTAAAATATTTGAGAAATATATCTGCAAAGAACTTTATAATTATTTAGAGAAGAACTATATTTTAGTAAAGGAACAAAAAGGCTTTAGACCTAATAAAACCATAAACATGGCCATATATGACTTTTTAGATATAGTTATGACTAATATTGACAAAAGAATACCCGTCTGTTCAATCTTTATGGATATGACACAGGCTTTCGATTACGTTGACCATGATACTCTAATTGATAAACTGAATGCTTATGGAATACGAGGTAACGTACTTGCACTAATTGATTCATATCTCAAAGGCCGAAACCAATTCACAGTAGTAACTAAAGTCAATGTTCTTTCTAAAAAGGAAGAAACCTTTATGTCACATAAACGAAATGTAAACTACGGTGTACCACAAGGCAGTGTTCTGGGCCCGCCGCTATTTATACTTTACATTAATGATCTACCCAACGCTACTGATAATCCTGTAGCTCTCTTTGCAGACGATAGCACTGTTACCGTCAAATGTAAAGACAAAGATACTTATGAAGATGACTTAAATAGCACATTGAGATCCGTTATGAATTGGTTGAATGCAAACAATCTGAAAGCCAACCTAGGAAAAACGAAAATAATGAACTTTAGACAACGTATACCAGCGCACAAACTTAACCTAATTTTTGACAATCAAACTATAGAAGAAACTGACACTTTAAAATTTCTTGGCTTGCACATTGATAGTAAAATGACTTGGAAACCACATACTGAACAATTATGCAAAAGAGTGAGCCGATCAGCTTATGCCCTACACGAACTTGCAAGTAAAATTAATTGTGGCACGCTTATAACTGCATATCATGGTCTTGTCGCGTCTATCCTCAGATATGGCATAATTTTTTGGGGGAACTCTACCAACAAAGATCTTGTATTTAAGTCACAAAAACGGTGCATTAGGGCTATGTTTGGATTAAAACCTACTGAGAGTTGTGTACCTTTCTTTAAAAAGTACGGTATCTTACCATTGCCTTCACTATATATATTTGAAGTAGCTGTCTTCGTGAAACAAAATCCTGAACTATTTGTGTTAGCATCTGAAGCTTTTAATCGTACTCAAAGAGATGAAACTCGTCTATATGTTCGTAAAACTAATACTGCTTTAATGTACAAGAGTATTTTTCATATGGCAACAGTGGTTTATAATAAATTGCCAAAAGATCTAAAAAAAAATCATGTCAATTGTTTTAAGAAAAAATTAAAAACTATGTTATGTCAAAAATGTTATTATAGTGTCCCAGATTTTTTAGCAGACAAATTTTGACAATATGTATTAAATGCTTGATTTTAAATGGTATCTAAATAATTTGTAATAAATAATTATATTTTAAGTTCTTGAAGTTAAATTGAATTTTGATAATTTGTAATAAATAATTCTAATTTGACTTCTTGAAATTAAATTGTATTTAAATAACTTGTAACAAATAATTATATTTTGACTTCATGACATAATTGTACCATAATATTAATGTTTTTTTTTTTATATACTGTTGACATTTTAAGATTTATTATTGCTTGATGACATAATTGAATTATATTGACTTGAAACTAATTAAATCCAATCAACTATTCATATTTGCACGCCATATTATGTGGCAAACATGTCAGAAGCTATATTTTTACTATCTATAATATCCTGCATGCATGTTTTTATTCTTGTATGTGTACACATGTCTTTAGCAAATAAATCTTATCTTATCTTATCTTATCTTATCTTATCCCTCCCATCTGCTGCAAAATTACATAGAACTGTAAGTGATTCTTTTTCTTTCCCACCCGAAATCTCGCAAGTGTTTCTGTAATTTTTGGGCCCCAATATTATTCCGATTTTCGGGCAGGTCATTACACCTGTTTCGTCGGCATTAAATATGCGACTGGGGTCGTCTTTTATATCCAATGCTTGTTCTTCTGTTAAAAACTCTTCGAGTTCCTTGAAGCAAGCTCTGATAGCTTGTTCAATAACTGCGGCTCTGCCTTTGGATATAATCTCCGCATTCCGCCTTCATGCCTTTGGATATAAACTAAGCCACTTTTTTCCTGGTCTATTCCCGATAAACTTATTTTTCCTATTATTAGTGGTCATAAAATTTTCAACAGTATCGAAAACTTCTTCTGGGTGCATTGGAAAACCTAATTTAGCTTTATTTATAATCCAGTCAGAAATCTTAGCTTCTTCATCTACAGTAAGCTCGGACTGAGGGCCCATTTTTCTTTGCAAAGGTACCTTGTTTGTGATTTTATTATGTAAAGTCGATTTTGGTATCTTGTACACATTGCTTGCTTTATTGATACTTAGTTCTCCATTAGCAATTGACTTAAGAGCTGCTTCCAGTGCTTGTTGACTGTATTGAAACCTATTGTACTTCTTTTTGTGATCCATGGTAATCTAAATGGACAAGAGAAAAATGAACAATTTTAAACGATTGCAATATTATTTTACTACCTGTAGGTAAGTAGGTAGGTAGAAATACCAAATTTCTTGAGAAATCTGTCTTAAAATATGAAGTGTTCATTCACTGGATTTTATGAACCAGTAAATGAAAATACCTGTCCCAATACTGGCCAAAAGATCGGAAATCTATTTAAGAAATAGCTCCCAAAACATGAACCTTATAGCATTAGCGTAAGTTATGTTTTTCAACCAAAACGTGATTTTTACGATTACCCAGTGAATGAACACCCGTCCATTCACTGGAATTTAAACGATTTTTTGATCCAATCCTGGGACACTTAATAATTTAATACAAAGACATTAAATTATATAGACGGGACATAACGAACAAACTCGTAATCCAATACTTGTGTCCTAGTGGTCATATGGCGTTTAGTCTAGGATGGCATGTCTGCATGTCAACACGCATTTGTGTCCGTTTAACAAGAAAATAAAAACATTTCTTAAATAAATATGCCGAGTTGCGCTTTACGGTATTGCAAATCACGCTATGGTAAAACGTCTGGACCTAACTTCGGTTTGTTTTCGTAAATATTTTTCAGTAATTTAATTAAATAATATTCATGGATGGTTCTGGAACAAACGACAATTTTGTAATAAACGCCCTCTATTGCTGAGTAGCTTTACTACTGCCTTGCAGAGATGTTGTGATGTTTATCGACTTTGTTATCGATAATATTTAATTAGGTTAGTAAAATTCAAAACCATTTGAACTTATTTATGTAATTTTAATATCAATTTAGGAACAATAGTGCTGTTCGCTCAAGTAGATATTTATTTTAGAACTCTGTATGTATATATTATGTTTGTTTTTATGTACCTATGTAAGTATTATTCTCATATTATTTGTTTTATTTTTTTAAGTGAACTGTTTTTTTTATTTTCTCTTTTACTTTTACACACGCTGACTACATCTTTTCATCTTCTCTTCAATCAGAGGTATGCTGGAAGATATTATATTTTTTTTAAGAAATAAGCATTACTTTTGTATGCACATGTATTTTGCTATTCTTATCTGTTTGTATATGTGCGTACGTAAAATTGGTTTCTGTTATTTTAGGTTTCCGAATGTAAATAAAGTTGAACGTGAAAAGTGGATACAGTTTGTTCAAAAAGATCGTAGAGAAGTAAATTGGCTTCCGTCTGCTTCGTCAAAATTAAGTTCCAAGCATTTTAAAAGCGGAGACATTTACTTTGGAAAGACGGGTCGATCAAATTTAAAAAAAGGATCGGTACCTTGTACTACAAGAGAAGTTTATACATTTGAGTCTGTGAGGTCACAGACTCTTTTCTGAGTTTGTTTCGGTATTTCTTCTCAGAGTAGTCAGTTAGGAAATGCTGACCTCATGTAATTTAAAAAAAAATAAGATAGACGTGTAAAAGTTTTTAGACGTTGACACGTCTAAAAACTTATACACATCAATCTTATTTTTTTTTCACTTGACAGTGCCCATAATAATGAAAATTTAGTAATTAGTCTGTAAAAAGATTTTTATAAATAAATAACTTGTAAACATTGAATCTAGTAATAATTCCAAATTGTTTGGTATTTTTCAAATGTGAAAAAAAATGTAGTCACTTTTCAATATTATCGATATATTATATCGATAGAGAATTGATGAAGTTCAGCCTTATACAAGTTTTTGTATTTGAATGTTTGCTATTTAAAGCTAGATGGCGTTAATCAGTAACGCCATCTAGCTTTAAATAGCAAACATGCTGGAGAGTAAAATTTTGTACAAAAATGTTTTTCATAGCCGTTCTAATTTTGCTATACTATGCTAGATGGCGTTACTGAGTCATGGGATCACAATTTTTCTTTGACATTTCTTCAGATGGCCTCTCTATTTGTCTTAAATCTCTTTGATTTAATATAACTGACAAAAATCGCAAATAAATGGATTTGAAACACAATATTAAACTGTTATCCTACGATAATAAACAAATAACCCATCAAAAATACCGTTATTTACATTACAATGTCAAATCAAAAAAGATTCCACTTACCTCAGTCCTAAACTCCAGCCCGAACAAATAAAAATTTCACTATTGACTTAAACTTTAACCACTCGCCATTTTGAAATGAATTATGACATTAAACGTAAATGTGACCACTTAAATGGGAAATAGAGTTGCAATTATGGAAAAAAATACTACACACGGTAGAAACGTTCAGATTTCTTATTTTTTTGATAAAACTGCGTTTTGTTCATTCACTGGGGGGTGTTCATTCACTGGAGCACTTACCCTACCTACGGAGTCCAAATGTATGGAACAGCAGATTTTTTTTTGTATAACCTGCGAAAATTTTCTACGTTGGGGTGTCTAGAATAATATGCTGAATTTATGGTTACAGTTTGCGCACTGGTAAAAACTGATCCTGTATAGGCTACCCAACACAAAAAGAATTTTTCCATTAGAATGATTAACCTTAAACCGGAGTTATTTAAACAGTACCAGCAGACATAGAGGCCATAATTCACTCTTTAAATAATACCAAAAGCCATGGATATGATGGCGTCATTACAAAAGTAGTCAAATATGTAGCCGTATTAATAGGACCCGCTATGAGCTATATCATCAATCTTTGCATTGAAAAGGGCCATTTCCCGGACAAATTAAAAATTACTGTTATTAAACCTATTCATAAAAAGGGTGATAAAAGTATCATGGGTAATTATAGACCGATAGCACTAATTCCATTTTTTTCCAAAGTAATAGAAAAGGTTATATACAATAGCGTTTCGTCCTTTTTTGAAAAGCATGATCTCATAGTCAGAGAACAATTTGGCTTCCGAAAAGGTAATTCCATTAATATAGCGATTTATGATGTTATCAAGACAATTGTTTCTAGTGTTCATGTAAGAACTCCAGTGGCGGCCTTGTTTATGGGTATGTCAAAGGCGTTTGACCATGTAGATCAGGGTATACTGCTCAACAAATTAGAACTTTATGGTATTAGATGAACTGCATTATACCTATTTCAATCTTATCTCTCTAATCGCACTCAAATCACAGCGCTTGAAAGGCTATGTGCAACATCGAAAGTCGAAAGAACATACATGTCACGTCCTAGGAAAAATATTTATGGTGTTACCCAAGGTAGCATTCTAGGCCCTCCATTATTTAACACTAGCTTTTGCCAGCGGCTTCGCCCGCGTGGAGGTCGGAAATTATCCCGTGGGCACATACTACCGGGATAAAAACTATGTCCTTTCTCAGGCTCTAAAATATCTGTGTACCAAATTTCATTTAAATCGGTTCAGTAGTTTTAGCAGGAAAGCGAGACAGACAGACAGAGTTACTTTCGCATTTATAATATTAGTGTGGATAGTGTGGATAATGACATTAATATTCTTTATAATGACATAAATGATGATCTTAAAAATATTATAAATTGGTTAGTTAATAATAATCTAAAAATAAATCTTGACAAAACTACGATTATGACATTCAATCAAAGAACAAACAAACGAAACTGAATATAAAATATGGTAACGTAGCAATCTCTGAAAGTGACATCACAGAATGTCTGAGCATTTAAATTGATAGTCATTTGACTTGGAAACATCACATTGACGCTTTGTCAAAGAAGCTTAGTCAGTTTGCGTATGCTCTGTACAAATTATCAAAATCGGTTAACCGCATTACGGTAAAAATTGCTTATAATGCTTATGTGGCTTCTGGCATTAGATACGGGATCATTTTCTGGGGCAACTCCACTGACAGAGACATTGCCTTTAAAGCTCAAAAGAAATGCTTGCGATCGTTTACCAAATTACAATCGATTGATAGTTGTAAACCATTATTTAAGGAACTAAACTTGCTCACTCTGCCGTCAATGTACATATATGAAATGGGAGTGTTTGTTCGCTGTAATCTGCATTCATTTGGAAAACTGCGCTCGCACCGTTATCAGCATACCATTCGTGTTACATCTCATAAAACCGCATTTTTCGCCAAAAGTGTGCTTGGTATGGCCTCAAAAATATATAACAGTATACCAATAGCTATAAGAAATAAAGAGTGTCTGGGATCCTTTAAGCGGTCTTTGTTTAAATTCCTAATAGATAGATGTTACTGCTCCATCACTGAGTTTACTACTGACAAACAGAGGTATGACGGTTCTGACTTACTAATTAAATACTTATGATTGTATTTATTGATTATGTGTAAATGTGTTTATCTATCTTTGTATAATTGTAATGACCTGTTTATATTTTTTTTTTTTATTTATTTTTAAATGTAATCTACTGACATGCCACCCTAATTGTAATGCTTGTTTTCATGTTAATTTTGTACGCCATTAATTGGCAAAACATAGTGCACATAATGTAGACAATTTACTATCTGTAACCATACCTATGTTTTACAAAATAAATTATTGATTGATTGATTAAAACAAACTTTGTAACAAATCATTTTTTTTTATAACTGCTTTTTCCTTATGTGTCGAATCTCCGTATACTGAGCTGATAGACTCGGAAAGAATTTCAAATTCAGAAGGTGTCGATGGCTGCTATCTTCTTTGTCTTTCAGCATTTGACATAGGAGCCATGGTATTTTACTGAAATGTATTTAAGTTTTTTGACTTGTGTTACAAACTATTTATTATTGTATTTGTTATTTTATTTTTAAAGTAAAGACCGAAAACTTAAGTATTTGTGATCACTACACTGATATACCTATAAATAAGTATGTACTTAGGTATATTTCCACCCTCACTACAAAATCATTCGCCCACTTACGTACCCGTGACTATAATTACGTACTTTTTGATGATGTGTACTAAGCTTAACAATTTCTCAGTTTCGTAGCGTAACGCAAATACGCAATATAACGAAAATGAGAATGTAATCTGAGAAATTATAAACTCTAAAAATATTTTTAAGTAAACCACGTGTTTAAAACGCAAGCATTGAGTGTATTCGTTAAAATAATATAAAAAATAAGAAAACAGTAAGTAAACAAAAAATATATTAACTTACCACAACACTAGTCGTTTATCACCTTGAGGTTTTTTTTTGTAAATATTCACTTGAAACATGTCTTGACTTCACGACTACGGCGAAAACATAGTGGCTGTCGCGACAGTGATTTTAACGTAAGTAATATTGATGCCAGAATAGGAAAAAAATAGTTTCTACCACTTTAAATAATTGCGTTTATAATTTAATTACGTGTTACTAACCCTGAGTAACGAAAGTACATAATTTTGGGACAAAATTTGTTTAATTAAATAAAAAAATCTGTGAATGATTTACGAATAAAATTGGTTCTTCTTAGTTAATTGATTCATCAAGAATAATATAACCACAGTCAATGATTAATAAAGCGATGTATATTCGTAACAACTTATCTCTGAAAATGTGAAATGGTCATTGGGACACTAAAAAAATGTATGGGGAGAATTTTAGCAATGTTTTGACATTCAAAAAATTTACTCTTTTAATGAAAACTAAAGCTCAAATACTAGAAAACTCTTCGCATTCATAGACGAATATAGCAAAAACGCGGGAAAAAAGAGAAAATATCACAATATAAGATATTTACAGCATTATGAAGTAGCGGGACAAGAAAAGACACCAAATGTACACTTTTACCCAGGTACCCTTTTAAATTTTTGTCACTCCATCTTTTAAACCTTCCGGCAGCTTTTGTTTATGCATGACCACATCTCCCTGTGTTTAATATTTAGGAGTAGGTACACATAGATCAGAGTTTCCGTTATCATAAACAAATTGAAACTGTCACTACTCGTGCACGAAGACTCATATTTATATTTAAAAGACTTCGTCAGTCAGCGGACACAAGAACCCTGCAAATGGTATATCTGGCCCTATGCCAGTCCCTATTATCGTACTGTTTGCCGGTGTGGGGTGGAGCACCAAAATCAACAATCCTACAGCTTGAGGTCGCTCAGCGCGCTGTACTGAAGGTTATGTCTAAAAGACCCTTCAGGTACCCTGCGGCTCAGCTCTACGCTGAATGTAAAGTACTCACGGTAAGGCAACTGTATATCCATCAGACTATAATCCGTAAACACAAGTCGCGACCTCTGCTGGAGCCTCGAGCTAGGATTAAATGTACGGTCTTTAAACCTGATCGGACAAGAACATCTTTTGCGATTGCGGGTAGACACTACTTTATCCTTAGCGTAGTAGTGTATAATAGGGCAAACAAAAAGTTAGGTATCTTTCACCTAGACAGAATACCTACACTGCAAAATGAAGGCGAAAGAATGGCTTACTTCTCTAACCTATCAGGAAACTGAAGAGTTGCTGACTAGCGGCACTGGCTAAGTCATTGCGCTCACACCGTACGCACCTTAAAACACACATCCGCAACCTATCAGCTCACACACATACACACTCCTACACTATACTCACCCTCACACTATACTCCCCCTTACATTACACTACATTCACTACACTCACTTCTCTACACTCTCATAATATAGCAGAGATACAATAGGTTAGTTACTTCTTCTACACTGTTTGTTAAACTTAAACTTTTATTGTTATTTTATTACTAGCTTTTGCCAGCGGCTTCGCCCGCGTGGAGGTCGGAAAATGTCCCGCGTGAACATACTAACGCAATAAAAAGTAGCCTATATGTTAATCCAGGTTAAATTTTTTTAGCTCGAAAGCGCATTTTCATCCGACTTGCTTCAAATTTATCGTCACTGCTCAGCTCCTATGTGTCTTAGCGTTATGTTATATAGCCTATAACCTGCCCAGGAGTACCGACTACCATCGTACCAAGTTTGGTTAAAATCCCTTCAATAGTTTTTGACCCATGCGTGCACATACAGACAGACGGACAGACAGACAGACAGACAAAAAATTTACTGATTGCATTTTTGGCATCAGTATCGATCACCATTCATCCTCCAGTATTAGTTTTGAATATATTTTCAATGTACAGAATTGACCTTTCTACAGTTTTATTATAAGTATAGATTACTAGTGATCGCCCATTGGTCGAAATTCGACCGATTTGAATAGAAATACATAATTAAATGAGAATATATATGTATATAATCATTACATATTATAAAATAAAGTCGCCTTCGCTGTCTGTCTGTCCCTATGTATGCTTATATCTTTAAAACTACGCAACGGATTTTGATGCGGGTTTTTTTTAATAGATAGAGTGATTCAACAGAAAGGTTTATATGTATATAACATGCATAATATAGTAAAGAAACGCTGATAATTTTAGAGGTTTCTAATGTGATGTCATAAATAAACTCATTTTTTTGCGCTTACATTGCGAACGCTGGCTGAACCCTACGAAATAGATCAAAATAATGTACTACAGAATTATACACCTTACAAAGTTCTACAAAAAAGTCCGCGATGGTATATGTCTATCTCTTAGGGATAACCCACAATAACCATCTTTTATCCTTTAATTTTTATGAGAAATAATGGCTTATTTACGAAGCGATTTTAAGCAATACAGCATTGATTCTTATCCAATTAAATACATTAGATATGTTGTGCATTTCATGTAGATCAAAATTGCCCTTTACAGCATATAATTTAAATGAATATTTTAGAAGATATCAGAGATTATAATAAAATAGCCGCACAGCGGCTAGCGGGCCGTCCCGCGTCCGGTCGGTCCCGGTTTAGCGGTCGGGTGGTGCAGGATTAGTAGGATTGTAATTAATATTATTACTTTGGCTTCATAGTAAATGCGAATATCATGCCTCCACTCGGTGAGAGGGAGTGGGCCGAAATCTACCACGTGGGCCCAGTGCGGGTTGATAGATGACACATGTCTTCGAATTTTTGGTTCTAAGACATGCCGGTTTCCTCACGATGTTATCCTTCATCGTTTTGATAGCAGTGTTGATGAAAATATTTACTCAAACGCAAAATGTAAAGCGCCTGCCTGGGTTCGAGCCCACGACCTACAATTCGTAAGTCGGGGCTGATACCACTTAGCCACCACTGCTCTCGCTACACTGCTCTCTTATTACCTATATAACCTGGATTAATGCATTCGTAATACATTAACCACGGTAGTACGTCCTCTTACGATAATTTCCGACATCCACGCGGGCGAAGCCGCGGGCAAAAGCTAGTAATAAATAAAAAACAAATAATATGGTTTTATTTGACATCCAGTAACACTATAACGACGAATAATATTACAGACAAATATTCTCGATATGATCATAGATTTTAAAAATGAAATAGGTTTATATATCTATAATGAGATTATTTATAATTATCCTCGAATATTATGATGAACAGTAAAACTAAAAATGAGTTGCTCTGAAAAGCGAAGATTTTATTTTATTACATAAACTAGTTTTAAGACTTTTACAAAACATTCTTTAACATTAATTATTCACTAGTTTTACCAGAAAAGAGAAACAACATTTAAAGCTATTGTTTCACCAGTTCTTATTACTCACTATTAATATTCTAATTACATTAAAATTATCACTTTTATAAGCTCTACATTTTCCATGTTGCATCAGTCTTTCAATATGACAGGACAGCTCGCTCCATAGAATAAAAGATCTTCACAGATAAATTATAAATGAAGTGTCACGCACTTTGTTTACATCTCCCCCGCCCCCTTTTCTAAATTACTTAATTTTATTGTTTTACTCTACTACTGGAATAAGTTTTGTAATATGAAAGAGATTCGACTCTGACTTTTTGTGACCTGTGTTTACCTTGTAAATTGAATTGGATATTTTGTCTACAATTTGGTAAGGTCCTATTTTCAATTCATCTAATTTTTTTCGGTTTAACCGGTTTCCGTTTTCAACATATACAGAATCTCCGACTTTTAGGTCATAATGTTTTCTGTTTTTATCAAATCTTTGTTTATTATAATTGTGGGATTGTATACTATTTTCTAAGGCAATTTTTCGGTCTCGCAATAGATGTTTTTGTGTTATATTTTGTTTCAGTTCATCTGGTAGAATGTCAATTTTTTTTCCCTCCAATAAATATTTTGGAGAGAACCCTGTTACACTATGTTCAGTTTCGTTATATTTTTCAGTGCATTCGTGAGCAATAGTTGTCCAAGCAATTTTGTCCTTCCTTTCATTTATCTTACAACGAATTTTGTTAACCAATGTTTGGTTTAACCTTTCGTTCAATCCATTCGAAAATGGCGCATTTACTGCAGTGAAAACTATAGGTATATCTTCTTTTTCTAAAAATAATTTGAAATCCTTTGAATTTATGCCTGGATATTGATCTGATAGAATTAAGTTTATTTTATTATCTTGTGTTACTTTTTGGACAAGTTTTATAAAATCATTCGCATTCTGGGTTTTGGATGTCAAAATGAAGGCGTAGCGAGTAAGAACTAGAAGATGTAAATATGTTTTGGTTGAACGAGAACCACCAAATCCTCCTATGGTGTCTATAGACACTATTTCGAACGGATAGGTAGCGGGACCTAAGTGAGACATTAGTCCAAATTTGTATTTTCCTGTAGATTTGTTTTTTATACAGACATCACAGTTTTCGTAAAGTTTTTTTATATTATCCAATACATTTTTAGCTTGATAAAAGGGTTTAATCTTTTTTTCCATTTGCTGCCTTCTTATGTGACAGTAGTGGTGATGTACATGTTTTATAATCTTTTTACTAAACTCCTCAGTTAGTACAATCTTTTCATTTTTTCCTATGTTTTTATAATATATGTTATGTTTGAAAATAAGTTTATTCATATTTTGTTTTATATCATCATTTTTATTTTGATCATTTCGTATGTCTTCTAATTTAACAAATTTCACTACTTTTAAACTACTATCTTGATTTTCATACGATTCTAACACAGGATTTCTGCTTAAAGTGTCTGCCTCAATATTATATTTGACCGGAGAATATATTATTTTAAAATCGAACTGCGACAAATAATATGTTAAGTCTCCCAGTTCTTCGTCCGTTCTGGCTTTAATATTCATTTTTTCTAAAGGTTTGTGGTCTGAAAAAACCGTTAATGTTTTTCCTATAAGCCAGTGTTGCCAGTATTTTACCGCTTATTTTATTGGCAAACACTCAAGATATATGGCTTTTTTCTTTTTTTGAGAGTCGTTTAATTTTTTGGAAAAATAAGCACAAGGCTTTTCATTACCGTTTGGTTGAATTTGTTTTAAAATTGCACCTATACCTTGTATGCTAGCATCTGTATAAATATGTATTGGAAAATCTGGATCAAAGATGGCGAGAATTGGTTTTGAGCAAAGTAGTTTTTTTATATATTTATCGGACCAAACGAATTTTTCTCCTTTTCTTAATAAATTATGTAAAGGATCCAGTATAATTGAAATATTTGGCACATATTTTCCATAGAAATTGATTTTTCCTAAAAATTGTCGGACGTTTTTTTGTGTTTTTGGAATTGGGAATTCTTTTATGGCAATCAAATTATCTTTTAATGGAGTTACAGTATTGTTTTTTATTATGTGCCCTAGATATTTTACAGAGTCCTGTCTAAAGTTACATTTCATGAATTTTAATTTAAAACCTTCTTTTAAAATTGCTTCCAATAACAAAGATACGTGCTCAATGTGTTTTTCGAACTTTTCAGAAAATACTAAAATATCCTCAATGTAATTGACAGTAAAGTTTGACAGTTTATGCTTTCTTATAATGCTACTAAGTATTCTCTGAAAAATAGCGGGAGAAGTTTTTAAACCAAAAGGTAAACAAGTCCACTGAAAGTGTGCTTCTTGAGTAACAAATGCAGTTTTGTGTCTATCTTCAATTTTAAGAGGTATGGACCAGAACGCTGAGTTTACATCGAATGTTGAAAATATTTTACATTTCCTTGTTTTAACCATTAGATCCTCAATTAGTGGAAATGGTTGCGATTGGGGAACTACAATTTAATTTAATTCGCGAAAATCTATACAAAGCCTTGATCTCCTTCCATCTTCTTTTTTAAATGCTAGTGTTACCGGAGCGGCAAAAGAGCTATATGACTCCTCGATTAAATTATTTTCTAATAATTTTGATATTTGATGCTCAATTTCTTTCATATCCTCGATAGAACACCTATACGGTATTTTACTACAATATTTATCTACCAATAAATCAATATGGGCTTCGTAACCTTTTACAGTTCCTATATCAAATTTGTCTTTGGCGAAGACTGAATTATATTTGCATATCAATTTAGCAATATCAGATTTTTCCTGATGATTTAAATGATTGACTGAAATATCAAAATTTTCGACTGTTATATTTTCATTAAAGTTTATTTTATACTCATCAATGATAGTTTCTTTTTTATATTTCTTTGTAATATCCACACCTTTTTTTCCATAAAATATATCTTGTTTATTCCCTATATTACTACCTGAGCTGCCAGGAATTTCTTTAGTGTTTATAGGTTGCTTTTCTTTTTCTATGTAGTCTTTATTATTATTGGTGAGGACATTTTGGGTGATATTTAAATTCTCATTTTGAGTTAAATGAAATTTTTGTATACAGTCTAACCCAACTAGGAAATCATAGTCAAAGTTGTCTTCATCTACAACAAAAATATTAACTTGTTTTTCAATTTCGAAAATTTTAATTTTTAAAGTTACCATTCCTATTGATTTTTTTACGCCATTAATTGTTTTTAAACCTGCATTTTTATCATTAGTAGGTATTTCTTTTAGAGATAATAACCTTGAATTAATTAAAGACACATTAGATCCTGAATCGTAGATTCCTGATGTTTCCAAAGTGTCATTAATTAGCAGTTTAATTTTTATTAATGGCGGCACTATTAGTTTTTTGGATCAATTTCATTTAATTCTATTTCTAATTCAGAATTGTTAACACTCCTTATTTGATCTTTTTTTGGTCTGTCATATTTTTTTTATTTTGAACCAACATTGGGATTCAGGGTGGTAACGTATACCTTTATTCTCTTTTTCACATATTTTACACGGATTAAACGAGGGCTTCACATTTTTTTCTTTAATTTTACTTTCGAAAGTTCCTATCTTTTTTTCAAATGTTTTATTGTTAACCATGTGCTCTAAACTTCTTAAATTATGAAATAAGTCTTCAGTTTCCTTTAAACTATTCCTATCAATCTTATCTGCAATAAAATTCGGCAATCCGGTGGCGATCAAATCAATTAAAGTGAGTTTATCTATGGACTTATTTATTTCTAACAGTAGTCTCTCTTTTTTTAACGCATACTCCAGTAATGAGCCCTGTCTGTATTTGAATAACATCGCATACCTGATTGGTGACCAACCCTTATCTGCATATGTTTCACAAAAGTTATTTTTCCACATAGCCCATTCTGAATTTATAGTATGCTTTATAAGCATGGAACTATACCAGTCTAAACAAGGATCTTCTATAAATAACCTAAAAATTTCAATTTGTTTGTCGTCTTCTTCTATTCCTATACGTACACATTCCGCTTCAAAGGTAGTCATCCACTGGGTCACATTAGTAATGTTGCTATTGAATTTTTGTATAACAAATTTTTCTACCATTTTCCCCATATTAAAAGGTTTTGATGAATCTTTCTTGATTTCTGCGAAGCTTTCCATGATTCGCGCTAGAGAATCTTCTGAAATTCCTGTTGTAGAAGTTTGTGGTTTTGCTTGTTCCTCCAATAGGTATCCCATAAATTGTTTATTTCCATCTTCATCACAATAAACCACCTTCATATCCGGGTTCATGGATATCCACACCTGTCGTTTCTCATGCCGTTTTTGCAATGTTGCCTTTACTTTCTGAAAGATTTGGGTTTGTACTATTTCAGTATGTAATTTTACAGGTTGTAACTTATCTGGGATCGCAAACGTTCGGCCATCTAAATCCGTGATTGCCGTTACACAAATTATATTTGTTTTCACATCCGCGCTGGCTTTGACCATAAACTCAAATCTTATTTTTTCCATTATTTCTGGTAACCAGCTATAGAAATGTTGTTTTATAATGAGATTATTTATAATTATCCTTGAATATTATGATGAACAGTAAAACTAAAATGAGTTGCTCTGAAAAGAGAAAATTTTATTTTATTACATAAACTAGTTTTAAGACTTTTACAAAACATTCTTTAAGGACGCTATAACATTTTTGAATTGCTCAAGTTTAGGTATCTGAGTCGCCACACAACAACATTCCGCGCACGCACACATTGAAACCATTGTTTGCTCGATTTTAAACATTACCTAACTAATCTTGATACTCGAAGGCATTATTTATTTTATTTTATTAATACTGTTGAGCAAAGACTAACTTTACTTTCTGCATTTGGTGACAGTAAATAAGTTTTATTACCATGATCATCATTATTTTGGAATAACGTATATAATTTGCCAATTCAAAAAAAAGAGGTGTGTTACGCGCATCACTATTAAGGGAAGCGCTGACACGAAGCTACGAGTGTTGCGCACGACACTATTAAGTAAAGCGCTGACACCAAGGCACGAGGCATGCTGCGTGCGTCATTGTCGCCCCGTTACCATGAGGGAAAACTGCTGACATGGAACACGAGGCCCGAAGACACCGTCTACGTGACCAGGCCCGCTCACTTCGTATCCACCATCGATCGAGTCAATTTGATTTACCTATATTCATAAATAATTGTAATTTCTTTAATTAAATAAATTAGTTTAAATTAAATTCGGTTTTTTTTGAGTCCTCCGGCAGTAGCCTACGTAATTGGCGCAGTCGGTAGGATTCCCGGGTCGTACTTGCGATTACCGGTATATCGCACCGCGTTCGCTACGATAGACTTTCAACGTCGCACCGGGAGATCCAGAACAACGAGACTACGCCGGAGATCCAGATATCGATACCGCTCAACGAAGACCAGAATGTTCATGTAACTCCGCTGAATTTTCTTAGTGGTTGCTTGCTTCCTATTGTGTTTAAGCTCAATATACCCTGTTCAACATTTTTCATCCACGTAGATCGAGTACACCTAGGCTAGTTAGTAGTAGGAATAGTAGTGTAGACTCTAGACGAAATATTAATCCCGAAATAGAACCGGAGATGGCCGATTTAGACAATATATTTAAAGCCCTCCGCTTAGTTCCCGATTTTGATGGGAACCCGAACGTACTTACCAGGGTCATCAAATTGTGTGACCAGTTAGTACTTCAGTACATTCAAGCTGGGCAACCGGATATAAATAAAGTAGCCTTGTTGAACGGTATATTAAACAAAGTTACTGGGCCCGCCGCCCGTCTGATAAATGCTAATGGTATCCCTAATGATTGGGTAGGCATACGTAGCGCTCTTATTAATAACTTTTCCGACCAGCGAGATGAGACCGCTCTCTACAACGATTTGGCTTTACTTACACAAGGTAATGGCACGCCGCAAGAATTTTACGAGCGCTGCCAGAATCTTATTAGCACCGTCATGACATACGTTTCATTGCACGACACCCTGGAGACAACTATTGAGGCCAAACGCGATTTATATCGTAAACTGACTTTGCAGGCCTATCTCCGCGGATTAAAAGATCCTTTAGGTGCGCGCATTAGGTGTATGAGGCCAGAGACTATTGAGAAGGCTCTAGAGTTTGTGCATGAGGAGACCAACACCATGTATTTGCAGAGCAGAAATGATAATTTGCCGGATAAAAAGTCTTCGGCTCGAATGCCACCTAGTCCACAGAACGAAATAAATCATAGAATGCCAGTCCTTCCAAATAATATGCTTGTTCCGTTTAGGGCTAATGCTTTCAACATGCCCGGTCCGTCTAGACAGCAAGGATCGCCATTTATGTTACGGCCTTGGCCATCTCAGAATCAATTCAGAACGCCGTTTAATCCATCTAACATGCAACCACGTGGCCCGACCCGTACGCAACAAATATTTGGCAGACAACCGGATAGTAATAATCAGGGTAGTCCTGGATTCAGAATGCCCCCAGGGAACTCTCATCCGCCGAATAACGGTCCCAGACCGATGAGCGGTGTTAGCCACTTTGCGACCAGGCCTCTGCCTGCTACTAACAGATGGAATTGGGCAATATAGGGCAACCCACAACCTTCTAACTATATTAAAACCCGCGATATTAATGTGAACGAGTGTTCGAATGGGTTAGACTATTATTACCCCGACTTATCCGACTACTTTTACAGTGACTTTTATTTTAACGACTATACATATGACCACAGCACACCGCAACAGACTGACGAGGCTAGCGACAGGGACAAACCAGCTACAGCTGACCAACAGCAACCCTCAACCAGTCAGGATTTTCAGAAAGCTCCGAAGTCAAACAGCTTAGGATAGAGTTAAATCTGCAAACCCAAAGGCAACTACCGTATGTTCGTATCGCTAACCCTACACTCAATTTCCTAATAGATACCGGTGCAAACCAATCATTCATTAGTCCAGAAGCAGTGCAAAGATATTTCCCGCACATACCTCTTAACTACGATCCATTCGAGGTTACTAACGTACACGCCACAAGTAGGAATTACTACTCCATCAACCTACCCTGCTTCCCCGAATTCGGAGACACAGAACCCATTAAATTATTTGTATACAGATTCCATGATCGTTTTGATGGTTTGATAGGAATGGATTTGCTCACCACATGGGAGGCAAAATTAGATTTGAAAGATCTGACATTGATAACTAAGTTTGCAATTAACCCCATCCAAATTTATAACTCTCGAAACCTAAACGTCTACGAGGAAATCGTACCGGCACAAAGCTCTAAGTTAATACGGTTACCCGTTAATGCACCGGATGGAGAGGTTTTTGTAGAGGAACAGATAATTTGCAATTGCATTATATCCGAATGCCTAACCACCGTTTCTAATAGCCGCGGTATGGTTGAGGTGACCAACCCAACCAACAACGATATAATATTTTCAGTAGACAGGCCACTCAGGCAACGATATTAAATATCGAAGGCACCGAACAAATGTCACCTCGCGCTAGAGATGTTACATCTCGTATACGCACCGAGCACTTAAATGAGGAGGAAAAGGCGAATCTATTGGCACTATGTTCAAAGTACGCCGACGTCTTTTACATTGAAGGCGAGGCATTAACTTTCACTAACAGAGTGAAGCACAGTATTAAAAACAGACGAAATTCCGACCTACACTAAAAGTTATAGGTATCCATTTATACACCGTCAGGAGGTTAGTGATCAAATAGAGAAAATGTTAGACCAAGGAATCATTAGGCCGTCCGAATCTGCATGGAGCTCACCTATTTGGGTCGTCCTAAAGAAGGTTGACGCCTCTGGAAAACAGAAATGGCGTCTAGTCGTTGACTTTCGGAAGCTAAATGAAAAAACTATTGATGACAAATACCCTATACCGAATATTACAGACATCCTGGACAAACTTGGCAAGTGCCAATATTTCAGCACTCTTGACCTAGCATCAGGATTTTACCAGGTTGAGATGAACCCCAGTGACATTCCCAAGACCGCTATTAATGTTGAGCATGGACACTTCGAATTTTTGAGAATGCCCATGAAACTTAAAAACTCCCCTTCCACATTCCAACGAGTAATGGACAATGTACTCAAAGGACTTCAAAACGTCATATGTCTCGTCTATCTTGACGACATAATTATATTCAGCACATCTCTCCAGGAACACATGAACAACTTAGAGAAGGTGTTCCAAAGGTTAAGAGAATCCAACTTCAAAATCCAGTTAGATAAGTCCGAGTTCTTAAAACTTGAGACCGCTTACCTAGGTCATGTCATCGTTACCGAAGGAATAAAGCCTAATCCAGACAAAATCACAGCTATTCAAATATACCCTATACCTAAAACACCTAAACAAATTAAAGTTTCTCGGACTCCTCGGTTATTACCGAAAATTCATTCCCGACTTTTCCCGTATCACCAAACCCGTGACACAATGTTTAAAGAAAGGTAGGAAAATAACTTTAGATTCAGATTACACTAACTGCTTTGTTCGCTGCCAGACTAGACCTCACAATACGATTTCAATAGCGCAGTGGAAGTGTGATAATCGTGGGGCTCTAGAGACAAGAGTGGCTAGCGAAACTAGTCCGCCGTACGCGGAGCAGACAATATAAGTCAAATAACTCACCTACAATACAACAAAAGAACTTACCTGTGGGTAGACGAACACCAGCTCCTTGGGGTTACCTGGAGTTATGTATGTAAGTGAGTGTATATGTATCGTGTTGTGACGTTACGAGTATTCTCCAGGTTACAATCCGCTGCAATAAGGCTGGAGGCAATCACAGCATGCGGTCTTCAAATCACTCGTTCCCAATAGCGTCTGGAAGTGACGTAACCTTCAAAGTTCTTCAATGTCAAGAAACTAAACTAAACCCGTGTTATGTCTTCAAATTGGGGTTAGTTACAATCAATACAATTGGGTCATGACGGATTGTCCACAAAACGACCGATTCTCAGGGATTACTTTACAAAGGGGTCACACGCGCAATTGGACCGACCATCCCTTTCAAGAACTTCAGTTTTAACAAATGTAACCCGTATTATTACGTCAAATTGAGGTTATTAACAATCAAAGCAATTGGATCACGACTAATTGTCACAAACGGATCGATTTAAAAGGATTACTTTACAACAGGTCGCGGAATTCAACACGGCGACGATCCACCCTTTTCAAGAACAAAAATCCAAGAGAGAAGTGTCAAGTGTCAAAGTCAAACTGACAAGTCAGATGTCATTCCGTTCGATGGCGCGTTCCGAAGGCGCATAGAGTAACTAATCGAACGGTCCGAAACATCTACCCCCCCCGGACGGGCCTTCCCGTCCGCTAATCACTTGGCAATCTTGACAAGGTTGCGTTTTATCAGTCCACCTGACGCGCTGCTGGAGGATGTGCAAATACTCCAAGCTCAAACGCTTCCAAAACTCTGAGCGAGCAGCTGCACCAACTGAAACCGCGATAGCCAATTTTGGCTCACATCGACAAAAGGGTGCTCCGGCAGGGCAACAAGTGGCTGTCAAATCAAAAAAAATGGCCCGGGGTTAGAGTCTCCAAGTCGTTCGGGTCCGAAGACAGCGGGCACAATGGACGCGAGTTCAATACAGCTTCAATGCGGCAAAATACCGTAGCTAACTCCTTAAAGGTGAGAACGGTGTCTCCCAACAATCTGCGCCAGAGTCCCTGTGCCGCTTTCACCGCGGCCTCAAAATAACCCCCCAATGGGGGCAGGCTGGCGGGTCAAAACAATAACAAACACCAAAAACAACCCAACAACAACAACAACAACAACAATTTAACCAAATGGCCCTCCTTAGGCAACAAAAGGGGCTGACGGGCCCCATAAGGAAGGCCAGAGTGCCTCAACCGTCAACAACCAAACAACAAAAGACCCGTATCGTCCAAAAAGGGGTTCAACTTACTAACGGCTCCCGACAATATCCAAAACTCTCGCTGCAGAATGGCCAACAGCGCATTGCAACCGGCATGCGAGTTCTTAATGTGACGATCAGTCACCAACAATTCAACAACAATTCAACAATTTGTCGAGGGAGCTAAATCGACTCAACAAAAAATCAGGGTCCTTCGTTCCAACAGCGAGCACCTTGAGCCCGGGCAAAGGACCCGACATCAAGACTGGCGATCGAGGCCAATCATCCTCGGGATGAGTCAGCCAGTCTGGTCCCCACCATAGGGGGTAAGCAAACAAGCGGGGTGCCATGCACCCACGTGAGGCCACGGCGCCTGGGTTCAAATCTCCAGGCACATGCCTCCAAATCAAAGGCGTTTTAGAATTTTGAATCTGGGACACTCGGTTCGCAACAAAGACCTCCAAAGAGTGGACGGACGTCTTCAACCAACACAAAACAATTTGACTGTCCGTCCAGGCGTAAGAAGCCCGAATGTCCACAGTTCCACCCAAAGTGTGAGCAACGTGGTTCAATAGACGCACAAGACGCGCCGCCCCTGACAATTCTAACTTAGGGATGGGCAGTGCCATCCGGAGGGAGGCCACCTTGCTCTTGGCCATGGCCAGTGACAACTTCACCTGGCCTGTCGCGCAGACGGTGCGCAGACAAACAACAGCTGCATAACCGTGCGAAGACGCATCACAAACAAGGGTAGCAGTGTAGCTCCCAGGCGGGAGGATAGCGCGGGGTAACACGACCTCGTTGACTGCGGGGAGTGCGGATACAAATTGGAGCCAATCTTCCAACAGGGTTACCCGAATTGGCTCGTCCCAGCCAAGTCCCGCAGTCCAAAGGCGCTCAAGAAAACAATTTTGTCCAAATCAATACAAACAAAACAACAAAACAATAGACAAAAGGCAACCCTGGGCTCCCATGTCCATAATGACACGGACCACAACAGAGTCCCCCGTGGGCCCCCAGACCTGACCGATGCCGTTGGCAACAAACCGTGTCGATCTGAGGGGTACCTTAGCGGGGCAGGCGCCAATGTCCTAACAATGCCTGGGCGGCGACCGATCGCCGCACCCAGGCCCAAATCTTTCCCGACGAGGATGGAGTTCAAATGCCTCGTACGCGCGGTGTCCCGAGCCACGCGCCATCGCTGGAAGGGCATATCCCACCGGATGCCTGAATGGCGGGGGGCGTGACTCCAACCGGGGACGTTCTGCCAATGGAGGGGAGGGAAGGCGGTGCTGGTCTGGCCAGCGCTGCCCGGCAACAACTGCGTAATCACCTTTACGCGGGGAGACCAAATGGCGGTCGCGCGGCTCCCGATCAACCTGCGCGGGGGGTGGAGTGCGGCGCTCAAAATTGCGGGCCTCTCCCCGGTTCTGAACCGGCGAGGCAGAAGCCCGGTGACCAACTCCATGGTACCCCCCCGTACGCGAACCTTCATCAGAGGCTGGTCTGCCAGCGTGGTTCGCGTTAGCGCACAATATGTCCAAATGGGACCCCCCACAAATTCTACAAGGGCGGGGGTTGGGGCAGTCCCGATGGAAGTGAGCCCCCAAACAAGAGAAGCACATGCGGCGTGCATTGGCAATTCGGCGGCGGGCACTCACGTGCAATTTCAAAAAGGCCGCGCAAGTTGCCATGCCATGCCCCGTGTCCCTACAAAACTCACAACCAGGACGACTCTGGGTGCCAGCAAAACGAGCGGCGGGGCGACCATCAACAGGCCCGCGAGCCCTAGTCCGTCCCTGGTCTCGTGGCCGGGAAGACGGCTGGCATGACTCAGTGGCAACGCCAGAGTTGTCCACAAACCGACACTCATCCTCCAAAAATTGGACGAGGTCACCAAATGGGGGGAGATGTGTAACACTATCCCCACCATACTTTTGCTCGAAACGAGCCCTCAAATCGGCAGGAAGCCGTTGCAGCACAACGTGCACCAAAAGGTAAGACCAATGGTCCACCGGCAAGTCCAATCGCTTTAAAGCGTTGGTCGCTGCCACCAACGGGTTCAACAGGTCAGTACGCAATGCAGACAAACTAGTAATGACCGGTAACCCCAAAATCAATTTAATAGGAACGTCAGCCAAACAACGTTTATTTTGGTACCGCCGGGTGAGTAGTTCCACAGCGGTAGGGTAGGCTGAGTCAGTCAACGACAGATGCTGTACCAAGGCTCGGGCCTCACCTTCTAGGACAGACAACAAATAGGCCAACTTTTGGGCGGGTCTGAGGTCCGAGCGTGCATCAACCACACTTTCAAACAGGTTTTGGAAACCTAACCAGTGGTCCAGGCGACTGTCAAAGTGTGGCAGTTCCAAAGTAGGCAGTCTACTCAATAGTCCGGGACCTGAAACAACCGAGGTCTCCGGTTTGACCTGGACAGGTGTCCGGCTCCCCAATATTTCCCGAGCACGTTGACCAATGACATCCCCCAGGTCCAAGATCTGGTCGTAGTCAGCAAGGACCTTGTCACGTGCTGCCTGATCCAGCACTTCCAGAGCCACATCACAAATGTACTCGTTGTAGCGGGTAAGCAGAGCATCAGCATTGCCGAGTCTCACGTTCAACTGCTCGAACCGAGCCAGAGTGACCGCTTCAAGATCCGGGCGCTCAGCGGTCGCTGCAGCTGAAATGAACCACCGCAGCTGTGTGGCCAATCCACTGATTGCCTCTCTCACCGCTTTGTGTGCCATTGCACAAACAATACAATTCAAATAAACCAAGCAAAAAGATAATAAATTAACAAAGTTCAAACAATCAATTACAAAATAACTACAAGCAAACAATCAAACTACCAAACTGCCAGTCAGCAACTCAAGAAATAACAAAATACTGGCTTCAATTCAATTCAACAATAAACTTTTATTTCAATTCTAATCCAATATCAACGTTCAACATTCAACTTCACAATTCAATTCAAATATTCAAATTCTAATCCAATTCCAAATGTTAAGTTCACAAACCACTGTGTGGTACAACAATAATGAACCTTTATTCCAATTTAAAACAATGGTAATACTCAAAAATCCCAATTTCAAATATTAATTTTCACAAACAACCATATCAATGGTACAAACTCAATATTTTAATGTCTTCCTGACATTCAACAGAGGTCAGACACAAACAAGGGGTTGTAACATAGCCCAATTCATTCAACTCTACTAGCATATGCAACCCGGGCCGACTATGGTAACATGAGTTACTCGTCTCAACAAATTTACAAATTATTTCAAATAAACAAGCAATCATAGTTAACAAATATTTACAGCGTATTACTACTTCCCTTATAGAGACTGCCAAGTAATTAGCCTACTGTAAATTACCAATTTGTTGGTTATATGTCTTATAACCGCGCTCTGAATACCAAAATGTTCGCTGCCAGACTAGACCTCACAATACGATTTCAATAGCGCAGTGGAAGTGTGATAATCGTGGGGCTCTAGAGACAAGAGTGGCTAGCGAAACTAGTCCGCCGTACGCGGAGCAGACAATATAAGTCAAATAACTCACCTACAATACAACAAAAGAACTTACCTGTGGGTAGACGAACACCAGCTCCTTGGGGTTACCTGGAGTTATGTATGTAAGTGAGCGTATATGTATCGTGTTGTGACGTTACGAGTATTCTCCAGGTTACAATCCGCTGCAATAAGGCTGGAGGCAATCACAGCATGCGGTCTTCAAATCACTCGTTCCCAATAGCGTCACTTCCACTTAACCTTCAAAGTTCTTCAATGTCAAGAAACTAAACTAAACCCGTGTTATGTCTTCAAATTGGGGTTAGTTACAATCAATACAATTGGGTCATGACAGATTGTCCACAAAACGACCGATTCTCAGGGATTACTTTACAAAGGGGTCACACGCGCTGTTCAACCGTGAACATACTATAGTTGCACGCGCCAACAATAGCATCACAGCGTCAGCGACACACATACGGTCCACGCGCCGGCAACACCAGCACACCGTCAGCACTAAGATGTGGCCTACTGAGATCTTCGCTTCATCGGCTCGATACACACACGACACACATGTAAATAGCCATCAATGTGTATTTACCACAAAAATTGTATATAATTAAGTTCATTATTGTAATAAAGTTAGTCATCAAGCTGGAGTCGAGTGTGATTTATCTCCTTACTTCCTCTTACTGTGGCCAAGACACCTTTAGCCATCATCGGTCCTATGAGTCTGTGGGATCGGCAGTAAGAAAACCATTTCCTGTGTACATTGCACGACGTACACAAAACCCTCTTCCTACCCAAACTCCGTCTGTCACCGTAGGTCTCCTTGTGACAGACTTCCCTCTCGTATAACCAACGTAACCTACGTTTGGTGTGGTTTGTATGGTAGGCTAGGGCTAGGATAACTGGGGTGCTAGGTAGTTACTGTAGGGCTAGGTTTGGCGTCAGTTGGGCTTTAGGTACTGATCCAGGTTCAATTATCTCAAACGTAGTCACATCGTACACACTTGGAACACCGGCCGTACTAAGCTGTAAGTCCCGGTGTGTACATTTGGTCCTTCGAGCAATTTTAGGAAACCGGGAGTTTGTGTAATCGGTACTTTAACATAGTAACGTTTATATACATAAAATTAAATAAATATAAAACGTTCTTCTTTCTGTCCCTCACCAATATTGGCTGAATAACGTATAGACGTACTTAGAACTAGCGTACTCAACAGGCGCAAGTAAAGGGACTGACATACTAATACGCCATTAGAACGATAGCGGTTCGGAATTCGGTTCCAAAAAACGGGTTCACCGATATTTTGAGAAGTAACACTTATAGTATCAAGGGCAGTAAAGATGGACATACAAGGGATAAACGAAGTTATAAGAAGCCAAGAAGCAGATTACAACGAACTAAGACAAATATTCACCAACATCAAGAAAGACTCAGCATCAAGGAAGACTCTAAAATATATCACGGAGAGGAAAACTCAACTCACAGAAGTATTTACTAGAACATCCAAAAACCATTCACTACTACAAGACCAAGATGTGTTGTGTGATCACAAATACATCACCACCAACTACTTTGGGTCTATCAACGCACTGTATACGCAAGCAATTGAATACCTGTTAAAGTGTGAGAAAAGACTACAGGTAGTAAACCAACTATATGAGCCAGAAGATTTACAACCCGAGGAGGAAGAAGGGAGTAGCTCACCCAAACTATTTATTCAACTATTTCGGATTAATCAGATGCAGAAAAAGTTACAATCGGCAACTCAATTAATTACTGAAGGGAAAGCAAGTTGGTACTTAGAATCTGTAATGACTACTTTGCAAAAACAATGGCAAGAAATTGAAGAAACACATGTACTCATTCTAATGGAAGATAGTATGTTAGAACACAGCTATTTTCACGAGAATATGTTTGAGAGAACGCAAACGGAATTCGACCTTGTGATGGGAAAATTATTTGAGATGATAGGTCAAAAATCAACATACAATCATAAAACCTCGGTTAAGTTACCACAAATAATAATTCCGACATTCAGTGGAAGTTATGAGTCATGGAATTCCTTTTATGATTTATTCTTAAAAATAGTCCACGAAGATAAATCGTTGAGTGACACAGAAAAGATGCAGTATTTAAAAACGCATGTACGAGGTGACGCCGCTAAGCTGATCAAGCATTTAACAGTTTGTGACGCAAATTACATAACTGCATGGAATTTGTTGACAAGACGATACAAGAATGAGACTAATCATTACTAAGCATATTGATAATATTCTAAGTATGTCGAAAATAAAGAAAAGTAATGCCGCGAACTTAAAAAATCTCCATGACACAATAAACGAAAACCTAGAAGCACTAAAAAATCAAAACATCGACATTTCAAGTTGGGACCCCATTTTGACAAGAATACTAAGTAGAATATGGGACTCAGAAACTGATGAAAAATACGAACATCAACTATTAAAGCCTAACAAAGTACAAGAGTTTTCGGCAATGATGCAATTCTTAGAAAAAAGGTTTAAGTGTCTGGAAACTTCAAGCACTCTGAGAGAAGAAGCGTTTGCTCACAAATCGCGCCATGAGTCTTCAAATTCAACTACCAAACAAGTAGATCAACGTGTATGCTGGTTTTGCCAGAGTCGCGAACACAGCATTTACCAATGTACTGGTTTTAAAACGCTATCAGTACAAGAACGCAATAACATCGTAAACGAAAAACAGAAGTGCAAAAACTGTTTGACTCATGAAACGTCGGTAAAGTGTCACAGTGATAAAAGTTGTGGATACTGTGGAAAAAGAGGTCATCATTCCTATTTACACCATCATAACAATAATGTTACTACAAGAAACGCAAAAACTGAGCCAAACAAGGAAAATGTATCGACCCCGTCTACAAGTAAATCCATGAAAAAAACTGTGTCCAACATGTCTACTACATATTTATAACAAAACGAATATACCAAAAACCACACTACTAGCGACGGCCTTAATAAAAGCTCACTCGTCGGACGGGACATCGCATTTACTGAGGGTTCTATGTGATCAAGGTTCAGAGGCATCATTTTGTACAGAAGAGGTTGCCCAACTATTGGCATACCCACGTATTCAGATACATACTGAAGTGATCGGGATTGCTGACGAAAAACCTAAAACATCGAAAAACTCTATCAATGTCGTGCTACAGCCAAGATTTCCGAGCGAATATAGGTTACCAGTCACACTTATAATACTACCAAAACTAACTGGCTGTTTACCAGAGAAAAATGTACTAGAACTAAAATCGGATTGTTTACAAAACAAACTATTTGCCGATCCTACATATTACAGAAGAGGACCAATAGATATAATATTGGGGGCTCAAGAATATAGCCATTTACTACTAAACGGATTACACAAGATGCAAGACGGAATCATCGCTCAAAATACCGAATTTGGGTGGATTTTATCCGGCATTTGCGGCGATACAACCAATACTAATACAGTTATCAGTATGATGACACGGACTACAGAAGTTCAGCAACTAAACAAGTTTTGGGAATTAGAAGAAATTCCTGAAAAATACCAAGTAACTAACGAGGATCAGGCTTGTGAAAACTATTACCAAAAAACAACTATAAGAAATCCAGATGGGACATACACAGTGAAACTTCCATTCAAGAATCAAAGCGTAGATTATGGGAATTCGCGCAAAAAAGCTATTGCAAGACTATTACAATTAGAACGGAAGTTCGACAAGGATGGAAACTTACGGAAAAAATACCAAGAGTTTCTCAATGAGTACTTAGAAATGGGCCACATGAGGAAAGTATCGAGTACTGACTATTACCAAGGTAAATACTATATACCACATCAACCAGTCATTAGAGAAGATTCACTAACTACTAAGCTACGAGTAGTATTTGATGCGTCGAGCAAATCAAGTACTAACATAAGTCTAAACGATAATATGTTTACGGGACCAAGACTACAGCAAGAATTAGCAGTAATACTGTTACGTTGGCGTAAACACAAGATAGCATTTATGGCGGACATCGAAAAAATGTACCGATACATAAATATCAACAAAGAAGACTACACCTACCAACGAATAGTATGGAGGAATTCACCGAAACATATGATCGACGAATACGAATTAACTACTGTGACGTATGGAACTGCAGCTGCCCCATACTTAGCGATTAAGACGCTACAACAACTCGCTGCTGATGAAGAAGCGAACTACCCAATAGCCAGCCAAAGAACTCTCCAGGACTTCTACGTGGACGATATTTTGTCAGGAGATACAAATGTTGAGGCAGCAAAAAATTTACAAGAAAACTTAATAAATATGCTACGAAAAGGCGGATTCAGGCTACGCAAATGGTCGTCTAACAGTGCTCAATTGTTGGAAAATATACCTAACGAAAGCAAAGACGACCAAGTGATGAAAATACCGCTAGATGAAACTAGAAAATCCTTAGGGGTATTATGGTCACCATTAGAGGATAGTTTCTGTTTTCAGATCACTATTAATCAAAATGAAAAACCAACAAAACGATTTATTTTATCAGAAATAGCTAAGATATTTGATCCTCTGGGATGGTTAGCACCTGTCGTCATAAATATGAAACTGATGATTCAGGAACTTTGGACAAATGGCACAGAGTGGGATCAGCCCGTAGAGGAAACTATTAAAACAAGGTGGATTGAATTACAAACACAACTTAAGACTATTGAGAAGATTTCCATACCAAGATGGTGTCATTTTTCAAATAAATCGAGGGTCGAGCTGCATGGATTCAGTGACGCTTCTGAAAAAGCGTACGGTGCAGCAATATACTGTCGGATACAAAATAACAACACATTTAACGTAACCCTGTTGCAAGCTAAGTCAAAGGTAGCGCCAAAAAAGCAGAAAACTACATTACCAAAGTTGGAGTTATGTGCAGCTTTATTGTTAACCCAACTGATGGAAAAAGTGATTACTGGAATGGAAATGCAAATCGCGAATATTTACTGTTGGACGGACTCCATGATTACTCTCGGTTGGATCAAGGGTGAAGCTGAGCGATGGAAGACGTTCGTAGCTAATAAGGTATCAGAAATACAAAGAACATTACCAGAAGCAAAATGGAATTATGTAAATACATTACAAAATCCAGCTGACCTAATTACAAGAGGCATTGCACCAAATAAATTACAAAACTTATCACAATGGTGGAATGGACCAGAGTGGTTAAAAAGTGATAACATGCCTAGTACGAAAACTGTACCAGAGATATTTGAGGAGATTAAACGATGTTATCACATAACTATTATACCAAAAAACAAAATCTGGATAAGATTTTCAAGTTTCAAAAGGATGATACGAGTACTATCATATTGCTACAGATTCGTGAATAAACAAGAATACAAAAAACCATTATGCTGTGAGGAAATTAATTCAACAACTAAAAAACTCCTCCGCTTAGTGCAACAAGAAGTATTTGCTGAGGAGTACAAAACAATTAAAGCCGGACAATCATTGAAGAAAGGAAACAGGTTGTCATGCCTAGATCCATTTATTGATAACGAGGGCTTACTGCGAGTAGGAGGAAGACTTCAAAACTCCAGTCTACCATACGATCAAAAACACCCAACTCTGTTATCTCATGACCATCATGTAACATTAATCATAATTCATGATGCTCATTTAACTACATTACATGGAGGTAATAGTATGACCTTAGCGTATATAAGACAGAAGTATTGGATACTTGGAGGAAAGCGAGCAGTGAAAAGTAGCATTAGAAAATGTGTAAAGTGTACTAGATACAGATCAACTACCGCCACACAGAAAATGGGTTCATTACCAAAACCAAGAGTGACGGAATCGTACCCATTCAGTCACACAGGTGTGGATTATGCTGGACCAATATCAGTGAGAACAATGAAAGGAAGGGGACATAAATCTTACAAAGGCTACATTGCGATATTTGTTTGCCTATCCACGAAAGCGGTACATTTGGAGCTGGTAGGCGACTTATCAGCAGAAACGTTTATAGCAGCACTACGGAGGTTTATGGCACGCAGAGGTCCAGTATCACACATGTACAGTGATAACGCGACGAATTTCGTAGGCACTGCCAATTACTTGTATAAAGAAATGTTAGACATAACCCAGTCTGACGACTTTCAAAACACGTTGACCAATATTGGAATACAATGGCACTTTATTCCTCCATCATCCCCCCACTTCGGAGGGATTTGGGAAGCAGGAGTAAAATCGATGAAACACCATTTGCGTAGAGTGATAGGAGAGCAGACACTAACTTATGAAGAAATGAGCACGTTCTTACACCAAACTAAAGCATGTTTAAACTCAAGACCATTATGTGCACTCAGTGAAGATATAAATGATAACACTGTGTTAACACCAAGTCACTTTCTAATAGGCAGAGAAGCGGTAGGGGTACCAGACCCGCTATCGGAAACTAATACAGATCATATAAACAGATGGAAACAAATCCAAAAAAAGAAAAAAGATTTCTGGAAAAGCTGGACTAAAGACTATTTACACCAACTTCAACAAAGGTACAAATGGAAAACTAATCAAGGAAACTTGTCGGTTGGAACTCTAGTAATTATAAAAGATGAAAAAGTTTCGCCTAGCAAATAGCCACTTGCAAAAATAAAGGAAATACATATGGGCAACGACGACCTATCCCGAGTAGTGACACTTCAAAAGTCGTCAGGAACAACTCAAAAACGATCAATTCACACATTAATACCATTGCCAATTGAAACAAATACGTGTAGTAGTAGCAATGAACCGAAACAGTCAATACAAACAAATACCGTTACAATCCTAAGAAAAAACAAAACGAATCAACCCAAACAATGTAATAAAATATCTAAATGGTTCACGTTGCTATTCATCATGTTACAAATATTGGGTTCAGCAAAATCAACTACAACGACATACTCTGTAAAAACAGTACCACCAGGATTTTATGTTGAAAAAATAGGAACGGCAAGCATTGATAGAGGAATGTTTAGGATAGAAATAAATTATGAAAAACAACACCTAGAGCAAGACCTTGTCAAAATAAAAACAATGACGTCACAATTCAGTCAACTATGTACAAATGCTGAACAAATAACAGGTTCCGGATTTTGTAAACAATTACACCATCATTTGTTAGAAGAAACATCAAAATTAGAGCGAACTAAAGAATATTTGACAGAAGTGAACCAGATTAGGAAGAAAAGGGGAATATGGGGAGAGTTACTAACTGCTATCTTCGGAGTGAATGATGAGGCATACCGAGATATAGACACATTAAATTTAAACCAAAAAAAGTTAATTGAAGCTGCCAACCATCAAACCAAATTCATGATATCAACAATCTCACAAGTAAACAAAACTGAAGAAAGAATAAAACAGAAACTTATAGGATTTCAAACTAAATTAAACCAAGTCATAGGTTACATCGAGAGTAACAACCATTGGTTCAGTACAGTCGACCAGAACAGTGTAAACATACGTATTATGCAGACTTACCAGTTAGCATATAATTACATGGAAGAAATCATGGATTATTACAACGGACTATTAGAGATATACTTAACCAAGGCGACAGTATATAGTGTTTTAACACCAAAGAACGTCACTGACCTAATATCATCAGCAAACAAAAAATTACCATCTAAACTAAGAATCGTTCAACAACAGTTACTAGACACCAAGATATATGAGAACAAGACTCATTTAAAAGTATACGCCTATTTTCCTATACAAGAGATAACTAAATATACTTTAATGTATGTTACACCAGTCCCAAAGATAAATTCTGACAAGTCAGCCCAAAGTATAGAAGTACATAAAGCTTACATAGGGTTAGATTACAACAACGAAATGTATTTTGACTTGGACTATGAGGAGTTCAAACGTTGTTTAGAATGGACTAACCATTTTATTTGCTTTCCTGGGGCCGTGAAAAACATGCAATTAAAAGAAAATTGCATTGTAAATCAACTATTCAAAAACCAAACACAGACGAAATGTCCTACTAAAACATACTATTTATCCAATAAAATAATATGGAAACAACTTTACATGCCAAACACTTGGTTATTCATTGTACGAGATCGAGTTACGACGTCAATACTTTGTGATGGACAAAGAGAAGAATTCGAGCTTCAAAATGTTGGTGTAATACGAATCGCAGATTATTAAAACAACTAATAATATATTAACTGCCAAAAGAATTGTTTCAGTACCGATAGTAACATCATACTCAAAACAAATAGACTTTCCCATAACAACGCACATGGTGACTAAATCCATGCTAAACATTACCAAAGAGGAAGAAGTCGTAGATAACTCAAAGGAGATTTTTCAGAATCTAGTTACTCAAGAAAATGCTTTACAAACCGAATTAGATAGCACTATTTGGAGTCAAATCAGTTCTCACGCATACTTAACTAGTGCGATATCGTGTATAATCATGTTTTAATCTTTTTGTTTTTAGTTTGCTACGGCCCAGCCATACTGAGATGGATTGGAGTCACATTGCAGCACAAGACCAGAAGAACAAGTCCCGAGCCAGAAAACCAACCAGCAAGAGAACCAAACTCGCTTGCTGCCAACAAGACAACTACCAAACCGACAACAGGCCAACCAACTATCACAACGGAACCTGTGTACAGTTTACCACGGCAACACGAAACTATCGAATTATACCAACTGGAGCCTAGGTCCTGAGAGGCGCCAGAATGTTCAACCGTGAACATACTATAGTTGCACGCGCCAACAATAGCATCACAGCGTCAGCGACACACATACGGTCCACGCGCCGGCAACACCAGCACACCGTCAGCACTAAGATGTGGCCTACTGAGATCTTCGCTTCATCGGCTCGATACACACACGACACACATGTAAATAGCCATCAATGTGTATTTACCACAAAAATTGTATATAATTAAGTTCATTATTGTAATAAAGTTAGTCATCAAGCTGGAGTCGAGTGTGATTTATCTCCTTACTTCCTCTTACTGTGGCCAAGACACCTTTAGCCATCATCGGTCCTATGAGTCTGTGGGATCGGCAGTAAGAAAACCATTTCCTGTGTACATTGCACGACGTACACAAAACCCTCTTCCTACCCAAACTCCGTCTGTCACCGTAGGTCTCCTTGTGACAGACTTCCCTCTCGTATAACCAACGTAACCTACGTTTGGTGTGGTTTGTATGGTAGGCTAGGGCTAGGATAACTGGGGTGCTAGGTAGTTACTGTAGGGCTAGGTTTGGCGTCAGTTGGGCTTTAGGTACTGATCCAGGTTCAATTATCTCAAACGTAGTCACATCGTACACACTTGGAACACCGGCCGTACTAAGCTGTAAGTCCCGGTGTGTACACGCGCAATTGGACCGACCATCCCTTTCAAGAACTTCAGTTTTAACAAATGTAACCCGTATTATTACGTCAAATTGGGGTTATTAACAATCAAAGCAATTGGATCACGACTAATTGTCACAAACGGATCGATTTAAAAGGATTACTTTACAACAGGTCGCGGAATTCAACACGGCGACGATCCACCCTTTTCAAGAACAAAAATCCAAGAGAGAAGTGTCAAGTGTCAAAGTCAAACTGACAAGTCAGATGTCATTCCGTTCGATGGCGCGTTCCGAAGGCGCATAGAGTAACTAATCGAACGGTCCGAAACATGCTTCGAGAAATGTAAGACTCTACTGACCAACGACCCTATCCTCAAATATCCCGATTTTGACAAAGAGTTCATCTTAACCACAGACGCTTCCAATTTTGCAATCGGCGCAGTACTCTCACAAGGCCCTATTGGCTCGGACAAACCCGTAGCTTATGCTTCACGGACACTTAATGAAGGTGAAGTAAACTACAGCACAAGAGAAAAGGAATTATTAGCGATTGTATGGGCGACAAAATACTTTCGGCCCTACCTTTTTGGACGAAAATTCAAAATAGTAACAGACCACAAACCATTACAGTGGGTTATGAGTCTCAAAGAGCCAAATTCACGGTTAACCAGGTGGCGGTTAAAACTGAGTGAATACGATTTTACCGTCATCTATAAAAAAGGCAAACATAACACCAATGCCGATGCCCTCTCCCGCATCGAGATTCATAACGAGGAGATTAGTTCGATGATTGCAAACGCAACTGACAGACCACCATCTCTAGCTAACTCGAACACCCTGACAACACATACCTGTGAAGAAAACCCAATACTCGAAATACCCATCACCGACGAACCATTGAACAAATTTCACCGACAGCTGTGCTTGACCGTTGTAGGCGACTTTAAAAAACGACCTACGGCAACTAAGCCATTCGACACCCACACTCGTACATCCATTCAACTATCTGAATCTAACCTAGAAGAGGATCTTGTTAACGCCATTAAAGAATACGTCAACCCTAAGATCAAAATCGCCCTGCTGATAAATCCACCCCTTGCAATGTACAACATAATCCCTTTGCTACAAAAATATTTCAAAAGTTCATCTATGAAACTGGTATTGGCAAAAAGAGAACTTGAAAACGTAAAGGAATACCTGAGGCAACAGGAAATAATTCGTCACTACCACGAGGGCAAGACTAACCACCGTGGCATTAACGAGTGTTTCCTAGCTTTATCTGTCAAATATTATTGGCCTAAGATGCGAGAACACATAACCAAATTCATAAATGACTGCACAGTATGTGGGCAAGCAAAGTACGATAGGAACCCCATAAAGCAAAAGTTTAACATTGCACCACCTGCCACCAGGCCGTTCGAAATAGTACATATGGATAGTTTCTCAGCACAAAACGAAAAATACGTAACATTCATAGACGCCTTCTCGAAGTATGGTCAAGCTTACCTCCTTAGGGATGGGACTGCAGTCAGTGTCATACAAGCTCTACTAACTTTCAGCACGCATCATGGCCTACCACTAACCATTATTACAGACCAAGGGACTGAATTCACCAACCAGATGTTCTCCGAGTTTTGCAAGGTACATAAAATTATTCACCACCAAACACTGGCATACTCACCAAACGCTAATGGCAACATTGAACGCTTCCACTCCACCATATTGGAACATCTTCGAATTTTGAAACTGAAATACAAAGATGAGCCAGTCGTACATCTGATGCCATATGCTATCATTGCGTACAATAGTTCGATCCATTCCTTCACACGATGCAAACCTTACGACCTTATACTAGGACACACCGACCCACGAGACCCGATTGACATAGATCTGACCGGACACTTACTACAACAATACACTGAAACACATAGAGAACGTATGCAAAAAGTACGTCTCTCGCTAATCGAACAGCGCTTATAGAGAGTCGTAATAAAACCCGCGAGAGTGAGGTCGACTATGAGCCCAACCAACAAATATTTATTAGTAACCCCGCTGCAAGTAGATCTAAGCTCGCACCTAGATACAACCAAGACACAGTCCTGGCTAATTTACCCATCCACATTTACACGTCCAAAAAAAGGGACCTATAGCTAAATCTAGATTAAAGCGTGTCCCTAAAACTGCGAAATTGTTACAGGATACCCCTGATGCTGACCTTTAGCGTAGCATGGGCGCAGGAGATTAACCTAGAACGACTTGAGAATAGACCAGGACTTTTGCCCTTCAAACTAGGGCCCATGAAACTCATTACCCATTATCATACATTCCTTCAGAACATAGAACTGACCGATATAGACAACAACATTAACGAGATACGAATTCAACTTACTAAAGCCACAAACAGACTAGACAATTACACTATTGCTTTATATGAGCTTCAAATAGATAGCTTGAACACGAAATTAAACAAAGCTTCATCTCATCTACAAAGCCTAAAGCCCAATCGGTTCAAGAGAGGATTAGTAGACGGTCTCGGATCCGTAATTAAGAGCATTACAGGAAACCTGGATCACACAGATGCCATTATATATGATAACGCCATTAAGGCCCTCAATGACAATCAGCAACAGATAGCTATTGAGCAGAATCATCATATAAGTCTGAGCAAAGGTATGATGAGTGAACATACAAAAATCATTACGAAATTGGTAGAGAATCAAGTACAGTTAAATGAAAGTCTGCATATTTTACTCGAAGCCGATAAGTATAAACAACACAATCTAATAAAGTTTGCAAAGTTTTCGCAAATGCTACAAATAATTAGCAATAACGTAGACAGTTTACTAAGTGAATTAAGTAGGTTAGAGAATGCGATAGCACTTTCCGGTCAAATGCGTACTCATCATTCTATGTTAGGTACAGAAATACTTAGCGATATGTTACGCAAACTAAGTGCGCTTTATAATAAAGACCAATTACTAGAATTAGAGATAAGAGAATATTATGACGTCATTAAACCCTTAGCCTATTATAGTGGCAGTCAAATAGTTTTTGCGTTCAAATTTCCTATAACTTCTCCACTAAAATTCCTTCTGTATAAGCTAGTTATTGTACCAAATAAAAATAGGCAAGCCGTCATCCCGTCCTACCCATTCCTCGCAATCACTGGAAATATTCATGCGTACATAGAGGCAGAATGCCCGAAGGTAGCTTCAGAGTATCTCTGCGAAGAAAAACTCAACCACCAAATTAGAACCCATCCAGACTGCATTTGTGACATCATTGGAGGTCAAACACCATACAAAACGTGCAACACAATCACCATCAGCCTGACGAAACCTGCAATGGAAAAGTTAGACGACCGTCGCTACGCCATCGTTTTCCCACAACCGACACAAGTCCAGTTAATCTGCGAACAAGAAGAATCCATAACCCTAGCCGGAAGCTTTCTAGTCACCATTCCACATAACTGCCAACTACGAACTGAAGAATTTACCATCGTCAATATTAATGACCACATCAGAGGACAACCCATGAAGATAAGCAACGTACCAGACGACATCGATGTATCAGCCATGCCACCTCTTGAAATCAATGCTATTAACTTAAAGAAGCTGCACGAAATTCAAGATAGAATAGACTCACAGAAGCCAATCCACATTGAACCAACCTCAGCTATTTTCCATACAACAATCCCATTTTATGGTACACTACTTGCCTTATTCATACTGGGAGCAATACTGTTATACCGAATCCACATCCGCAAGGCACAGAAGAAGAAGCAGATGACAACTCCAGGTGAACCCACGTACGCCGAGCCTGAAACATTTGAAACCCGCCAGAATCAGCCAGCACCCCAAGATCCATCTAAACTGTCGACGATATTTCATCTCAAAATCTGAAATAGTCGTCGATCTGAGGGTTACGCGCATCACTATTAAGGGAAGCACTGACACGAAGCTACGAGTGTTGCGCACGACACTATTAAGTAAAGCGCTGACACCAAGGCACGAGGCATGCTGCGTGCGTCATTGTCGACCCCGTTACCATGAGGGAAAACTGCTGACATGGAACACGAGGCCCGAAGACACCGTCTACGTGACCAGGCCCGCTCACTTCGTATCCACCATCGATCGAGTCAATTTGATTTACCTATATTCATAAATAATTGTAATTTCTTTTATTAAATAAATTAGTTTAAATTAAATTCGGTTTTTTTTGAGTCCTCCGGCAGTAGCCTACGTAATTGGTGTAACAATAAAAAACTGTAATAATATTTTTGGATAATAAACAAATATAACGGATGGTGATCGTAGACTATCGGAGAAAATATACAAGATATTCCCTAAAGAAAACTAAGCAAAAATTGTGTGACGGCCGAACCTCGCCTTTGAGATTGGAGCCCGTATTCAGAATTTTTAATACACAATAGGAACCCTTTATAGGAGGCCTTCATTCTTGTATGAAGGCTGTTTTTGTACTCTACTATGTATTTATAATTCGAAATGACTTAAACATTTTTGAGAGATGATGATTACACAGGCCTACAAATTTTTAACCCAGAGACTAGACCTATTGTACCCGAAGGATTTTGATGCGCTCAATCCAAATCCGTGTTCAGAATGGTTCCTGTACGTCTGGTTTTCGAGATATCCTAACCTAAAAGTGCAAAAATGCGGTTTTTTGCAGTTTTTGAGGTTACGTGACAAAAGGAAATAAATGTTTATCAAAAAACGTTGTAAGGCAATTGAAAGTACCACCCTTCCCCTTTTAAACCTATTTGAATTTTTTCAAATATCTTTTTTTTCACCAAAATATCGCTATTTGAAATTTTACACTTTAGCATATTAACGCAACCACAAAAAAAATCGAGAAAATTCTGCCCGAGACCACACCATGTTGATCTTGTGTTTTTGGGGTCGCTGATTCCGAATCCGAGTTTGTTAGTTTTGAATTTTTTTGTTTAAAGAATAATAAGTGCAGTGTTGGTTAGCGTGCTTATGGTTACTTACGAAAAATTCTGACCTTGTAGGGTGAATTGGACCTCGGATTCCGAATCAATGACCCTAAAAACACAAGATCAACATGGTCTGGTTTCGGGCAGAATTCTTTCGATTTTTTTTTTTTTGTGGTTGAGTTAATAATACGCTAGTGTAAAATTTCAAATAGCGATATTATGGTGAAAGAAAAAAGAGTTTGATAAAACCTAAATGGGTTTAAAAGGGACAGGGTGGTACTTTTAATTGACATACAACGTTTTTTGATAATCGTTTTTTTTTTCCTTCTGTCACGTAAACTCAAAACGTGCAAAAAAAAACGCATTTTTTGCTCTTTTAGGTTAGGATATTTCGAAAACCAGACGTATATGAGCAATTCTGAGCACGGATTCGGATTCAACGCATCAAAATCCTTCGGGTATGTTAGGTCTGGCCTCTGTGTCTGGACTTTTGTTAAATTTTGTCGGCCTGTGTAACTACATGATTTTCAACTTATGTAAATAATGAAAGTTACGTTAAATATTTTGACTATATACTAGCAAAACTCCCAAAATTGATACCCATGTCGACATTTTATCATAACAGTACATCAGCCATTTTAAATTAAAAATCGACGATTTCATAATTCTACCCCCAATATGGATAGTAATATTTTTATAAAATATCAAATTTGGATGAAACATTCGTAATCACTATCCTAAAATTACCCAAAGTTGATAGCTATGCCCACTTTTCATTTCAAAAATTTAAATATTCGGCGTTTTGAATGAATAACTTGTGGGGTCGGTGGACATCCCGTCAGGAAGTATGTTCATTTGACTCCAAATTTAATTTGTATGGAGTTTTCGGCTTCAACACCTTCGAAAATATTGAAAACAACACCCATGATGAAAACTTTGAAAATTTTCGCAACCGCCATTTTTTATTTTGATTTTTACCTCACAATCGGCTTCAGCACCCTTGTTTACCCCTACCACAAACTACATTAAAGAATTTCATTCCAAAAATGGATGAAATTTGCATAATTTAATTACCACATTAAAAATAGATGTTCCTATAACTTTTTATTGAATAATCATTCGCCATCTTGAATACATATTCATAATCATCACTATTCCATAATTCCTAATAGAATTTAAGTTATTTATTTTTAAACCAAGTTCTGCTAATAAGTTCGGTACTCATACTTTTGGTACGAAAAGTATCAAGATTTTTCAACCGCAATATACAGCACGGCACTCACTTTATTATTATTTTGATCGTATTTATTTCGTACATAAAAGCGATACGCCCATGCTTCCTAGGGCGCGTCTGAGCGCGGAATGACAAGCCGCGAGTAGAAAATGTATGAAGAAATTTGAGGGCGTTCTTTATTTTTCTCATAAATAAAAAAGTTACGTATTTAATTACAAAATATTCAAGCAAAACGTAGAAGATTATACTAACCATAATTTCCTGTCATTTTGAAGTTAAAAGATACAGTTGATCTCACTATACAGGTACCGATACAGACCCATTATTTTTCATTTTCTTCGATTATTGCGGTGGGGAAAACGTATTTTTGTGAAAATATTGTATGGGACTATACAATTTTTATGGTTCTATCATGGAGTTGATTACATTGTCTTTAATTTAAGTCGTAATTGACTTCGCAGTTGTGATTCCTCTTGATTTAATTGGTACCGGAAAACCACCGATATTTGTAGAAAAATGTTATAGCGTCCTTAACATTAATTATTCACTAGTTTTACCTGAAAAAAGAAACAACATTTAAAGCTATTGTTTCACCAGTTCTTATTACTCACTATTAATATTCTAATTACATTAAAATTATCACTTTTATAAGCTCTACATTTTCCATGTTGCATCAGTCTTTCAATATGACAGCTCGCTCAATAGAATAAAAGATCTTCACAGATAAATTATAAATGAAGTGTCACGCACTTTGTTTACATATCTATAAAATTAATGCATTACCTATGGTTATACTTGACATTCAGTACTTACTGAATGTCAAGTAATATTTGACAGATGTTCTCGATTGGACCACAGATTTGGACCATAAACAAAAGAATATCTACTTATTCATGTGTGTAATAAATATACGATAATGAATAGTAGTGTATGTTACGTGTTATTTATTGAAAATAATGTCTTTTTACGCATAATTAAAAAAATATTAGCATTCGTCACTTCTTCTCTGTATAAACTGTAAGTGTGCGAAATTTCATACTCCTCCGTCCGCCCAATTTTCGTAAAAAGGGATCTAAAGTTTTCGCTTCAGATAGATATATAGATTTTTTTATTTATATTGTATTTTCATCAACTAGATTCACTCATAAAGAATGTTGGGCTTACAAATGTGACTGTCAGGGAGGAACGCTGACACCTGAGATACAGGATTTGTCCTAGTTTGGGAGTCAGGAGTTTCACAAAACGACCTAGTGATAAGTCTATTAATTTTAAGGATAATGTTATTTAAGGAATGTTTTTGTTAACGCTTTTCTCTCCTTACTGTATTAATCTTATGAAATAAATTTAATTTAATTTAACCACACCGTTGCTTCATCACATCATTCCTCAGGGTATCATTCATAGTCTTAACACACATGCTTCGCAAAGACCGCAATTCCACAGCATTTGTTCTACTTTAATGCCTTTTTTGCCACACCCGAAATTTACACATGAGTTATTATTGAAAGACTACATATTTATCTCAACTCTTTAATTGGTTATTTTAATTAAAAGGAAAATTAATTACATTTAACCAAGATTAAAAGGAAAATTAGTTACATTTAACCAAGATATACATTATATACCAAATATATACTTATAACTAAAACTAAAATTGCCAATCTTGAATTATTTATAATACTATTTTAATCACAAACAGCCTTATTCATAAAAATCTCGCTAATCACTGATTAGCCACTGTTTAGTTAAGCAAATGGTTAGCTCTTAAGTAATGATTAACTTTTCTTTATTCGTAAGCGCTAGTTAGCAGATGATTAGTTACGACACGAAATAGAGGGGAAATTATGCGTGCACCACAGATTATAATCAATATAGTTGACTAAAAAACCGAATTAAAAGTATAAAGTTGTCATAACCACGATATTTGTATCTGTGGTGCCTTTGACAGACCAAAGTCAACAATGTCATCGGATATTTCATTTGATTAAAATAATTTAATACGTTTAAATCATCATTATTTCCAATTATTTCATTGTTTTACCGATGGTACATTACAATATAATTAGCTCTAAAGGCTGGAGGATCTGCTAGGGTCTCGAGATTGTTCGAAAGAGACACCGTGACCCTGGCACATGGGCAACTGAAGGAACACGGGTGGGTTTTAGTCAGTAAAAGTCTGACACGCACTCCGCCCCTAAGACGAACCACTGACCCGCTCTCCCGCTCCACCCAAGAGCGGGAGACGTCATTTGATGATTTCCCATCCAAAAAAAAAAGGCTGGAGGATACAGGTATTTATTTCTGATATTATATCCGCTAACCTTAGACTGACCAAATTAATATTAAAAAGCCGTAGCTGATAATAGCTATGTGTTTGCATGTCCCATAAGCTTGTTTACATGAATATACTCTTTCAAAAACATAAAGGTACTTGTCTCTATTACTTCCTATTGCTTATGTACTGGGGTTTCAGTTTATTTTAATAAAATTAAATAATCTTGTTTATAGTTGAAAGTTTGATGAAGCACCAATACTATATAACCTCGGAAAGACGGCGAGGGCGCAGACCATGCTACGTGAATAAGATGAGGAAAGAGAGTGGCAAGAGAAAAGAATAGCACCCATACATATGTTACGGAGGAAGAAAAATTGGAAATCAAAAATACGAATTTATAACAAAAATGTAGCTTTATTAAAATAAATGTAATTGTTGCTCGGCTAACTAACATGGGTACTCGCATTTCATTTCATAGGCGATCAAGTACAGTGTCATCCAACATATGATTACGCTGGATGACCCGCACCTGATCCGATAGTCATTGGGTTGAAACATTGACAGTTGGCTCAAGCGCCTGAAAAGAGAGAGCATTGGAACACGGTACACGGTCAGATTGTTTCCCCTCTCTGTAGCCCCATAGTATGAGCGCATGACATTCTCATTGATGGATCTTGTCCATCTCATATGCTGGCCAACACTAGCAAAAGACGGAAATGTGTGGAAAAGGGAGAGGGAGGCATTTGCCTTGCAGTGGGACAATATAGGCTAGTTAGATTAGATAGAAAGAATTGTTGCTTATGAAATGTCTCTTGTTATTTGAGCAAGACTGCCACAACATGGCTTTACTTCAGTTCTGTGCCTTGGACCTAGCGTTAAAGAATGTGAGGGGCCTAAAACCTACTGAGCCTCCTCCTGTTTGAGCTTTCTCTAAAAATCCATTATCAAGTTTACTTCGCATGAAGAATATGTACCTAATACGGAATTATTCTCATCGCAGATGTAAACAAGCCTTGTAGGTCTTCCTCCATCTATTTCCCGACCGCGTCGGCGCGTAGCGTTTCAAAATTATTTAATTCTCCTGTACTATTCCAAAATCCCGTAAATATTGTTGAAATCAATATTTACTAAGGCACAATTAGTTATTAGGGACAAAATAACCTTGAAGCACACAATAATCCTATTGAACCGATCAGCTGATTCAAATAAAATCCGCCATCTTGCCTCTTAGCATCCTCTTAACAAGCTACCGGTGGTGTTTAATTTTGACAGCTTTTAATCAAATGGTTAGCGACTACTTAGCGCTAAATAGCGTTTATGAATAAGAATTTCACTAATCAGTTGCTTAGCAATTGATTAAAATTTAAGAGTCGTTTATGAATAAGACTGAAAATGTTTAGTTGTACTAATCAACAATTTAAAACAAATTTTTTGGCCCATTTGTGTCATAATGTTTTACTATAACTCCATTTACTATAGCATTAGACAGAAGTTAAAAACGGTTCTTTTAGGTGTACACTTTGCAAAAAAATTACAATAAACATTATTATAGGTTGGCAAAAAAGAGTCTGTCGTGGTAACCATTGGAACTAAAATATTTTTTTGGTGGCAGCACTGCTTTGTTTATCATCAACAAGTAGCTAATCTGTCATTGTGTTATGTTCCCAATTGTATTTTACTTATTTCTAATTAACTATCAATTATTAATGCTTTTGAACATATAAAAAATGAATAAAACAATAAGGAGTAGTGGTGTGAGCTGTGATATACTAAGTTTTCGTAAGAAATTTGGCGGAATCTGAAGCGGAACAAATTTTGTCTCCGATTGACAATGTTTACGAAAGAACTGCCGACACGACAGGTATTTATCCAAGAAATGTATCTTTTATTCAATGGCAGTCATTGTTTTTCCTTTCTAATACTAAGTTTTATCGGTATTATAAGTTTCAAGCCATTTTATTGTTTTATTTACTAATAGATTATTGAGGTTATGTTTTCTAGTTTGACAAATCGCGTGTACGTTAACTCTTGATGTTTGATACTTGAAATTGAAAAATGTACCTACATGGAATTAATATGATTGTCTTTATGTTTTTTTCAAGGTAAATCTCACAGTACAATTAGAGAAATTGTTAATGAAGGTGAAAACAATTAAGGATTTTTTCTACACCAGAAACACCAAAACAGTTGGCGGAAGAAAGAATTAGACGATTTTGATCTGTGTGCAATTAGACAAAAAGTTCAACACTATAACGAAACCGGCAAGTATTTTTTTTTTTTTGTTAATCGCATACCACAGTAATAAAAGTATAATTTATATTTATTATTTTTCAGGTGCCCATTCTACGTAATATATTACCTATAGTTTGAGGAGACAGGTTGTAAAGGGAGCCGTAAACGTGTAAGAAAGATTTTCACAATATTTAGATTTCATAAATAAGAAATGTAAAACTGACACATCAGTGTTAATGGAAAAAATCTATCATAGCACTGAAAAGGAATTCAAGAATGATGTTATGTCACGTTTTTCTTTTTAAATAAATCTAAATTTTAGTGTGTTATTTCATTTTCATTGTCATGTGAATAGTGATAATGTTATGTACCCCACATAGACATACCTGACACCTTCATTAGTCAACTGTTCAAGTTTATTCGATATTGCCCGTACCTTTCGAATGCGACATGTTATAAGTACTCTCTGACTTCCGATTAGTTTCCGACAGTAAGCAGCTGTAAGTCGCCTTCTTGTCGACTATAAACTGTCAGCATTAAAAGGACTCGTTCAGTTTCATTCATGTCAAATTTGATACAGGCATACCAACCATCGAATGGTTGTGAATACCCTAGATGGTGGCCGCAAATGCGATTGCTGAACATTATGTCTTGTGTATCGGGTTCAATCGGCAATCCCTGAGTGTAATTTAATTAATTACAAAGTCTACAAACAACCTATACATAGTACAAAATTTGCCCAGCGTTTTTTTTTCTTTCTAGCTCCATATAATTATAATAAATTTAATGTAACTCTAGGTTTTCGGAAATATAATTCTCCCATATTTAAAAAGATTTTACGAAACCACTTACTCTGCTTAGATTATAATAGCACTGAAGACACATTAATAATTCTGAAATAGCAAACTCCATACATACATACATTCATACATACAGACACACTATCAAACATCACAATCACAGACAAGCCAAAATAGTAATAAGTGTATTCATTTCATTGCTAAATTATTGTAAGTTTTTTCATTTGTTTCTTTTTTCTTTCTTATGGAGCCTATTATCTTAAGTTCTCACTCGTTTGTTACTATACGGGTCACAGCAATGAGGAATAAGACCCCACTGTAATACAGTATCAACTATTACGGGGGTATTGTGACTGTTACTGACGGCTTTATATGTATATTGTAATGTGAACAGTATCTTAAGCTAATAAATTGTCCACAAATAAAGAAATAAATAATTTTTTAAACTGAATAAGTTTGCATTATGTTATTATGATGGCACTCTTAGATAAAAGGTTATTCTAGCGAAATAATGCGAAATCTACTAAATACAATGAAAGTAAAAGACTGTGTGCCTATCAAGTCTTGAAATCTTGACTGATGAGAATTTCCGGGATCTCGTGTTTGTGGATTAAAACAACAAGTATCTTATCACTTTTAGTCCTAGTATACAGGGTGGCCATACCTGCTAAGCAGGCGCCCTCATTTTTTCCAGACTCTTTTTTGCCAAGCTGTAGCTTGTTACCTAAGATTGTAGGAGGAAGGCGCTGGTGTCTGTAACACAGTTAATACTAGCACAGACACCGCCGTTTACTCTATCTTTTTAGTACCCGAATACTTGTACATTGTGTTTTTGTTTAGTATAGATAAGTTGTACCTACATTTGTTAATAAATAAAAACTATAAAACTATAAACTATAGTTTGAGGAGACGGGTTGTAATGGGAGCCGTAAACGTGTAAGAAAGATTTTTACACTATTTTCATAAATAAGAAATGTATAACAAAAAATTAAACCGCCGAAAAACTGAAAAGCATAAAATAATACTTAAACCTTAAAATTATGAGTCGGCGCTTTGAGTGATCCTTGTTCATTGATTTTTCAGCGCCGACTCAAAATTTTAAGGTTTAAGTATTATTTTATGCTTTTCAGTTTTTCGGCGGTATAATTTTTTGTTAAAAAGTTTTTATTTTATATTTTTTTATGGCTTTAATGTACTAACAATACTTGGCAAGGTATACCCTATCCAACACAAAAAGAATTATCAAAATCGGACTACTCTGTATAAAGTTATGCGTGTTTATACATTACAATCAGTGAGTGAACAATCAATCATCCCCTGTTTTCCGACCCTTAGGGTTCGATTTTGTTTTCCAAATTGATATGGGACCATCTTGGGAGTATACCCTTTCCAATAGAAAAAGATTTATCACAATCGGACCACAATGTAAAAAGTTATGCGTGGTCATACATAAAAAAAAAAAAAAAATATACACGTCGAATTGATAACCTCCTCCGTTTTTTAATGGAAAAAATCTATCATAGCACCGAAAAGGAGTACAAGAATGATGTTACGTCACGTTTTTCTTTTTAAATAAAATCTAAACTTTAGCGTGTTATTTCATTTTCACTGTCATGTGAATAGTGATAACGTTATTTACCCCGCATAGACATACCTGACGCCTTCATTAGTCAACTGTTCAAGTTTATTTGATATTGCCCGTACCTTTCGAATGCGACATGCTATAGGTACTCTCTGACTTCCGATTAGTTTCCGACAGTAAGCAGCTGTAAGTCGCCTTCTTGTCGACTATAAACTGTCAGCATTAACAGGATTCGTTCAGTATCATTCATGTCAAATTTGATTCAGGCATACCAACCATCGAATGGTTGTGAATACCCTAGATGGTGGCCGCAAATGCGATTGCTTAACATTATGTCTTGTGTATCGGGTTCAATCGGCAATCCCTGAGTGTAATCTAATCAATTTTTAAACTGAATAAGTTTGCATTACTTTATTATGATGGCACTCTTAGATAAAAAGTTATTCCAGCGAAATAATGCTTAATCTACTAAATAAAATGAAAGTAAAAGACTGTGTGCCTATCAAGTCTTGAAATCTTGACTGATGAGAATTTCCGGGATGTCGTGTTTGTGGATTAAAACAACAAGTATCTTATCACTTTTAGTCCTAGTATACAGGGTGGCCATACCTGCTAAGCAGGCGCCCTCATTTTTTCCAGACTCTTTTTTGCCAAGCTGTACACTCAAGATTGATGTGGAGTTAAATATAATCAATTTATATAACAGCTGTCACACTTAATTGTACTTATTCAGCCTTATTCATAAAAATCTCGCTAATCACTGATTAGCCACTGTTTAGTTAAGCAAATGGTTAGCCCTTAAGTAATGATTAACTTTTCTGTATTCATAAACGCTAGTTAGCAGATGATTAGTTACGACACGAAATAGAGGGGAAATTATGCGTGCAACACAGATTATAATCAATATAGTTGACTAAAAAACTGAATTAAAAGTATAAAGTTGTCATAACCACAATATTTGTATCTGTGGTGCCTTTGACAGACCAAAGTCAACAATGTCATCGGACATTTCAATTTGAATAAAATAATTTAATATGTATAAATCATAATTATTTCATTGTTTTTGCGATGGTAGCAATACAATATAATTAGCTTCTAATGGCTGGAGGATACAGGTATTTATTTCTGATTTTATATCCTTAAACTGACCAAATTAATGTTAAAAAGCTGTAGCCTATATATAATAGTTATGTATTTGCATGTCCCCTAAGCTTGTTTACATGAATATACTCTTTTAAAAACATACAAGTACTTGTGTCTATTATTTAGTACTTCCTATTGCTTATGTACTGGGGTTTCAGTGTATTTTAATAAAATTAAAAAAATCTTGTTTACAGTTGAAAGTTTGACGAAGCACCAATACTATATAACCTCGGAAAGACAGCGAGGGCGCAGAGCATGCTACGTGAATAAAATGAGGAATGAGAGTGCCATGAGAAAAGAATAGCATCCATATAACTGTTAAGGAGGAAGAATAATTGGAAATCAAAAATACGAATTTATAACAAAAATGTAGCTTTATTAAAATAAACGTAATTGTTGCTTGGCTAACTAACATGGCTACTCTGCATTTCATTTCGTAGGCGATTAAGTACGGTGTCATCCAACATATGATGACGCTGGATGACCCGCACCTGATCCGATAGTCGTTGGGTTGAAACATTGACAGTTGGCTCAAGCGCCTGAAAAAGAGAGAGCATCTGAACATGGTACGGGGTCAGATTGTTTCCCCCCTCTGTAGCCCCATAGTATGAGCGCATGACATACTTATTGATGGATCTTGTCCATCTCATGCGCTGGCCAACACTAGCAAAAGACTGAAATGTGTGGAAAAGGGAGAGGGAGGCCTTTGCCCTGCAGTGGGACAATATAGGCTAGTTATATTAGATAGATAGAATTGTTGCTTATGAAATGTCTCATGTTATTTGAGTGAGACTGCCACAACATGGCTTTTCTTCAGTTCTGTGCCTTGGAACTGGCGTTAAAGAATGTGAGGGGCCTAAAACCTACTGAGCCTCCTCCTGTTTGAGCTTTCCCTAAAAATCCTTTATCACGTTTACTTCGCATAAGGAATATGCACCTAATATGGAATTATTCTCATCGCAGATGTAAACAAGCCTTGTAGGTCTTCCTCCGTCTATTTCCTGTACTATTCCGAAATCCCGTAAATATCGTTAAAATCAATATGTAATAAGGCACAATTAGATATTAGGGACAAAATAACCTTGAAGCACACAATAATCCTATTGAACCGATCAGCTGATTCAAATAAAATCCGCCATCTTGCCTCTAAGCAGCCTCATAACAAGCTACCAGTGGTGTTTAATTTTGACAGCTTTTAATCAAATGGTTAGCGACTACTTAGCGCTAAATAGCGTTTATGAATAAGAATTTCACTAATCAGTTGCTTAGCAATTGATTAAAATTTAAGAGTCGTTTATGAATAAGACAGATTTAATCTATCTACCTTCTGAAATTACAAGGCTTTCATTTAATATTGTTTAGATTTTACATTCTATATTGTCGTGTCGATGTTTAAAATCTAAAAGAAGCAGGGGTGAACAGTACCGCCTACCGGGAACGTTTTTTACGTCACTATAATTCTACCAAATCTAAAATGTTACGTATTTCCTTCATAAGTTATGGGAGCACGTGTTTTTTTTTATTTTGTCGGTTTATACTATCAACCATCCGTCTAATTGCGTAAATTTTCTGCAGTTGTCAATTGTGTTGTCATTCACTTGTGAATGCTACGCCTTTTCTCGTTGTTATTGCTGAATTTTCGTGATGTTGGGCGTGTTCTGGTTATGGTGAGGTAATTAAAGAGACGTGACTCCAAAGAAGAATATGTCTTTAATTCGGGTTCCACAATACTTCGTTATGACTAACTACGTACTAGGTATGCGACAAGGCAGGGCGGTGTGACGTGGACGACTGGCGAGCCGATCGCCCGCGCTCCCATATTCCGTCAAGAATGCAACTCGGCAAATTGCTATTACTAAGCCGCCACATCACACCCCCCCTTTTTCAAAAACAAATGTTACAATTAAAACATTTTTTTAACAATATGTATTTAAAACATAGTAAAACTACATACTTACATGACTATTACAGTACTCAGAAGTCTCTAAGCTTACAATATTGCTTACGATAATATTCTATACCTGTCAGCATTCCAACAGTTGAGTGCTGCCTATTGTTTCAATTCTGTCGCTAAAATAGATCTTAAGTAACTTATTTTCTAACATGTTTGCGGTCTCATCGTTGCCTGAGCTCCGAGCCGACTTGAAATTATATATACGCTATACACATTATTAAGGGTAGTTACCATAACGCCCGCTCTGCAATAAATAAGTAACACCTCGAGGGTCGGCAGCGTTGGTTATGGTAACGCCATTCACTATATAAATTACGGATAATACAACCTACTATGTACTTACATTATTTGTCAGGTGAGCAAAAATCGCACCGGTTGCTTAATCACTCGACCACAGCGTGTGGTTTTAGCCATAGGCGGTAGCGATTTTTGTCCACTTGATTTTATATCCGAATCACACTCATTATCAGTACCTATGTTTTCTGGCGGATTTTCTTCATTAATAATATACGCTGGTTTTAATCTGTCTATAGAAATGGTTGATTGACGATCACCTATTTGTATGTGAAAAGTTTTCTTATCCTTACTGATTACTTTATGAGGGCCGTTGTATGATGGGGTTAGCGAACTTTTTACCATATCATTCCTTAGAAAAACATGAGAACACGTATTTAAATCTTTATGGATGAATATTTTCCGCGAATCGCTATTCTCTCTTGACTGTGGCCGCATACTATTTATGACGCTTCGAAGTTTGCTTACGAACGTTGTTTGATGATCTACTTTGGTTTTCTCGGTTTCGCAATAAAAATCTCCTGGTAAACGCAGGGTCTGTCCCAATACTAATTCCGCTGAACTTACATTATCATCATTTTTACAAGCCGCGCGAAGTCCCAACAATGCTGTCGGTAATTCATCGACCCATGACCTATTATCCTGTAGCCTAGCCCTAATTGCAACCTTAAGTGAGCGATGCATTCTTTCAACCATTCCGTTCGCCTGCGGGTGATACGCTGTTGTACGGGTTTTTCTTATGCCTAAAATGTTTAGTAAACTTTTAAAAAGTTCGCTCTCAAACTGTCTTCCCTGATCACTTGTTAGTGTCAGGGGGCACCCGAACCTGCATACCCAGCCTTCGTATATGGCTTTTGCTACTGTGTCCGCGGTTATCTCTGTCACTGGAATTGCTTCAGGCCACCGCGTAAACCTGTCTATCATAGTGACGCAATACCTATAGCCTTCTTGTGACGTTGGTAGTGGACCAACTATATCGACGTGTAAATGCTCTAATCTATCTGTCAACGGAAAACTACTTAATTTGGAAACTGTATGGCGCTGTACTTTTACTTTTTGACAATGAATGCAAGCCCTTGCCCATCTGGTTACATCTTTGTTCATTTCTGGCCAAAAGAAACGTTTCGTTGTCATCTTCCGTGTGGCCCTAATTCCGGGGTGGCTTATGTTATGTACTGTATCGAAAGCTAGTTTACGAAATTTGTGTGGGAGATATGGTCTTACCTGTTTATCTGAAATGCTACAATAAATTGTTTGATTACACAACGGTGAATGTATTTGTTTTAATACAATGTTACCTTGCGATTCTGCTAACATACGCGCCATTTGATCGTCTGTTTCCTGTGCTCGGGCGACTTCGTCGAAGTCGATAGACGTTGGGCAAACAACGGACTCTACCCGCGATAGCGCGTCAGCAACCGGGTTCTCGCTTCCGTTGACGTATTGTATGTCGCTTGTGAATTCGCTGATATACAATAACTGCCTTGTGCGTCGTGGGGTCTCTCGATCGGTACCTATTTTAGAAAAAGCATACGTTAATGGTTTGTGGTCCGTGAGGATCGTTATCTCTCGACCTTCGATCATGTTTCTAAAATGTACGATAGCTAAATAAACTGCCAATAGCTCTCGATCGTAAGTACTGTATTTTTGCTGGGCTGAAAAATAACCTAAGGGCCTCGTTTTTCCGGCGACTCCTTGTTGTAGAACTGCCCCCACGCATGTATTGGATGCGTCACACATTAGAGACAATCTACCTTTGTCCTCTGGATAAGCCAGTGTAATGGCGCTTTGTAGGCTTGCCTTACACTGCTCGAAAGCCGCCGTGGCCTTATCGTCCCATGTTATTTTTGACTTATCCTTTTTCTTGGCCCCATGCAAAAACTTATTTAACTCGGACTGGTGCTCAGCCGCTTGCTCTATGTGTAACCTATAAAAATTCACCATTCCCAGAAATCGTCGTAGCTGTTCGACGGTTTCCGGCCGCGGATAACCTTGTATAGCCTCGATTTTTTCTTTCAAAGGTTTTATCCCTTCCTGGCTAACATTGTACCCTAAAAATTCTATTTCCTGTTTACCAAAACAACATTTTGACAGATTAATAGTTATTCCAAACTGTTCGAATCTGCTAAAAACAAGGCTTAGATGTTTGCGAAGTAATTCGGCGTCGGTACTTCCAATTATTACGTCATCTATGTAACAGAATAGGTACGAACATTCCCCTTTCCGTTCTCCATTTAAATACTCTAATCCCTGTAAAACTGTATTGTTCATAAACCTCTGAAATGTTTGCGCTGCGTTACGCAAACCGAATGACATTCTAGGAAATTCGAACAGTCCAACAGTCCAAATGGGGTAATGATCGCTGTTTTCTCTACATCCTGCGGTGCTACGCGAATATTATGATAGGCTCTATTAATATCTAAACGTGCAAAAGTTTTCTTACCTGCTAGTCCATAGGTGAAATCTTGTAGCCTTGGGATCGGGTATCTGTCCGGCTTCGTGATCGCGTTGAGTGCACGATAGTCGCCACAGGGTCTGATCTGGCCATCCTTCTTAGGCACGACGTGTAGCGCACTCGCCCATGGGCTCTTTGACGGCCTACATATACCTAATTCTTGCATTAACCTAAATTCGTCTTGTGCCATTTTATATCTATGCGGTGGCAACGGCCTAGCGCGGGAAAATACGGGAGGGCCTGTAGTCTCTATGTGATGGAATGTATTATGACTAGGCGGTTCTTTATACGATATCGGCTTGGTTATTTCTGAGAATTTTTCGAGCAAATCTTTGTACGGGTTATCATGCTGAATACTAGATATGGAAAATTCGGCACATTTCACTATAGTTGCTTCCCTACTCAAATTAGTGAGACCGTCAATCAACCTTTTATTATGTAAGTCTACGACTAATTGGTGTGCCTTTAGAAAATCTGCCCCTATGATTGGCTGCTTCACATCGCAAACTATAAATGGCCATTTATAACTTCTACGTAAACCTAAGTTTAATTCTATAGTCACTACACCATAGGTTTTTATTTCCGAATTATTTGCTGCGAAAAGTTTGTACGTACACTCTTGATTTTGCTTTGTTTTCACTTTACTTACAGGTATCACTGACACGTTAGCGCCCGTGTCCACTAGATACACAATTCCCGTTTTAAAGTCTTTTACACAGAGTCGGTGATTCCCCGCGGCACAATCTTCCACCGTCGCTGACTGCACCGCGTCTAGTTTTCCGGTTTCTGCTGCTTCTTGGCCCAGCTACACGGCGATTCACACTCCCGCGCGTTGTTCCTATAGCGATAATGATGTCTGCACAGCCAGTCGGGTGATTTTGGTGTGCGCCGTCTCGGACTTTTGGATCTGAATCGTTGTTGCCATCGCCCACCTTCTGTGTTCCTTGCCGTGCTTCTATTTCGCTGCCTTATCTCATTTATCTCCCCGCGCAATTCTTTCATTTCCATTACTAAATCCTTCAAGTGGTCGGCTACACTGTGGTTTGTTGATGTTCTTGGTGTTATGGATGCAACCTCGCCGTTTCCCAAAGTCTCTAATATTCTATCTGCCTTCCTGGCCATATCTTCCAACTTGGTGTCTTCGCTCATTGCCAGCAGTGCGCGTACATTGGGTGTTAGCTTATCCAGCCACAGTCTCTTTAGCGGTTCTTCTGTCAAATCGCATTTCTTCGCTAAAGTTGCCATTTTTCTTAGTAACTGCGACGGTTTTTGTGTTCCCAGGTCCATTTCATGCATTATTTTTTGAAATTGTTTATCTGCACTCTCTTCGTAAATGGACAATAATCGCTTTTTGATCGTTTCATATTTCCCTGTTTCCGGCGGTGCCTCGATGATGTCGGTTACTTGCTGTACAACGTCTGTGGGCAATCTCGCGAGCACCATATCATATTTTTGACTGTCACCTTGCTTCTGTGGTGCCATTATTGCCTCAAATTGGCAGAACCACGATCTTGGTATTTCTCTCCAAAATTCCGGAACTCTCATTTGCACCGTAACCATCGCGACGTCTGCATTTGCTTCTGAAGTCCCGGGGGAACCGGTTACCACTCGCGGGTTCATTTTGCGGAACGATATACACGCGTTGCTCTAATATAACTTTAGCACGCTGCGTTTTACTTTGCACCACGCGGTCTTTACGCCCCTGCCTCGTACGCTTTTTGAGTCGCCTACTCTATTGTCACGAAAACGTAAAATCTTGAAATCGTCGAAAGGTCACCAGTGTTGGGCGTGTTCTGGTTATGGTGAGGTAATTAAAGAGACGTGACTCCAAAGAAGAATATGTCTTTAATTCGGGTTCCACAATACTTCGTTATGACTAACTACGTACTAGGTATGCGACAAGGCAGGGCGGTGTGACGTGGACGACTGGCGAGCCGATCGCCCGCGTTCCCATATTCCGTCAAGAATGCAACTCGGCAAATTGCTATTACTAAGCCGCCACACGTGATTTTGTTTTTTTACTGTTTTTCTTTTGTTATTTTTTTTTTGTTATCGTTATAATTGTTAGTTTTGTGTTGTTCATTAAGTTGGCAAAACTTTTTCTCTTCTTTAACAGTAATAAATCTCAATTTACCCTATTGTCTCTAGAAAATGTTTTACTGTTAGTAGTGTATTTTTTTAATCCCATTAAAAACATAAATGTGAAATGAGAGCCAAGTTCAATATTATGATATATGCCTTGGTTGTTGACTTCAACGACAAAAGAAGTGAGATCTAAATGGGTGCCAAGTTCAACGGTCAGTCCTGAAAGGAGAATGATCAAAAGTGGTACCAAAAAGTCTCACGCATCAAGACCAACATTTTGGAGTAATTAGTTTCATATTTTTTTACAACGTTACACGTCGGGGATTTAGTTTTTGAACAGGGAATTTATTTTTAAGTATAAAAGTATGGATATTGTTTTACTTCCTATAAATGACGTTCCGTTTCGCTTCACGTGATAAATGATTAACATAACCTTAATTTTGAAAGCGCCATGTTCACTGTAAAAATAATACTCTGCCGATTCTACATTAATTAAAAAAAAAAACTAGAATAGAATATCCATTTAAAAGATTATCATTATTTTATCTGGTTTTATTATGGTTAATTAGCCGTTCCCAACTGGTAAAAAAGATGTAGAATGCAACTGAATGGTTTTGTTATCTGTGCATCTGACATTTTGCGCATGTACTCTGTAGTATGTGGTTTGCGCTAGCGAGTAGCGAGTACCGTCTGTGTTTTTGAGAGTTGAGATTGAATAATTATTGAATTGTTTTGAAAAGTAGAACTTGTTTGTATTTTGTGAACCGTTTTTGTGAGTATTTCATTGTGCAAATATGTCGAGTCGGTCGACCGATTGACATCGTCAGTCACCCGGCAAATCCGGCAATGTATCAATAGTTCATTTTTGATACCCAGAAACCTACCCACATATCATTAGAACAAGCGTCTACTCCAATGATTAACTTGTTACAGTCTTGGATAACACCTATTCAGGTAAGCAGATCTTATTTTACTCTTTGAATATATACGTACTTATGAATGTCAAGCACCTATTTCCTGACTAATCTTTTAATGAATGTACCAGCTTACAAAACATTATTTTTATAGAATGAATGAAAACATTTTTGGACTCGCACAGGAAATATCCAACAAATAAATAACAAAAAAGAAACGAACCTGTTCGAGGCCAAAAAACGCTTTACTCCTGATTACTTGTAGGTGTAATTTCTAAGAATATCTCTGAATATGTTACAGAAGATAGATAACGTCATAAAGGGTAAAAGCACACTTTTTCACTCATGGTTTTAATTGCAAATGTCTTCAGAATGTGTGCTTTGTACAGTTGAGACTGCTTCAAGATCGAGCAAACACAATCAGTGAAGGAAGTTTATCTTTGCCTGCTTTTGGTTATGAAAATTATGTTGTTCTTGTGGCAATTCTATTCTACGTGCAACTAGACCGTATCCTGTAAGATAAGATCGACAAGAGAGAAACATTTTAGTTAGAAATATTCCGCTCCATTTGGTAAATATTTTTGAAAATGAAACCTAATTATTATCTATTTTGACACAATTACTGCCTGATCATTATCATGTATTCCTAGTTACATCACATTACAGTAATACTTTTATCAAGTCTATAACCCATTGTAAAATGTTTTGTATTACATGTATAATCATGTTATTTATATAGATATCAAGATTGGAAAGAGTATGTGGTGCTTGCTGGAGGTCAGCTACTAGAGAAGTTCAACGTCGTGATGTGCACAACTCCAATCGCCCAGGTCTGCCAGATGCTGGACCATGTGGAGATCTCAATATTCCTAAGCCATAATTCACGTTTAGATGGCTTACTATGATTGACAACAACATATCTAAAACGGTTAGCTCTTGAGACCTACCAACTCAAACAGGCTAGATCTTATTATAGGGAACACATCCGTTTTTTTTTTCTGGATGGGAAATCATCAAATGACTTCTCCCGCTCTGGGTGGAGCGGGAGGGCGCGTCAGACTTTTACTGACTAAAACCCACCCGTGTTCCATCAGTTGCCCATGTGCCAGGGTCACGGTTTCTCGCTTGAACAATCTCGCGACCCCGGCAGGCATTGGCCCTAGTAGACCCCTTCACGAACACATCCGTTAGACTGGTATTTATTCAGTTGAGGTGAATAATTCTATTGATGATGATGTACCTTTGATTTTAGGGCTTAATAATTACCTCTTATGAGGTAGGATTAATTCGAGATATGTCAACAGTCGTACTTATCACATGTATTTATTGATTAGCAGAGATGATGCTGTGGCCAACACATTAGAAACCATAGTCGGTTATTGCTGCAGTCGCCTCGTCGGTAAGCGAACATGCTGTACTCGTGTACTGATGATAGTATAGTATTTGAGCTGGGGACGGTATAATGACATAACTTCGCCAGCAACGGATTTAGATGATTTTTTTCAGGAGTATAATGAATGATCTATGTAACAGTTTTGTTAAATAAATATTTTTGACTTTGATCCCTATTAAAAACCCAAATGAACTTGTTTGTTTCATTTTTCTATCACTTACCTATCAGTCTGACTGGTCACCCTTATTTATGATAATGTATTATTGGTATTGGTGAGTAATGGTGGCCCAGTGGTAGCGGCGGCCCAGTGGTAGTGGCCGCGACTTACGAGTAGTACGTCGTGAGTTCAAACCCAAACAGGCGCTATACTTTGTGTAAATTATGTCATCACCACAGCTCGCAAAACGGTGAACGAAAACATCATGAGTAAACCGGCATGTCTTAGAACCAAAAAAAATGAAGCCATATCACATCTACCAACCCGCACTGGGCCCGCATGGTGGATTACGGCTCCCTCTCACTAAGGGGCTGTCTCCACGAGCGAGAGAAACGCGGCGATAATATCGTCGTGCCACGTATTTCTATACACTCTCTATGAACGCGTCTCCACACGGCGATGTTACCGCGGCGATGCGACGAGTGGCAATGTGCGCGCGTAACGTCGTCGTATCGCCGCGGTATCGTCGCTACAGGTGGCGCGCACGCCGCGCGCTCGCCGCAGAACGTGGCGCTCTCGCAGCGAGCGCGCGGCGGGTGCGCTGTAATGTAATTTATTGACTGAGACACTACTTATTTCGCTCTCGTGTGGCACCTAACTGAACTCTTTCAACAAAACTATTGCACAACGCCTCGTCGCGGAAACACGGCGATTCCGTTACGAGTCGTCGCGGGCACGCGGCGATTCCATTACCAGTCGCGACGATACGCTGGCGGAATAATCGCTCGTTCGTGGAGACGACCCGACGATAGAAGCGCGGATTCGTCGCGATTCTCTCGCTCGTGGAGACAGCCCCTAAGAGGAGGCCTGTGTCCCAACAGTGGGAACATTATAGGCTGCTGTTTTTTTATTAGATTTACGACAGCCATTGTAGCCAACTTCAGGGCGGCCAAGAAGTTTAGCAAGATTATACCCACGTTACCGGCTCACAGTGTTGATAATATAAGGGTCGGTCAAATCACCGAGTGTCGCATGTGCCTGGCTGGAAGCTATAGTTTAGTCTCCACCGGGAAGACTGGTTAAGCAGATAGTGAGTTGTATCTAGGTAACAGTGAGACTCAAATTATCAAAGAAAAAACGAGTTTCAGTCACAAACCCTGTGGCGGGGCTAGACGTTGCTATAACTCGTAATTCTTCCTAACTTATATAAGTACGTAGATTACGCTGTTTTTAGACCAATAATATTCGTCCGTGTACAACGTGTCTAAGTAGATATATAAAACAAGTCGTTGGCAGCGTTGAACAACACAGACCTAGTTTTTAGGTTATTTTGATTTTACAAAATAACTCTGAAACCCGGGTTTGTTTTTCAAAAAGAACTTTTGTAGGAGTTAATATGATCAATGTAGTATATAAAAAACAAAGTTTGATTTTGATGCGACATGGTACGGGATTCCATACATCCGTGAGCATTGTCCTTTATTTATAACTACATAAAATATCATTTATTCTTATAACTTAGGATAATATATTGTAGCCAAAGGTCTGACTTGGCTAGTTCTCATATACGAATTATTATGTTCGATGTCTAGTTTCTACCAGCAAGCCAAATTTTCGGAATAATAAAATAAGAACCGACAAGTAACAGGTTTAGAACTTGCGAAGGTTATAATATAATTTGTATAAAGTTTGGGATGTGTTTATGAAATTTGGAGCACATATGTATCTTGCAAGTCTCACTATATGAGCCAAATTTGACACGTTTATGTGAAATAGTTTTTGAGTTAAGAGGGGGTCAAAAGTGGCTCCAAATGGTTCGTGTGTGTCACGGTGCTGCTCGCCAGTTCTGTTACTTGAACTTGGCTTGACACGCTACCGCGTGTCTAGATCCTCTGACATTCTAAATTATTATAGTTGGTTTGTTGAAAACAATGTGATAGTTGTTTTTTCATAAACTGATTGTTACAAAAAATTGTTTCATTTCATGTACCTATCCAAGCCTTGTGACGAGTAGATCGATAGTAAATGCTTTATTGTATGCATGCCATACATTGTTACAAAAAAGCTCACATTATTTATTTAAATTGTTTGAACTTAACTTGAAATAAAAGGTTTCGTACTCCTGCTTCTGCGAGCCTCTTTTTTCTAATGTTATAATAAACAGAGTATAAGTTCACATAAGAGGTGGTAGTTTTTCACCAGTGTGTTTACTAATATGTCTAGTTAAATCACGCTTTCCACTAAAACTACGTAGGCATACATAACACTTATGAGGTTTTTCACCTGTATGAATGCGAATATGATCCGTTAAATGGTGCTTCATACTAAAAGTCCTCTGGCATACATCACACTTATAAGGTTTTTCACCTGTGTGCAAACGAATATGAACTGCTAAATTACTTTTTACACAAAAGCTTTGCGGGCATACGTCACACTTATAAGGTTTTTCACCGGTGTGTATACGTATATGATCTGTTAAATTACCTTTTGCGCTAAAACTACGCTGGCATACATCGCACTTGTAAGGTTTCACACCCGAGTGTAAACGAATATGCGCTATTAAGTAACCTTTTACACTAAAACTACGCTGGCATAAATCACACTGATATGGTTTCTCACCAGTGTGTACAAGGTTATGTTTTGTTAAATTACCCATCACACTAAAACTAAGCTGGCAAACATCACACTTATATGGTTTTTCACCAGTGTGTACACGAATATGCCGTTTTAAACCATAGTTGTAACTAAAACTACGTTGGCATACCGCACAAGTGGGTTTTCCCTAATTTTTGTACGAGTATGTTTAACTATCTTGTTTACTCGATTTGAACTACGCTGGTCACATTCGTAAGGCCCTTTGAAATCAATACCAGGTTCTCCGGAGTCTGATTTGTCTTTTTTCGTTTGCTCGGCTGTTATTGGATCTTGTTTTATTCTTCGTGTGTCTAGTTTTGATTTCTTCGCAACAGTCGCCCCTGTGGTTATAAATCTGGTAAGCACGTTGTTGGAAGAAAGATCACAGAAATCAAAATAATAGTGCCTTCCATGATTCGAACTAGAACCTAAAAGGAGGAATTTCTGGTAACATTAAACAATACACTCAATCACAAGACGGTACTCCCTTTCTTGTCCTAAAATTGTTTGTCTGAAAATAATTATCCATAACATGTTGGCTTTACTTAAAACTCCGCGCCAAAATGGAAAACAGTTGTGCCAATTTACCAACAAAAATTTGACGGCAGTTGAATTTGGAATCATAAACAAAACAAATCATCGTTTCCCAAAGCTTTTTAGACTGAATGTAGAGTGAGACAACAGATTAGAGACACAAGATGATTGCGTTACGTTTACATTTCTAACACAAGTTTATATAATAATTTACCTCTTTTACTTCTAAACCAACCGAAGATGGTCTCATTTGCAGATAACACATGATTGATATTGGCCACCTGTTGGTCTAGTGGTTAGTGACCCTGACTGCTATGCCGGAGGTCGTGGGTTCGATTCCCACCCAGGACAAATGTTTGTGTGATGAGCACGATCATTTGTTCTGTGTCTGGGTGTAATTTATCTATAATATGTATGTATTTAGAAATATATAAGTATGTTTATCAGTTGTCTAGTACCCATAACACAAGCTCAGCTTAGCTTGGGACTAGATGGCGTTGTGTGATAGTTGTGGAATATTATTATTATTATTATATTTAAAATAGACCGACACAAACTAGGACGGCTATATAAGGTCGATGCCCCAAATCCCAGTAATCTATACTTAATATTATAAAGCTGAAGAGTTTGTTTGTTTGTTTGTTTGTTTGATTGAACGCGCTAATCTCAGGAACTACTGGTTCGAATTGAAAAAATCTTTTTGTGTTGGGTAGCCTGTTTATCGTGGGAGGCTATAGGCTATATAACATCACGCTACAACTAAGAGGAGCGGAGCAGTAATGAAAAATGTTGCAAAAACGGGGAAAATTTATTCCTTTTGAGAGTTTCCGTTGCGTGCGCTGCGTAAACGGTTAAAGTAACGCAAAAATCATGTATGACGGAATTGTTTCTTTTAAAAAGTTCTAAAAAAAAGTCCGCGAGAGCATATGTCTATCTTTTAAGGTTGACTCACTATAACTCAAAAGGAGCGAGCAGCAACGAAAATTGGACGAAAACTAGCAGGCATATCGATGCGACGGGAAGCGTCAGGGGAGCAAAAATTTGACGCGGACGAAGTCGCGGGCAGAAGCTAGTGATTTCATAATGGTTTATGGTGATATATTATACTCAAATAATTAGTATTTATATTTTAAGCAAACAAAAATATGTGCAAAATTCCATTATGCGCCTGAATTGAACGAAAGTGCTAGTGACGTATTGTGCTGTGCATGAGCGACTTTCCTCCGTGCCCGCACCGAGCCCGGGGGCAGCATTATTGAGTTCGATACATGATAATTCATGGTACAACGGGTACATAAAAATTTAAGCCAAGTCCTTTCAAAGATCGGGTTTTATGAAAAAAACACGATAATATCAAATACCAAACGAGTTTTCGATATTTGAACTTTGTCGGTAAGTACGTAAGTAATCATTTCATTTAACAAAAGATTTAGCCTAAGTAACATCAGTATTGTCTCAGTTATACACCGTGACATTTTAATCGTCTTACAACGGCAGCCTACTTTATGTATTCAACGACTAGTACGCACCCATAAGAAAAAAATGAACATATGAATTCCTAAAAACTTAAAATTATTTATTATGATTAGGGAGGACGTAGTTTTAAATTGATATTTTGTCTCATGGAAAATGGAGATGGAATGATCTAGTCGACTCGTGCACTGGGTAGGTATGTTCTCTTTCGTCTGATACGTAAACATTATTAACATGATGTTTCATAATTCTAATACATTATTTATTTTTCTTAGTTCCTATTATCTTAATTAACGGCAGCAAAAGGGGTATATTAAGTCGGATATGTTGGGTGGACAACTTTTGTAAGACGACTAAAATATCACGGTGTATAATAGATAAGTATGGCTATTACAGATGAGTAAGACCCCTGTCCTTCAAACTAGGGGAGTCCTGCATTTTGAAGGACAGTTTACTTCAGGTGGATTGACACATTTTTATTAAATATATTTGCGTAATCATTCTGATGAACATATTTATTAAAAGGCTTATAAGATAATAGTGAGGAGTGTGTGTATGTATGTGTGCATGCATGTGTGTGTGGGTGTGTGTGTGTGTGTGTGTGTGTGTGTGTGTGTGTGTGTGTGTGTGTTCTGTGGGAGTGCTTGGATAAGTATCTGTCAAAGAAATGAAAAGTTACTATAATAATATTGTATTTTAGTTTATGTATGTTTTTATATACATATTACGTACATTAGTTGTTAGGCCTCATTTACGGAGACGCGGCGCGTCGCGCGTGGCGTTGGGCGGCGCGGCCCGCACTGAATTCAAACATATAGCGTTGTATGAGTGCGTTTACGGAGAGGCGATTTTACATGCGTTTGTTTGAAATCGAGCGTTTTTTGCGGCGGAGCCCGCGGCGGGCAACGACGCGTCGCACGCGGCGTTCACCGCGGCGGCGCACGCGGCGTTCATCGCGGCGGCGCACGCGGCGGCAATTCTCCATGAAGCGATGCCCGCGGCAGAACCTTCTGCCTGTCTTATTTGGAAATCGCACATAACGCAGACGTATTTACTGTCGCAATGGAGTACAATATCATCGACTTTTTTTTAGCAGAAATTTAGATTTTATACGTGAGTTATTTAATATAAGAATAAGAATTGGCCCAGTTACAGCAACGTAACACGAGAAGTTTGGGGAATATGCAATTCTTTATAGGTCAATAAGAGAAAGTGGTTATAATGTATTTCATGGCTAAACACGCATATCTACTACAACTTTTGATTATATAGTAAAGACATCGAAATAGTTGGTTTTATTGAGTACCACGCGTACTTCGCAGCGATGCCCGCCGCGTGCGCCGCTACATGCTTAAGGCCTCTGCCTCGAAAATTGCGGGCAGCGGGGCGGCAGCGGCGGCGGCGCGGGAGCGGCGCGGGCAACGCAGACCCGTTCTCGAAACCAGCGGGCAGAACTCGCGGCACTATAGCGACTTACTGTTGTGTTCGTGGTTGTGTCGTCGAGATATTTGTTTTTATTTGCGAACGAAATGTCTGAACAACGGCAACCACATCTTTTTGATTCAAATTTAACGCTCGATTTATTGTGGGCAAAAGAAGTGAATCCCTACTATAGGGCAAGGAAAAGAATAGGCGAGTTTTATCGAAATTTTTAAGAACAGAGACAATGTCCTGACAAATACTACAACTACACCCGAATGAGTGTAGAAACTGTTCTATATCGGTGTCATTTCAAAAATTTCTGAAATAATTTGCTCTAGCACGTCCGAGGATATTTCGGTACGTCGCAAAAATACATTGCACAACACTGCAATGCAGACGCGCGGGCGGTCACCGCTTGACTGGAGTGCACCGCTCGTTGCCCGCCCCCGTGCCGCTGCCGCGCCGCTGTTTTCGGGGGCCGGTCCATTTGATTTTACGCATAAGATCCTGCCGCTCCCGCGGCGCCGCCGCCGCCGCCCCGCTGCCCGCAAGATTCGAGGCAGAGGCCTAAAAAGTCGCCGCGGGCGACGCGGCGGGCACCGCCACTCTGCCCGCCTTGCGTCTCTATGAACAACATCGTATATTCCCATATGTTTGTGTTTACGCGTGCACTGACGCGTGCCGCTAACCGCGCCGCCTCTCCGTAAACACCAAAAACGTCCGACGCGCCGCGCGGCGCGCCGCGTCTCCGTAAATGAGGCCTTAGTTAGTAGATCGGATGAGTTCCTCCGTATCGCAGGTTTAAGAGGAAAGTTTACAGTTTGTGTTTGAGTTCGAAAGGGTTAAGACTATTTATTGTAAACTAGCTTCTACCCAAGACTTCGTCGGCATCAAATTTTTGCTCCCTTGACCCTTCCCGTTGCATCGAATTGCCTGCCAGTTTCAAACATTTTTCATTGTTGCTCCGTTCCTTTTGATCGTAGCGCAATGTGATATAGCATATAACCTTCCTCAATATACAAGATTATTTTTAGTATATGCGAAACCTGAATATAGTTTGTTCAGAATCAGTAACTGAATCGATTCCAATAATTTTTACACCATGTTATATTTTGTACCAAAAATATTTAATTACGCTTCCAAGTAGGACACCGAACGACAATACGTATCCACAATCATCTGTGCGGGTCACGGCAGTTCATAGTGCGCGTGGGCGCAAAGCGAGACGGCGACGACGGGTAACAACTCCCTCCCTCGGCTCCCTCAGTCGTCCGAATGCCACCGATTGATGAGCACGTATCGCGATAACTTTGTGATTATTAATGATACAGTTTTGAATTTTTTTTCATAGATTCTTTACATAAAAGTACTAGACCCGTGTTTCGGGTTTCGCATAAACAAAAATTAATGTTGTATAGGCTACCCAATACAAAAATATTTTTTCAATTCGGACCAGTAGTTCCTGAGATTAGCGCGTTCCACCAAACAAACAAACATACAAACAAAAAACAAACTCTTCAGCTTTATAATATTAGAATAGATTAACTGTGTTCTGTTTTAATTACCCGGCGTTTCCACTAACATCTGCGTTGTAAAAACTTTTTGTGGGCTTTTGGTGTTACATTCATCCTCTCAACATGATCAAACCATTTAAGCATAGGTATCCTTTTAAATTTTTGTCACTCCATCTTTTAAAGCACACCGTTGCTTCATCACATTCCTCAGGGTATCATTCATAGTCATAATACACATGCTTCGCAAAGAACGCGATTTCACAGCATTTGTTCTACTTTCATGCGTTTTTTGCCACACCCGAAATTTACACATGACATATTATTGAAAGACTACATATTTATCTCAACTCTTTAATTGGTTATTTTAAAAGGAAAATTAGTGACACTTAACCAAGATATATATACCAAATATATACTTATAACGAAAACTAAAATTTCTAATCTGAATTATTTATAATACTATTTTAATGACATATATGTTTAGTTGTACTAATCAACGAATGAAAATTTTTGCGATTGAGCCCAACACAGTTAGGTTATTCTCGTGGGCTTCCAAAATTATTTCATGACGGTAGGACAAAGACAGACGTGATTTTACTCAACTGACTTGAATTTTCTAGAAAAATACATTATAATCACCACGAATGACAATGGACTTGTGCCAGTTCGAAATTTTCAACACTTCATAAGTTACCTTGTCAACAGACTCCGAAAGGGGGCTTCATACAGTAAACTGCTCTAGAATTAGAGCACTTCAGGTTATTTCAATAATCCACTCAGCTGATAGGCGCACGATAGTCACGATATCTTTAGGGTCTTTAAATTTAAGCTGATTACTTAATAGAGCCTCCATGTGCTAAACACGGTACTCTGCTGAATGAACCATTAACCTAGTTATTACTAAATTTGAACATGTACTTGTGGCTTTGAATTCATTATTGTTATTGTTGTTGTTTGTTACAATTCATAATTGAGAAGTACGTTTAATAATTTGCAGGGAAAACCTTTTAAAATTAAAAGATTTACTGCTAAACAAATGTGTGTTGTATCATATAATTTATAAAATTCACTAAAACTATGCTGATACAATATCCAACTTATAAGGTCAAATACCAGTGTTAATAAAAATGTTTTTCTTTCGGTGACAACATTAACGAAACTTCCGCTCTCACACATGTATCACATTTGTTTCCAGTGTGTATAAGAAAATGTGCTGTTGAACTACTCTTTTGACTATAACTACAATGACAAGCATTACACTAATGAGTTTAGTTTTTTGGCCCATGTGTGTCCTAATGTTTTACTAAGTTCACATAAGAGGTGGTGGTTTTTCACCAGTGTGTTTACTAATATGTCTAGTTAAATCACGCTTTTTACTAAAACTACGTAGGCATACATAACACTTATGAGGGTTTTCACCTGTATGTATACGAATATGATCCGTTAAGAGGCGCTTTAAACTAAAACTACTCTGGCATACATCACACTTATAAGGTTTTTCACGAGTGTGCGAACGAATATGAACTGTTAAACTACTTTTTACACAAAAGCTTTGCTGGCATACGTCACACTTATAAGGTTTTTCACCGGTGTGTATACGTATATGATCTGTTAAATTACCTTTTGCACTAAAACTACGCTGGCATACATCGCACGTGTAAGGTTTCGCACCCGAGTGTAAGCGAATATGCGCTATTAAATGCCCTTTAACACTAAAACTACGCTGGCATACATCACACTGATATGGTTTTTCACCAGTGTGTTTACGAAAATGATTAGTTAAATGAAACTTGACACTAAAACTTTGTTGACAAACCTTGCACTTAAAGGGTTTTTCACCAGTGTGTACAAGGTTATGTCTTGTTAAATTACCCTTCACACTAAAACTAAGCTGGCAAGCATCACACTTATAAGGTTTTTCACCAGTGTGTATACGATTATGTTGCATTAAAGACGTAATGGAACTTAAACTACGTTGGCACACCGCACAAGTGTGTTTTTCACGTTTTTTAGTACGAGTATGTTTTACTATCTTGTTTACTCGATTTGAACTACGCTGGTCACATTCGTAAGGCCCTTTGAAATCAATACCAGGTTCTCCGGAGTCTGATTTCTCTTTTTTCGTTTGCTCGACTGTTATTGGATCTTGTTTTATTCTTCGTGTATCTAGTTTTGATTTCTTCGAATCAGTCGCCCCTGTGATTATAAATCTGGTAAGCACGTTGTTGGAAGAAAGATCACAGAAATCAAAATAATAGTGCCTTGCATGATTCGAAATAGAACCTAAAAGGAGGAATTTCTGGTAACATTAAACAATACACTCAATCACAAGACGGTACTCCCTTTCTTGTCCTAAAATTGTTTGTCTGAAAATAATTATCCATAACACGTTGGCTATACTTAAAACTCCGCGCCAAAATGGAAAACAGTTATAATTTACCTCTTTTACTTCTAAACCAACCGAAGATGGTCTCATTTGCAGATGATGATGACACATGATTGATATTTAAAATAGACCGACACAAACTAGGACGGCTATATAAGGTCGATGCCTCAAAACCCAGTAATGATTTCATAATGGTTTATGGTAATATATTATACTCAAATAATTGGTTTTTATATTTTAAGGAAACAAAAATATGTGCAAAATTCCAATATGCGCCTGAATTGAACGAAAGTGCTAGTGACGTATTGTGCATAAGTGCATGAGCGTCTTTCCTCCGTGCCCGCACCGAGCCCGGGGGCAGCATTATTGAGTTCTACCGGGGTCGCGTGATTGTTCGAAAGAGATACCGTGACCCTGGCACATGGGCAACTGATGGAACACGGGTGGGTTTTAGTCAGTAAAAGTCTGACACGCCCAAAAAAAAAAAAAAAGCATTATTGAGTTAGATACATGATAATTCATGGTACAACGGGTACATAAAAATTTAAGCCAAGTCCTTTCAAAGATCGGGTTTTATGAAAAAAACACGATAATATCAAATACCAAACGAGTTTTCGATATTTGAACTTTGTCGGTAAGTACGTAAGTAATCATTTTATTTAACAAAAGATTAAGGGTAGGTTCAGATGACAAGCGCTCAGCGCGCGTTGAACGCGCGTTGAATTTTTGTATAGTGTTCACATGGTGCGCGCTTGTCAGGCGTTAAACGCGCGTTGTTGCGGCCAGTTTGAGTTCTACATTTGTCGAAGATGGACGTAGAAACAGTTTTATCGGTGATTTTATACAGACGGCAGAAACGGCACAACAGAAGACGGAGATATTGGGTTCACCCAATTTTGTCAACCAGGCTGACTGAAAGTCAGTACATTATTTTATATCCTAAGTTAAGGCAATTTGAGCCCAAATTCTTTAACTACTTCAGAATGTCCATCAAGTCATTTGATGACTTACTGACTCTCATAAACGATGAACTCGTAGCAGATAAAAACGCTGTGCGATATAGCATTTCACCGGAAGAAAAACTCATAATTACATTGAGGTAAGTTTTTTAATAATCAACATAATCTATAAATCAAATAAATCAAATCAACTTGTTTAGGAACAATTTTTTTAAAGAAAAAATAACATTTTGTTACTCGCAGAATAACTCTAACTCTGATTCATTGCTGACATTAGTTGGTGCTGGCGATGGAGTAGGTGTTACTGGCGATGGAGACCCCATTGCTGTAGTATAACCATAATGTGCAAAATTATTTGACACACTAGACTGCTGTGATCTATAATCATGATAACGAAAGCCTTCAACAGAAGCTGATGACTGATGACGCTGCTCTTGTGATGAATAATTTCTTCGTTGTGATACCGGGTAATTTTGATTTTCATATGTCTGTTGTTGTGGTCCTTGAAATTCATTTTGGTTTTGCAAAATTAAATTATAAATGGCAATTTTAGTTTGAAGTCGCCTATATTCCGGAATTTTTTTAATCTCTTTAACGAGTGACAAACAAAACAGCTTGTCTTCATCGTCATCTTCTTTTGGATGAGACACATTTTTCTGTGCTAAACTCTGCTCTAATATGTTTGCAAATCTTTCATCAGCAGGATTTAATTTTTGTTTTTTTCTTGAAGTAGATTTAGGACTCTTAAAGCCAGAACTTATTTCTACTTCAGCAACCTCTGACGAAGTTGATGCATTATCTGCATCGAAACTACTTTCTGTATCTTTGTTGGCAATTGATGCCTGTAGAAATCGTAGTCTATTATAATGAATATATGTCGAAGTTTTGGAAGCTCCTGATCCAGATTTGACAGTCTTTATTTTCTTCACCTCTCTCATATAATTATCCCGTAAACTCTTCCACTTTTTTTGCAGGGATGACACTGAAAAAAAAAACAGTATTTAGTAATAGTTTATGTTTGTTTCCAGATATTTGGCCATTGGATGTTCATTTGGGACATTAAGCTACGACTATAGAATTGGCAAATCTACTGTGGCTACTATAATACCACATGTATGTGAAACTATTTGGAAAAAATTAAGGCCCGTTGTTATGAGTGAACCAACGAAAGAAAAGTGGTGTGAAATATCCACGATATTTGAAAAGAACTCAAAGTTTCCCAATTGTTTGGGAGCCTTGGACGGGAAACATATACGGTTAATCCAGCCTGAACACACGGGTTCTATGTATTATAACTAAAAAATTATTTTTCGCTAGTTTTATTGGCGCTAGCGGATGCAAACTATTGTTTTGTGTGGGTTGACATAGGTGCCTACGGTAAAAACAGTGACTCAGGTATATTCAAGAATTCTTCATTGTACAAAAAGCTGACAGAAAGGTCATTAGATCTACCTGAGCCAAAGGCATTGTTAATACAAAATAGACCGACAACGTTGCCATATGTGATAGTGGCTGATGAAGCTTTTGGCATGATGGAGAATTTAATGCGTCCATATGGGGGAAGGTCACTAACTTATGCTAAAAAAATATTTAATTACCGTTTGACATTAGCACGCCGGTATGTTGAATGTACTTTTGGCATAATGTGCAATAAATGGCGCATTTTACACAGGCCGTTAGATGTTAACATCGGTTTTGCAGAAAAGATCGTAAAAGCGATATGTACACTAAATAATTATGTCAGAATCAGGGATGGCTACAATTTTGAAGACACACTTTATACGCCACCCCTGGAAAATCTAGCCTCACATTATACCGGACGTGCTGTGCGACAGGCGGATAATGTTCGAGTACATTTAACAAACTATTTCATTAATGAAGGAAAAGTAGATTGGCAGGATCGTTATATTTAACTTGTAACACAAACCGATTGTAAATGTAAATAAATATATATACTCACATAATATTTTCTTCTTTTCTTCATTGTCATGTCCTTCACAAAATATAAGGACGAGTTCTTCCCAAGCCCGTCTTCTCAAATTCTTATCTGAATAATCGCTACTTGTCATGTCCCATATCGCAGGACGTTTCTCTATTTCATCAATTAATAATTCCGTATTAAAAGCTTCGGTTTCCATTTCGGACGATTTTCGGACGAACTTGACGAACCCAATACGTCTATCCGCGTCGAAAGCGCGCGCTCAACTGAACGGAAACATAGAAAACCAATGATCTCAAAGCGGCGTTGACGCGCGCTGACAACAGTCGAGCGCTAGCGCAGCATTGAACGCGCGCGTTACTAAAACGCGCGTTAGCATGTGTACGGCCTGAATAAAATGTATGTAGTTGTAAACGCGCGTTATCAAAACGCGCGTTGAGCGCTTGTCATCTGAACCTACCCTTAGCCTAAGTAACACCAGTATTGTCTCACCGTTCCGTCTCAGTTATACACCGTGACATTTTAATCGTCTTACAACGGCAGCCTACTTTATGTATTCAACGACTAGTACGCACCCATAAGAAAAAAATGAACATATGAATTCCTAAAAACTTAAAATTATTTATTATGATTAGGGAGGACGTAGTTTTAAATTGATATTTTGTCTCATGGAAAATGGAGATGGAATGATCTAGTCGACTCGTGCACTGGGTAGGTATGTTCTCTTTCGTCTGATACGTAAACATTATTAACATGATGTTTCATAATTCTAATACATTATTTATTTTTCTTAGTTCCTATTATCTTAATTAACGGCAGCAAAAGGGGTATATTATGTTAGGATTTTAGTAAATTCGCTATACAATTGTACCTAGTGGACATAATAAATGCAGTTTATATTTGAAATGAACGCATTTCTATCAACTACCGTCGTCTTGTTTAATCATGTAACCATCGGCAAGCGACAAGTGACAGTACGCGTGTCACTTGTCCTTTTAAAAACGATGAAACGGCTGTGCGCAATTCAATTGTTGCTGCGACGCCGAAGAGTAAAGACTGAAAAGTAATACTGTGGCACTCCGTGTAGAAATATTGCTATCCGTTACAGCAAAGCCAGGTCAGTTTATTTTATCTTCAATACTTTAATATCTGAGCGTTAACGTTTGTAAATCACTTAAAATAACCAACCGTATAACGTACTTTTAAGCTAAGGTGTATTGTCATTGCTGGTGTTGATTATATCCTGTTGTATAAAGTGTTTCAGTTCCATTAAATGTTTGTGAGATTATTCAAACTTTCATTTCGAACACTACCCTGCATAACCTAAAGCTAATAAATAGTTCAGTGCTTACATCTCAGAAGTGGTATAGACGAGTAAAAGTTAAACAAAACTATCTGCTCGTTTATCCTGCCCACATGTTGTTTGTCGGTTGGAAAGTACGCTTCTCTATTTTTTTTTTTTAATCTATTGAAATGAAGGTTGAATTATTTTCTGAGTAATAATCACACATTATGGATTTAACACGCAATGACATTAAACTTTAGTACTTCCTACAGTTTTCCAGTATATAAAGTGTTAAAAAATTAACTGCAAGAATTTCGTCCACTTACTCGGCATCGAAAAACGAACACATCATTTTTTTTTTAATTTTTTTTGAGCATTTTAGTATTTTCACATAAATAAAACAATTTATTAAAATATTTTTTGTGCGCTGTACGTAGGGCTGCGCTTGCGGCCATCGTACCGCGCGCGAGCGACTCGCTAGCGGTTCCCCCGCCGTCCGCTACTCTTCCCGCAGCTCTCGCTATCCTTTCCCGATCCGTTTAGTCGTCCGATATCCGTCGCGCGATACGGGTGTGATTCCCTGTGTCATTTACGGCACATACGTGCTTTCGCGCAGTTTCGCGAATACTTTTAATAATACCGTTTACGTATTCCAATCGAGAGTACTTAGATATGGTAGTGTGCTACCTTATGACTGGTGAAAGTTTAGCTGCAGCACGTAACCGTTACCGTGAACTGTATGGTGAGCAACGACGAGTGCCTGCTGTCCAAACAATCCTAGGAGTCTACCAGCGCTTAGTCAGCTTCGTCCTCATCAAGCAATAGTAGGCCACGACTCTCCGGTGACATTGAAGATTGAGTGCTGGAATACTTCAACGACTGTGTATGGACAAAGTGGCAACAACATTCAAATCGTGGACGAACTAAAAACTCGTATAATTAGTGCATTTGATTTAATTAAAAGTGACAGAGACACATTAATCGCAGTGCAAGGAAACGTAATACGTCGTACTAACTTATGCATTAGACAAAACGGTGAACACTTCCAGCACCTTTTGTAAATAAGGTAAAAATTAAGACCATTTGTAAATAATTTTTAAATTATTGTAAATAGGTTGATTCAAATTGTTTAAACATACCAGGTTATTGAGCTAACTTAATTTAAACAGTTAAAATATGCTATTTGTAAGTAGTTCGATAATTTGCCAGTCCAAAGTCTGTGAAATGAGATGGGAAAATTAGAATCAGCTGTTTACGAATTTGCGCCGTCGATTCGTGTCGCAGGGGTGAATGACCTCGCGCACATGTGGGAGTGGCGCGAGGAGGCGAAACGCCGGGGCGAAACTCCGCTGCCGCGACAAATCGCGGCACGGCGGACAGAGCTCCGGTGCGATCTCATGGCGACATGGCAGGTACGATTGTCGCAACCCAGTGCTGGGCACGCCACAATTGCGGCGGTAAGTCCCCTCTTTGAGGAGTGGATAGAGAGGCGCCACGGCGTCCTCACCTTCCGCCTGACGCAGGTTCTCACCGGGCATGGGTGCTTCGGTGGGTTCCTGTTCAGGATAAAGCGGGAGGATACGTCCGGGTGTTTCCATTGCGAGGATCGTCTGGAGGACACGGTGGAGCATACGGTGGAGGTGTGCCCTGCCTGGGCGGAGCACCGCCGTGTCCTCGTGGAGGCGATCGGCGGCGGCGACCTCTCGCGTCCGGCCCTGGTGCGAGCCATGGTACGGAGCGAGAGGGAATGGGAAGCCGTCACCTCCTTCTGCGAAGCAGTAATGCTCGCGAAGGAGGAGGCGGGGCGCGTGAGGGAGTGGCAGTCTCTGCGCCCTCACGTCCCTAGCCGCCGCAGGAGGAGACGCCCCGGGCGTCGGGAGTCAATAGCGGACTCCCGGCCACCGTAGGCGCGAGCTTGCGGGTGGCGAGCAATGGGTAGCTCGCCGCCCGGTAAGGACCAAGCTCGGGTCGACGGCGCGCAGTGTTCCACGCGCGCCTCAAAGAGATGTCAGCGGCAGTGTGGGGGTCTACTAGGACCGATGCCTGCCGGGGTCGCGTGATTGTTCGAAAGAGATACCGTGACCCTGGCACATGGGCAACTGATGGAACACGGGTGGGTTTTAGTCAGTAAAAGTCTGACACGCCCTCCCGCTCCGCCCAGAGCGGGAGAAGTCATTTGATGATTTCCCATCCTGAAAAAAAAAAAAAAAAAAAGGGGTGAATGACTCACGCGTGCGGCGAGGCGGCCGCGATGTCGTAGGCCGCCGGCGCCTTGCGCATGCGGTGTACAGTGCGCATATTCAATAATTTTGTGCGAAGTGAAAATATTGCAAATCTCTGAAACGGGTTGTTATTTTGAAATCTTTTTTCGCCAATATTTTTTATTTGTAATACTAAACAAGTTCTTACTTTTCTTGCAGTTAATTTTTTAACACTTTATATATTGATTGTTATTTAAATATTATTATTCACCTGTGTCTGTACGATATTTAATTGCAATGTGGAAGCACTTCATCATTACACAGCTTTGCCAGGGCTACTCTCTGGAAGCGCTTCACCATTACACAGCTTTGCCAGGGCTACCCTCTGGAAGCACTACATTATTACACAGCGTTACCAAGAATACCCTTTGGAAATGCTTTAACATTGCAAGGGTTTTCTATTTTAAATGTTTTTGTAACATCCTAATGCAGTACGTATCTTATACCTTTAAACGAGCAATTCTTGTACATATGTGTATATTTATATATAATCTGAATCTCGGAAATGACTCCAACGATTTTCATGAAATTTAGTATACAGTATATAAATCGATCTAGCTAGGATTCATTTTTATAAAATGTCGTTTTGTTAGTGTTTTCAATGACCAACTTTATCGATAATCAACTTGAACATAAACTTATTATTTTAAACACAATTTACCAAAAAAATACCGAGCAAAGCTCAGTCATCCAGATATTGTATTATTAATGCTTATTGTTTAAGGCTATGGATCTCCTAAGCATTAAAATAATGAGATTATCAATATTCAATATAAAATTTAGTTTATAACCACAAATTTAATGAGATATCAGTGCTGCTTTTAAGTCCAGTATAAGGCTTGACACATTAATACCAATACTGTTATCAAGTCGAATGTAAGGCTTTGGGACATCCATCATAGTGCTGCTATCAAGTATAAGGCTTGGCAAGTTAATCATCAATGCTGCCGTTAAGTACAAGGCTTGGCACGATTAAACTCTAGTGCTGCCGTTAAGTATAAGGCTTGGCACGTTAAACACCACTGCCGACGTTAAGTACAAGGTTTTGCACGTTAAACACAAGTGCTGCCGTTAAGTATAAGGCTTGGCACGTTAATCACCAGTGCTGCCGTTAAGTGTAAGGCTTGGCACGTTAATCACCAGTGCTACTATTAAGTCAAATGTAAGGCTTAGGCACGTTAATCACCAGTGCTGCTATTAAGTCAAGTGTAAGGCTTAGGCACGTTAATCACCAGTGCTGCTATTAAGTCAAGTGTAAGGCTTAGGCACGTTAATCACCAGTGCTGCTATTAAGTCAAGTGTAAGAATTAGGCACGTTAATCACCAGTGCTGCTATCAAGTACAAGCTTGGGCACAAGTGCTGTTATCAAGTGTAATTAACTTGGGCACGGTGCCGCTATTGAGTGGGCACGAAGTCATGTCTACCGAAAGTGCGGCAGCGGTCGCAGGACGACGACGGGAGCATTCACCGCGTGCTTCAAGCGAGGAGTCTATAATTCTCTGTTCTCGTAACGGCCGACCTCAAAGACCTAGAACGCCGACCAAACGCTGTCACCAGTCGCGTTTTCCGGAACGTACATCTACACAACGCGGTCAGTCTCGCGAGCTACAAGTACGCCGGCGCCGCAGATCGCGAGATTTAAACTGTATAGATTATTCTAGTAGTAGTTCAAAGGAAATGTCTTCATCGCGTAAACGTGTCAATCAACGTAGGCATCAAACTAAAGATAGAATATGTGACAGGCGTGAAGGGAGTAAAGGACGGCGTGCTAGTAGCGATTCTGATCATTCAAATAATGTTATACAAAGTAAACGACGTCATTATTCCCCGAATGTTCAGTCGCATAAACGTGTTAAAACTAATTTAGATGATAAAGATAGTACTAATAGTATTTTATAAATATTCTTAAAGACAAGTTTTTAAATATTCTTAAAGATGTAAAAGGTCAATCTAGCTCCAAACTTTCCTTAAATAATGTCATTCCAGAATTTGATCCAATGACAAAAGATCAGACTATCTTGATGTGGCTTACTAAAGTGGAGGAGTGTGCAGAGATCTATGGTTGGGACGATAAAGAAACTATCCACTTTGCCGTACCAAAATTAACCGGTGTCGCAAAAATTTGGTACCAACACAGTCCTTTACTCGTGGACCGAATTGAAACGTAAATTAGTAGAAAATTTTCCTTGTCGTGATGATTACGCGGAACTTTTAATAGCAATGTTAGCTAAAAAAGCTCGGTATGGCGAATCATTGGAGCACTACTTTTACGAAAAAAGTAATCTACTAAATAGGTGCGGGATAAAAAGTCGTAAAGCAGTCGACTGTATTCTAAACGGGATTGACGATCGCGCTGTCAGGGTTGGTGCTCAAGCTGCTCAATTCCGCGAGCCTGAAGAGGTACTGAAATACATAAAAACCGTTAAAATAGGTTCTTCTAGAGATACTGGGGATAGAAGTCAAAGACACGAGAGGAGGACTGCTGGAACGATCGCTTCCAACAGACAAAACGGTCCCGAACCAAGGAAGTTAGTATGTCACAATTATAATGAAGAAGGTCACAAAAGCACTCGATGCCGGAAGACACCGACAACGTGTCATCATTGTAGTAAGTTGGGCCATTTAAGTACTTATTGTAGGTTCAGGAAACAAAAGCCACAAGCCAGCGATCAAAAGGACCCTGTACATGAAAAATTGGTATAGAACTAATATCGGGTGAGTCTAACTCAAAATATATTTTTAACATTCTGGTTAACAATGAGGAATTCGTATGTCACGTTGACTTAGGTAGCCAATGCAGTCTTATTAGGGAAAGTGAAGCTAAAAGTCTAAAACTTTCTATTGATACCAAAGATATACCCTTGATGAGGGCAATAGGGGGAAATTATGTCAGTCCGTTGGGAAGGTCCAGGATAAATGTTAACGTACAAGGTATAGAAGAAAATATTGAAATTCTGATCGTCGATAATTACGCTCTGAAATATCCTGTGTTACTGGGGCATACTTTTACAGAATTACCTGACATAATCATTACCAAAACACCTAGTGAAATCATTTTTGAAAAAAATTGTCTAAATAGTAAACTACTTTTGAGGGTTTCGGAAGACATTTCTATGTCACAGGGCGAAATAATTACTGTTCCAGTAAATTCATGCAATCATTTCAATGGGCGAATATATGTCAACGGTTCTGAAAGAGGCACACCTGGTAGTGAATATTATTTATTTCCTGGAGGATATGATCTTAAATCAGGTATAGGTCGAGTAATTGTATTTAATATGAGCAACTCACGAATAACCTTTGCCAAAAATATATTGTTGACGCGTGCTTTTTCTCATAACGTCCTTCAAGATGTATCAGTCGTCTCTTTTGACAAATCTAAGTTCGATGAACACTTACTTGTTGGTCCTACCGTTACAAATGAACAAAAAGCTCAATTACAATGTTTACTCAATAAATTTAATGATTGCTTTTCGTCTAATTTAAAAGATTTAGGGCTCACCTCTGCGGGGGAAATGATTATAGAGTTAGAAAATTCTGAACCAGTAGTATACAGACCTTATCGGATGTCTTGGGTGGAGAGGAACCTCGTTCGCGATATGGTTGGTGAAATGCTTGACGCGGGCATAGTCCGAGAGTCTTCTTCGCCGTACGCGAGTCCCATCGTGCTTGTTAAAAAAAAGACCGGTGAAAAACGACTATGCGTCGATTACCGTGCTCTAAATAAACGAACTAAAAAGGATCATTATCCTCCTTCCAGAGTTGAAGACCAATTAGACCAACTTGCTGGCAGTAAATTGTTCATTTCCCTTGATTTAGCATCCGGCTACTATCAGATTCCTATTTCCACCTCTTCACAAGAAAAAACTGCATTCGTTACCCCTGATGGTCAGTACGAATATACTCGTTAGTAAATGCCCCGTCAGTTTTTCAAAGAACTATAAATAAAATACTTTCCGAAGCGAAGATCAAATATGCTCTGGTCTATATGGATGATGTTCTCATCCCAGCGCGAACGTTCGAGGAGGGTATCGTTAGGCTTCAGGAAGTGCTAACTCTTTTACGTAAAGGAAAACTTACGTTAAAACTCTCAAAATGCCATTTCTTCTTTGACAAAATAGACTTCTTAGGTTTCGAACTAAGCTCTGGAGGTATTAAACCAGGCACTCGCAAAATCGAAGCAGTGGCCAAATTTCCGATTCTAAAGAACCAACACGAAGTAAGGCAGTTTATCGGTTTGGCTAGTTTTTTCCGTAGATTCGTGAAAGGTTTCGCCGTCATCTGCAAACCATTGACGGATCTTTTGAAAAAGGACTGTCAGTGGAAATGGACTACAGAACAAAATGCCTCATTCGAGTCTTTGAAGCAAGCTCTTATTTCTCGTCCGATATTGGCTCTTTACGATCCGAATAGGGAGACTCAGTTACACACTGACGCGTGTAAGTATGGCATTGCAGGGATTCTATTGCAAAAATGCGATGAAGGTCTGCTCAAACCAGTATCTTACTTTAGTCGGAAAACGACTCCAGATGAGCAAAGAATGCATTCGTTTGAATTAGAAACACTTGCGGTGGTAGCTTCCTTCGGCAGATTCCGTGTTTATCTCCTTGGAATTCCATTTAAAATATTAACAGACTGCAACGCGCTTCGTACAACACTAATAAAGCGTGATCTAGTTTCACGAATTGCTCGTTGGTGGGTTCAACTCCAAGAGTTTGATTGCGAAATAGAGTATAGGCCGGGTACAGGCATGATGCACGCGGACGCTATAAGTAGAAATCCGGTGGACAAGGCGGCTATAGATGATCATATACTTGACGTTTTATCAACCGAATCGGAAGATTGGATCGCAACGGTCCAATCCACCGACGATGAGATTTCCAGGATTAAACGGATTTTAGCTGATCCGGAATCTGAAAACGTGTCTGAAATAGTCAGAAATTACAAACTAAAAAGCGGTAAGGTGTATCGTTTATTAAATTATAACGGAAATGATTGTGTTCGATGGGTAGTACCAAAAGGGGTGCGTTGGCAAGTTGTTAAAATGAACCATGATGACATCGGTCATTTTGGTTTCGAAAAAACTCTTTCTCGAATTCAACAATCCTTTTGGTTTCCGAAGATGAGACGTTTCGTAAAAAAATATGTTCAAGCATGATTAGAGTGTGCTCACCACAAAGGCACAACAGGGAAACAGCAAGGTGAGTTACATCCAATACCTAAGGTAGACATACCTTTCCACACTATACATGCTGATCACCTAGGGCCGTTCGTTCGTAGCAAACGAGGTAACGTCTATATCCTAGTTTTAATAGATAGTTTTACAAAGTTCATTAACATTTCACCCGTCAAGAATACCAAGACATCTACAACAATTAGAGTATTACGAGAACACATTAGTTATTTTGGAGCACCTGTTAGGCTCATCACCGATCAAGGTACGTCCTTTACAAGTAATAACTTTCGATCATTCACAAAATCGTTGGGCGTAAAACACCTACTAAATGCAGTTGCCACGCCACGAGCCAATGGTCAAGTGGAACGATTTAATAGGACAATCATCGATGCCCTCTCTACTAAAACGCATGGTAAGGACGAAAGGACATGGGATGAATTTATCCCTGACGTGCAAATTGGACTTAACACCACGGTGCACAAAACTACCGGTAAGAGCCCTTCAGAGCTATTATTTGGCGTACGACTAAAAAGTCAGACTGAAAACAGGCTCAGTGAAGTAATCGATGAAGTCATAGATACTTTATCGTCAGAAGATCTAGAAAAAGAGAGAATTAGAGCGGGAGAAAGAATTAACAACCAACAAATAAAAGATAAGGTAAGGTTTGATTCAAAGCGTATTAGGAACAAATCATATACAGTCGGAGATTTGGTAAGCGTAAGAAGAGAAATTCCGAGTACTGGTAAGTCCAAGAAATTAATTATGTTTCAAGGACCCTACAGAATTGTTAAAGTATTGCCCAATGATCGTTATTTAGTAGCAGATACCCCTCTAACGCAGAAAACAGGCTGCCGTAATTATGAAAACATTATTGCAATAGATAAACTGAAACCGTGGCTTAGTTTTAATCAAAACTTTGGCAGTTCAGATTCTGAATGTGACGACGTTGCGTCGGGATCAGAGCAATCGAACATCGATACATCATAGAGAATATTACTTTAATATTTGCTGCAATTTACTATTGTGTAAATAATAGGTACATTAAAATTATGGTAATTTATGAATGTCGCTATAAATATTTACAGAACTATAAAATATTAAAACATAATATTTCATTACGCGGTAATGTTACTGTTATTTTATTATTGTATTATTGTCTTTATTTTCTGTATTTGTAATATAAGTGTGTACTGTAAGTCATGTCATGTTTGTTTCGTTTATACAATCAATTAAAACTTGGTTCCTTTTTTTTCTTCTTTTATAAATAATTTAATTGAGTTTATGGTAATTAGATCTAATTATGTTTAAGTTTATAATAAGTTTGAGTTTTGAAACTACATTTATTCTGGACGACTGAATATATTAAATAGATATTATAAACATTTTTTTTTTGATACAATTCTATACGCTAACTACAATTAATGATCAATCAGCGGAGATTCATACAAATTTTAAACTATGTATAATTTGAACAATTTATTAATACATTGATAATTTAATAGACAGTAAAACATAATTTCCTGGAAATAAAAGAGCGAAGGGACTTGCTTTAACAGGATGGCCGAGCTGTTAGGATTTTAGTAAATTCGCTATACAATTGTACCTAGTGGACATAATAAATGCATATTTGAAATGAACGCATTTCTATCAACTACCGTCGTCTTGTTTAATCATGTAACCATCGGCAAGCGACAAGTGACAGTACGCGTGTCACTTGTCCTTTTAAAAACGATGAAACGGCTGTGCGCAATTCAATTGTTGCTGCGACGCCGAAGAGTAAAGACTGAAAAGTAATACTGTGTCACTCCGTGTAGAAATATTGCTATCCGTTACAGCAAAGCCAGGTCAGTTTATTTTATCTTCAATATTTTAATATCTGAGCGTTAACGTTTGTAAATCACTTAAAATAACCAACCGTATAACGTACTTTTAAGCTAAGGTGTATTGTCATTGCTGGTGTTGATTATATCCTGTTGTATAAAGTGTTTCAGTTCCATTAAATGTTTGTGAGATTATTCAAACTTTCATTTCGAACACTACCCTGCATAACCTAAAGCTAATAAATAGTTCAGTGCTTACAATTATGTCGGATATGTTGGGTGGACAACTTTCGTAAGACGGCTAAAATATCACGGTGTATAATAGATAAGTATGGCTATTACAGATGAGTAAGACCCCCGTCCTTCAAACTAGGGGAGTCCTGTATTTTGAAGGACAGTTTACTTCAGGTGGATTGACACATTTTTATTAAATATATTTGCGTAATCATTCTGATGAACATATTTATTGAAAGGCTCATAAGATAATAGTGAGCAGTGTGTGTATGTATATGTGGGTGTGTGTGTGTGTGTGTTGTGTAAGAGTGCTTGGATAAGTATCTGTCAAAGAAATAAAAAGTTACCTACTATAATAATATTGTACAATATCTGGTTGACCGAGCTTTGCTCGGTATTTTTTGGTAAATTGTGTTTAAAATAATAAGTTTATGTTCAAGTTGATTATCGATAAAGTTGGTCATTGAAAACACGAATAAAACGACATTTTATCAAAATGAATCCTAGCTAGATCGATTTATCGCCCTCGAAAGCCCCTGTATACTAAATTTCATGAAAATCGTTGGAGCCGTTTCCGAGATTCAGATTATATACATATATACAAGAATTACTCGTTTAAAGGTATAAGATTAGTTTATGTATGTTTTTATATATTACGTACATTAGTTGTTAGTGGATCGGATTGAGTTCCTCCGTATCGTAGGTTTAAGAGGAAAGTTTACAGTTTGCGTTTGAGTTCGAAAGGGTTAAGACTATTTATTGTAAACTAGCTTCTGCCCGCGACTTCGTCCGCCTCAAATTTTTGCTTCTTTGACCCTTCCCGTTGCACAGAATTGCCTGCCAGTTTCAAACATTTTTCATGGCTGCTCCGCTCCTTTTGATCGTAGCGCGATGTGATATAGCATATAGCCTTCCTCAATATACCGGGTGACTTTTTTTAACGTCTTGAAAAAAAAAATGGGTGTAATAGGTGCACGAAGTAGAAGCCTTTGGCATAGAAATTTTTATTATTTTTATTTTTGAATAACATGTAATGAAATTGATCTAGCAATAAATACTACACATTTAAAGTAACATTTTCATACAAGAACAACAAAAACAGAAATTTGAAAAAAATAAAATATTTTTTTTTATTAAAATCTATCGAAACTCAAATTATACGCACCCTACTCAATGCGCGGCATGTATCAATGATTTTGTAGCCCGGTCCCACCCTTTGAAGCCGGCCGATAGGCGGCCAAATTGATCTATCGCAGGCGCACGAGCCGCACACGCAACCCGGTCCGCCTGCGTTCCGCGCTCCTTTAGTCACCTGCGATGAATCTGAACGCCTTCCTGCCTTCTATTCTAGTCACACAACACACCGTATGAAGGTCGAGACGGTAAAAATGTCATCCGGTATAGGCTACCCAATACAAAAATATTTTTTCAATTCGGACCAGTAGTTCCTGAGATTAGCGCGTTACACCAAACAAACAAACATACAAATAAAAAACAAACTCTCCAGCTTTATAATATTAGTATAGATTAAAACTGTGTTCTGTTTTAATAACGCGGCGTTTCCGCTAACATCTGCGTTGTAAAAACTTTTTGTGGGCTTTTGGTGTTACATTCATCCTCTAAACATGATCAAACCATTTAAGCATAGGTAGAGGTACCATTTTAAATTTTTGTCACGCCATCTTTTAAACCACACCGTTACTTCATCACATCATTCCTCAGGGTATCATTCGTACCTCATAACACACATGCTTCGCAAAGAACGCAATTCCACAGCATTTGTTCTACTTTCATGCGTTTTTTGCCACACCCGAAATTTACACATGACATATTATTGAAAGACTTCATATTTATCTCAACTCTTTAATTGGTTATTTTAAAAGGAAAATTAGTGACACTTAACCAAGATATATATTATATATACCAAATATATACTTATAACTAAAACTAAAATTTCCAATCTTGAATTATCTATAATACTATTTTAATCACATATATGTTTAGTTGTACTAATCAACGAATGAAAATTTTTGCGATGGAGCCCAACACAGTTAGGTTATTCTCGTGGGCTTCAAAAATTGTTTCATGATGGTAGGACAAAGACAGACATGAGTTAACTCAACTGACTTGAGTTTTCTAGAAAAATACATTATAATCACCACGAATTGTAATGGACTTGTGCCAGTTCAAAATTTTCAACACTTCATAAGTTACCTTGTCAACAAAATCCGAAAGGGTTCATACAGTAAACTGCTCTAGAATCAGAGCACTTCAGGTTATTTCAATAATCCACTCAGAAGATTAGCTTTTTTTTCTGGATGGGAAATCATCAAATGACTTCTCCCGCTCTGGGCGGAGCTGAAGGTCGAGTCAGACTTTTACTAACTAAAACCCAAACGTGTTCCTTCAGTTGCCCATGTGCCAGGGTCACGGTATCTCTTTCGAACAATCTCGCGACCCTGGCAGGCATCGGTCCTAGCAGACCCCTTCACAGCAGATTGATTAGCTCACGATATCTTTAGGGTCTTTAAATTTAAGCTGATTACTTAATACATTTCAAGAGCCTCCATGTATATGCTAAGCACGGTACTCTGCTGAATGAACCATTAACCTAGTTATTACTAAAATTGAATATGTACTTGTGGCTTTGAATTCATTATTATGTACAAAGAATATCAAGAATATCTGTTTGTTACAATTCATAATTGAGAAGAAGTACGTTTCATAATTTGCAGGGAAAACCTTTTAAAATTAAAAGATTTACTGCTAAACAAATGTGAGTTGTATCATATATTAATTTGCAAGATTCACTAAAACTATGCTGACACAACATCCAACTTATAAGGTCAAATACCAGTGTTAATTAAAATGTTTTTCTTTCGGTGACAACATTAACGAAACCTTCCGCTCTCACACATGTATCACACTTGTTACCAGCGGCGAGGTGTAAATTTTTCTAAAAGAGAAGCCGAAGCGAAGTCGGCTTTAACTTACTGACTCATCAATAAATAATACTTACTATCATTCTAAAATTAATATAGGAATGTAATGAATTAAATACAATTAAATTGAACAGCTGAAAACCGAATAAAATATGCAATATTCCTCTATCTCGTTCTCGCTGACGCATTTTTCTATACCTGTCTCTGTCATAAACCGTTGTACAGCGGCTTGCTCTCGTACATCTCAAGCGGTGCCACGTGACCTAAAGTGACATCATTACGGGATCGCTGTTGTATGAATTTTTAGTTCCCGATTATGACGTTTTGGCGCCGGGTTAATTTAGAACATTTCTCTTTTGTTGTTATACAAAGCTATAAATAACCTTTTTTGTTGTTTGAATGTTATGGTGAATTAAATACCCGTAGTGTAACTATATTTATTGAAAATAGTAGCCACTATTTACATACTATTGTATTTTGAATAGTGATAGAGTTACCAATGCGAATCCCCGAAGGCAAGCCGGTAGGAATCGTGTTATATGGTGCTTTCGCCACTGCTTGTTACCAGTGTGTATAAGAAAATGTGCTGTTGAATTACTCTTTTGACTATAAGTACAATGACACAGCATTACACTTAGGTGTTTAGTTTTTTGGCCCATGTGTGACATAATGTTTTACTAAGTTCACATAAGTGATGATTTTTCACCAGCGTGTTTACTAATATGTCTAGTTAAATCACGCTTTCTACTAAAACTACATAGGCATACATAACACTTATGACGTTTTTCACCTGTATGTATACGAATATGATCCGTTAAATGGTGCTTCATACTAAAACTACTTAGGCATAAATCACACTGATATGGTTTTTCACCAGTGTGTTTACGAAAATGATTAGTTAAATGAAACTTATCACTAAAACTTTGTTCACAAACTTTGCATTTAAAGGGCTTTTCACCACTGTGCATAAGATTATGTCTTTTTAAATGACCCTTCAGACTAAAACTACGCTGGCATACATCACACTGATATGGTTTTTCACCAGTGTGCGAACGAATATGAACTGCTAAAGTACTTTTTACACAAAATGTTTTCTGGCATACGTCACACTTATAAGGTTTTTCACCTGTATGTATACGAATATGATTTATTAAATGGTGCTTTATACTAAAACTACGCTGGCATAAATCACACTGATATGGTTTTTCACCAGTGTGTTTACGAAAATGATTAGTTAAATGAAACTTTTCACTAAAACTTTGTTCACAAACTTTGCATTTAAAGGGTTTTTCACCACTGTGCATAAGATTATGTCTTTTTAAATGACCCTTCACACTAAAACTACGCTGGCATACATCACACTGATATGGTTTTTCACCAGTGTGTTTACGAAAATGATTGGTTAAATTAAACTTGACTCTAAAACTTTGTTCACAAACTTTGCACTTAAAGGGTTTTTCACCAGTGTGTACAAGGTTATGTCTTGTTAAATCATCCTTCACACGAAAACTAAGCTGGCAAGCATCACACTTATAAGGTTTTTCACCAGTGTGTATACAATTATGTTGTATTAAAGACGGAATGGAACTAAAACTAAGTTTGCACACCGCACAAGTGGGTTTTTCTCCGGAGTCTGATTTCTCTTTTTTCGTTTGCTCGGCTGTTATTGGATCTTGTTTTATTCTTCGTGTATCTAGTTTTGATTTCTTCGCAACAGTCGCCCCTGTGGTTATAAATCTGGTAAACATGTTGTTGGAAGAAAAATCACACAAATCAAAATAATAAAGCCTTGCATGATTCGAACTAGGACCGAAAAGGAGGAATTTCTGGTAACATTAAACAATACACTATCACAAGACAAATGTGACCTCCTACGCTGCCAGAAATGAACAGATTATACCGGGTGACTTTTTTTAACGTCTTGAAAAAAATGGGTGTAATAGGTGAACGGAGTAGAAGCCTTTGGCATAGAAATTTTTATTATTTTTATTTGGAATAACATGTAATGAAATTTATCTAGCAATAAATACTACACACTTAAAGTAAAATTTTCATACTAGAACAACAAAAACAGAAATTTGGAAAAAATCAATTAAAATCAGTCGAAACTAAAATCATACGCACCCTACTCATTGCGCGGCATGTATCAATAATTTTGTAGCGCGGTCCTACCCTTTGAGGCCGATAAGCGGCCAAATTGATCTTTCGCAGGCGCACAAGCCGCACACGCATCCCCGTCAGCCCATGTCCCAATTATTGAAAAAAAAAATGCTTACGGTTTTTTTTTTAACACACATTTTTTTATTATTTTCTACTTAACATTGTATTGATGAGACATGATTTCAGAACGAATGAAGTCTGCAAGCAAACGAGACTTCATGTTGACTAAAACATGACAATAATTGAAAACCTATTATTTTCTGTACACAACAAATCAGGCTCAAATTCACCAGAGAATATTTTTCCCCAGTTTGTGGTATTTTTTTCCTCTTTTTTGATAAATGTACATCTGATGAAACATCTCCTTTAAATCACAGTTGAGGTTATTTTAAGAATATTATAACATCTTGAGTATAGGACTTTACTTGTCTTAGTGGTAGTTTTCTGAGACTTGTAATGTGTGGAAAAGCTGATGAAATAAATCTTCCAACGTTTGTTTTCTAAAGAATTTTCGGGTAAAACCTTCACGATATTTTTTTATATCTTTGTTCTCACTTTCATGGGCCTCTTCAGATAAAAGGCCTATGGGAACTACTGCATTCTGTATTATAATATGTCCATGAATTAATATTCTGTGAATGGTAGTCCGCATATTATACCATGGATACCATTTTAAATAGAGCACACCAGTTTTCAGAGCGTATTTTTTAATTTTTCTTCATTTATTGCCCACCAGACATTATCATTAGGGGTCACAAAACCGGTTTCAACGAAATGGAAAACCTTGTTGAACCGATTTTCACGTCATTTTTAGAAACCGGGTTTCAGTTCAGCGAAAACAGAGGTTTCGTTTATTTCGGTTTTATTGAAATAATAACTTATCCAACGATATGACATATTTACAATGTACTCATACTGTCTCATCAATTATAATTATTATATTGATCACACAGTTGCTGTCTTTGCCTAGGTATAGTATCAATCAATTGAAAAGTTTGTGTCTGAGTCTCAACCTAACAACGGATGTACGAAGTCCACCGCTTTGAGGAGTGGCTGGAGAGGCTCCACGGCGTCCTCAGATTCCGCCTTACGCAGATTCTCACCGGACACGGGTGCTTCACGAAGTTCCATTCAGGATAGGGTCGCAAGAAACGCCCGGGTGTTACCACTGTGAGAATCGCCTGGAGGACACGGTGGAGCATACGGTGAAAATGTGCCCTGCCTGGGCGAAGCACCACCGTGTCGTCGTGAAGGCGATCGGCGGCGTCGATCTTTCGCGTCCGGCCCTGGTGCAGGCCTTGTACGAGCGAGAGTGCAAGGGCAGCCGTTTCCTCCTTCTGCGAGGCAGTAATGCTCGCGAAGGAGGAGGCGAGCACGTGAGGGAATAGCAAATATGCGCCCTCACGCCCCTAGCCGCCGTAGGACACGCCCCGGGCGTCGGGAGTCCGTTGCGGACTTCCGGCTACCGTAGGCGCGGGCTTGCGGGTGGCGAGCAATGGGTAGCTCGCCGCCCGGTAAGGAACAGGCCCAGTCGACGGCGCGTTGTATTCCACGCGCGTCTCAAAGAGATGTCAGCATTAATGAAGGGGTCGGCTAGGAACAATGCCTGCCAGAGTCGCGGATTTGTTCGGAAAAGCGGTGGCCCTGGCATGGGCAATTGAAGAAACATGGGTGGGTTTTAGTCAGTTAAAGTCTGACACGCCCTTCCACTCCACCCAGAGCGGGAGACGTCAAGTGATGATTTCCTACCCAAAAAAAAAGGACGTCCACCGCTACTGATACGGGATTTGAGAATGATTTAACTGCCATCATTAAAGTAGAGCTGGCCCTTTATGAAAATGGATGCTTTTGCAGGTACAATAATTTGTTTAAAGTTCCTCCCTCCGAGTGTCGAGTCTGAAAGAATTTTCTCATCAGCCAGTTACCTTTATAACCACTTAAAAATCCGTGGCACGATATTTGTTTTCGATTTTGCTGATTTACGTGATTTTACAGTTACAATACTGTATTTCTGTGTTCATTCATTCATCATTTTAGTTTTGATCAAACTATGATCATTTCAATTTTGATGAAATTAATGAGCTACGTTTTTAATTTTAAAATTTGATTTTGAATTATCGACGTTAAACAGACTGACGTCTGAATAATAAAATAAATCAGGCTCCGAACCTCGCGGAATAATAAGCCTTTAGATATTCTTTTAATTTTACGGTCGAATTACAAAAATAAAAATTGAGTTTAATTTATCGTTGCTTTAAGCCAGATGTTTTGTTGATTCTCAAATACTATAATTGTTGTTGTTTTTTTTAGTTTATCCATTCAAGAGGAATTTTTCATTGTATTCTAGTGTTCTCTGATTTAGCAATAAAGCTTATTAACGATTGTCAACGACAAAAAGACTTAAGAACCATAAAAATAGGTTTAATTAAAGAAATATAGAAATAATCGAAATAACCGAATAAACCGGCTTTGGGACGAAATAAAAATCGAAAAACCGGTTTTCTAATATACCTGCGGTTTTGTGACCCCTAATTGTTATGTCACATAACTGTCTTTGTTTTAGCTGTTAACATCCACTTAAAACAGATTCTGAAGTACTATCAGTCTCTTCTTCAGGTTTAAATAAACTCCTGATACTGTCACTATCACTAGAGTCACTATAAATCATTTTATACATATTCATTTTTATTGGTGATGTTTAACAATCCCTAACATTCACACGCTTAGGTGATAAAGCTACAGTCTTTCGGGGTATTTTCATTTCTACTTGAATTTGTTTTGATCGTTTATAAGGATAAATAGACACCTGTACACCTTTATCATTGGATATTTCATTATTTTGAGAACTTTGTGGTTCTGTGATTAATGTACACTCTGAAGATGGATCTGAAACATGAAAGATACAATGATATAGTCCTACATTAGACAGCTTTATCCTAAAAAAAATTGAACGTGTTTGTCTCTGGTATATGAGAAAAAGTCAAAATTATACCCAGTGTATTTTCAATGCTCTCAAGAATTTCACATTTTTTTTCTTTTCATTGTAACTGATCTAGGTTTCAGTGGCAGCATTCTATTTTGGCATTCAAAAAATATGAGGTACTACCTCTTTTTTTCAGAAAAAGTTTTCCCCCACACAGTTTAAACTTTATCCAATTTTGGACGTCGTTCTCCAACTGTAAAATTAAAAATATGTAGTATATACATATATGTGACAAGTAAGAGTTTTGTAAGTATTAGGTACAACGTAGGTAACTAAAATGCTTTTTACGTACCAGTAGATTAATTAAGCATATAACAAGTATATTCGCCGACTTACGTCAAAATGATCTTCACAACATCGAATAATGGTCTTTGGAGAATAATGTTCATTTCTCTTCGCAGCTTGAAACCACTTTTCTCTTAGTTTTGGGTCAGAAGGTCCAGACAAAAACAATTTGTTTGGAAACTTTGTTGAAGTAGATGGACACGTTGGCACAAAACATGAGTCAACACGGCTTTTTGGAATTTTAGTGGTGTTGTTATGATCACCCTGAGGTTCTGAGCTATGGAATAATAATGTGGGGAAACTCGACCGACGTCGATAGAGTTTTTAAAATTCAAAAACGATGCATCCGGGTCACCAATAAGGCATGGTTTCTAGACAGTTGTCAACCTTTATTTAAAAAATATAAAATTCTTCCAATTCCTTGTATGTACATAAAAGATATCTGCATATTTACAAAAAACACATGCACTACTTTAAACAACGTAGTGAGGTACTACCTAGACAAAAAAGGGCAAAATTTCGCAACCTACTTTATCAACCATCCTGTCATAATTAAGATGTGTATAAGAAAAATGTGTATAATATGTGTGTTATAATTTATAATAACTTACCGAATGAACTGAAATTATTAAAGGGTAATGTGTTTAAGACAAAATTGACAGAATGGCTTCTAAAGTGTTGTTTTTACAGTATTAAAGAATTTATGGGACATACAAATACAAATTTAAATTTAGTGTAATTATTAATATACGAATATAACCCATATAAATTAAAATTTAAGTATGTAGTGAATAGCAATTGTATAATATTGAATGTAATTTAAAATGTAATCAATGTGCTATGTGTATAATGTATATGTATAATTAATATTTGCACGCTTGCTCGCAGGCAGAATACAATTACTCTTAGGTTATAAGATCTCACCTTCACTAAAATGTATTTCTTGCAAATAAACATTTGATTGTGATGACTTATGGAACCGAAACGTGGTCGCTCACAATGGGCCTTATTAGAAAGCTGAAAGTCACCCAAAGGGCGATGGAGAGGGCTATGCTTGGAGTTTCCCTACGCGATCGAATCAGGAATGAAGAGATCCGTAGGAAAACCAAGATAACCGACATAGCCCGAAGAATTGCTAAACTGAAGTGGCAGTGGGCAGGGCACATTGCTCGCAGAACAGATGGCCGATGGGGCCGGAAGGTTCTGGAGTGGCGACCGCGTACCGGAAGACGTAGAGTTGGAAGGCCTCCAACAAGGTGGACCGGTGACCTTGTGAAGGCCGCAGGAATCCGCTGGATGCGGGAAGTACAGAACCGGTCGAAGTGGCGGAGCATGGGGGAGGCCTATGTCCAGCAGTGGACGTCTTTCGGCTGAAATGATGAAACATTTGATTTGATTTGATGTTGATGGAGAGTCCATTTTAAATTTTTGGAAAAAATATATCTCAAAAGTCGGAAAAATATGCAAAGTATGAAAGCAAGCCACAAGTACGACCAGTGACAGACAGGAATGACGTCATAGGAACTATAGGTTCGTTTTCGCGCGAAAATTCAAACTGTGAATTTAAAACTGCATTTTTTCCGACAAATTACAATGTTTTAATTTTTTAATATATTTGTGGTCTATTCTACATGGAAATATTTAAAATAAAAATATTGCATGTTGCCTATTCGCGCCAGTAGTTCCTGAGATAAGCGCGTTCAACCAAGAAAAAACAAACTCTTCAGCTTTATAATATTAGTATAGATTCTGTTCGGAGCAACTGGCAGCAAGTTTGTCATGCTCCTTAGTCGTCACAGCTTGCGGTAGCGTCGGGGCACACGTGAAGATCGTGAATGAGTCATGCAACTGGTGACTGGTCGTGTATTTGTTAATGTTACCAGAAATTGGATTTAACTACGACGGTTCTAATTTATCATTTGTGACTTCGAGAAACAGTTCATTCAGTTTCAGAATTCGATACCGAACAGGTAACGTAACTATTTCCTATGAGGAGAATTATTGGCCTATTTGCTTACATATACAGGAAAAAAAAATTAACCAGTGCGCAAAGTTTTCTTGGTGGTTCAGTATCAGTAATAGAACACATTTCAACCATTTTTTCAATACTTTATTTTTATTTTTATCCGACCTTAAATCAGTAAACTGTGGACACCCTACATACTTCATACCTAATATGATATCGACAATAGGAATAGGTTAGTAACCGCGCGCCGGCGTAAGTACTTCGAACTACTTAGAATTTTGACCGACCAAACAGCTGATACCTACCAGCCGAGTACCTACTCGTAGCTACGCTCGGTCGTTCACCTTCGCCGCCGCCGCGCGCATGTTACCATAAAAACCAGTTCCTATAACTCGTTTAAGTTTAATTTGTTAAATTTTGTGCACTGGTTAAAAAAAAATCCTGTATAGATTAACTAACTAGCACTTACTTGTGGTCCCCTTCTTCTTCTTGCGATATACTTCTTGTTCTTCCTGTTCAGTTTTAACCGTCACTACATCAACTTCGAAATCTGACTCAGAATGGTGTGATGCTATATCGGCAACACCTAGACAGTTATTGTCTACATCTGGTTCTAGCTCTGTAAATGAACAGAACAAATAAAATAAATAATAAACATCATCATTTCAGCCGTAAGATGTCCACCGCTGGACTTAGGCCTCCCCTAAATAAATAACATTGTTTATTAATAAAAAGGGACAGACACATTTACAATAAATACCTCAAAGAATTAAAATAGAGCAGATTTGCTCATTTGCCTGAACTAGGTAGAAGAGATTAGTCAATTATTATCAACTAGTTTCTGTCCGCGACGTTTTGCTTGACTTCTGAGGCTCATAGCCTTATGATAAATAGCCTATAAGGCTAAATCTTCTTTAAGGAATCGTAATTGATAAAAAAAATAGCCCAATGCCATGAAATGCTTTATTTTCAAATGCGCCTGGTAGTCAGAGACAGAGACACTGAAGACTGGACATTACCCCTACATACATAAAGTTTACCCTCTTTATAATATGAGTATATCACAGATATACACTAGTGAAACATCGCACGGTTTTCACATGTTAGTTTTAAAGTTATAATTTTTTTACGTATTTGTCATTTTCCAGTATGAAGTTGTATTATTACTATTAAAAATATATTATACACATAAACCTTATGGAAAAGAATATATAAATGATGGTGTAAACCACATCAAAATTCGTAGTGTAGTGACATAGAGCAACACGGACCAGAGGGGAGTAGCCATACGCAGGCGTTCCCCTCTGTCAAAGTACAAGTCCACGCGGTCCTATGCGTATAATAAAACTGGTTGCAGCCGCACTGCTCAGTAGACTAAATCTAGTTGCGCGACTAAATTGATGTCCTACAAAAATGACGAATTGTTCTGTATTTTGCTGCAAAAAGAGATCTGCCATGTCAAATTTACAATAAGATGACGTTACCTTTCATATGTAACTAATATTTAATCTAGACACGCGGTAGCGTGTCAAGCCAAGTTCAAGTAACAGAACTGGCGAGCAGCACCGTGTGTAATATTACACGAACCATTTGGAGGCACTTTTGACTCCCTCATAACTCAAAAACTGTTTCACATAAACGAGTCAAATTTGGCTCACATAGTGAAACTTGCAAGATACATATGTGCTCTAAATTTCATAAACATATTTTAAACGGTTATTTAGATATTAACGTCCAAAAATCGTCATTTTTATCACTGACTGACCTATAGATCAAAACTCTAACCCAGTTCCAGATGACATAGAAAGTTCAAATTTGGCATGCAGATAGGTAATTAGGTGAATACAAAGGAATAAATCAGAAACTGATAAATTTTTATCATTTTATTATAGTTTTTCACTTAATTGATTCTATTAGGAACACTTATATCAAAAACCATTTGGTATTAATTTTGTCATAAATTTGTTATAAATAAGTACCTACTAATAATTTATGTACAAAAAGTAATGATATCCCATCAAAAACATAAATGTTAAATGTAGGCCAAGTTCAATATTGTGATATATGCTTTGGTTGTTGACTTCAACGACAAAAGAAGTGAGATCTAAATGGGTACCAAGTTCAATGGTTAGTCCTTACTTGGCTATTTTTCATATTATTATTATTATATTATTATTATTAGCCGTTGCTGTCCCACTGCTGGGCGAAGGCCTCCCTACTCTCTTTCCACGTCTCTCTGTCCAGAGCTGCCAAGGCCCAGTCTTTATTAAAAGAGTCCAGCTCATCCCGCCATCTCCGTCTGGGCCTGCCGCGATGCCTCTTGCCATTAAGCGGGACCCATTGACCCATTTTTCATATACGAATTATATTATAGCCTTCGCAAGTTTTAAACCTGTTACTTGTCGGTTCATATTTTATTATTCCGAAAATTTGACTTGCTGATAGAAACTAGCCATCGAACATAATAATTCGTATATGAGAACTAGCCAAGTTAGGACTAACCATTGAACTTGGCACCCATTTAGATCTCACTTCTTTTGTCGTTGAAGTCAACAACCAAAGCATATATCACAATATTGAACTTGGCTGTCATTTAACATTTATGTTTTTGATGGGATCACATTATTCCCATTTACTTCCATAAAACTTAAAAATTACAATATTGTCGGTCGTATTGTTTCGGATTTGTTTACCAACACAGGCCGCTCGCCCTCATACAATATGCGGATCGGTCGAGCGACTGATCCGAGTTTGTTTCCGAGTAGACGCTGTCACCGAGCGATAGTGTTGTTACTGGTTTGCTAGTAGATAGTTATCGATAAATTTGGCAAAGGAGTCTATATTCATACAGACACATTTTTGAGAATAAGTTTTCTGATTTATTTAAAATATTATAATGTAAGCTGTATATACATAGTTGTATAAATTAAAAATATTACAAAACTTACGAATTAACACGTTTTATTAAAATTACTTAGTGTGAACTTCAACCATATTTTTTTTTTAAAGTGAAACTTATTACTTCGTCTGACACTTTTTCGTCTGTGTGTTGCATGTCGCGTGACTGTTGGCCGCGAAGTAGGGATAAAGTGAAAGGCGCTCGCTGGTGCATGTTGTTGATTATGGATTTATTTCAATTTTGAGTGCTTGAATTTATTATTTAACTTATTTCGTATGAACATTAATACAGTCTTTTTATTAAGCTATTGCAAATATGGGAGCGTCCAAGCCAAGCGGGCCACTCGGCGCTGGCAGCGGCTTTTTTGCATAAACACGTTCTGTTCAACTCGCTCACAAGCTTTGGGAAATAGCTAAAAAAATATTTGAAATACATAATTCGATAGATTTTAAGTTGCTCTTTCGAATGGTGCTATTCGTTTTTACCAAAATAATTTTCTTTTTAGTGAAAATTGAGTTTCAATTTGAAGTTAGATTGCCTCGAAAAACGTATTTTTTTAATTTTTTTTTCTCACGTCGTTCAAAAGTTTAACCTTTCAACAACATCTCTGTAAAATTTCAAGTTGGGAGGGGCAACGGTTTGCAAATGACAAGCAAATCAAGTCCGCGACGTCGAGTGATGCGATGTTTTTCACCACCCACTTACAACGATCGTCGTCTGCAATACAGTGCAGCAGGCGCGCGGCCGCGCAAAACGACGCGGCGACGACTTGCTTTGCTTGTCATTTGCAAACCGTTGCCCCTCCCAACTTGAAATTTTACAGAAATGTTGTTGAAGGGCTAAACTTTATACCGATGTAAAAAAAAAATTAAAAAAATACGTTTTCGAGGGAATCTAACCTCAAATTGAAACTCAATTTTCACTAAAAAGAAAATTATTTTGGTAAAACAAATAGCACCATTCGAAAGAACAGCTTAAAATCTATCGAATTATGTGTTTCAATTTTTTTTTAGCTATTTCCCAAAGCTTGTGAGCGAGTTGAACAGAACGTGTTTTATGCAAAAAACCCGCTGCCAGCGCCGAGTGGCCCGCTTGGCTTGGACGCTCCCATATTCCGATAATTTTTAGTTTAATGTCTTTAATGTGAAAAAAAGTTTCACTGTTATCGTGGTTTTATAAAAACCACACAATCCTTTTTTTAATTTATTTATTGCAGGTTTCCTAAAGATCCAAATTTAAGGGATACATGGAAGAAATTTTGTAATAATAGACTAACCTGGATTCCAACAAGAAATAGTGTCATTTGTTCAAATCATTTCAAGACCTGTGACTTGTCCTCATTGAGAAGCCTGGGCGCCCAGCGGACTCTCCGTCCGCTTACCGGCCCATCGTGCTGCTCGACGAGGTGGGCAAGCTCTTTGAAAGAGTGATTGCAGACCGCCTCGTCGGGTGGCTGGTGCGGGAGGGGCCGGACTTGTCGGACGGCCAGTACGGCTTCCGCAAGGGGCGCTCTACAGTAGACGCCATCATGCGCGTGCGAGCCCTCACGACGGGGGATGCAGTGGCCCGGGGTGGGGTCGTCTTGGCGGTGTCTCTAGACATCGCCAATGCCTTCAACACCCTACCCTGGAGTTGCATTAGGGAGGCACTCCGGTATCACCGGATGCCGACCTACCTCTGTCGCGTGGTCGAGGCCTATATGACGGATAGGGCCGTAGTCTACCCCGGTCACGAGGGGGAGTGGGACCGGCGAGAGATGTCGTGCGGTGTCCCACAGGGATCGGTCCTGGGGCCGCATCTGTAGGACATCGGTTACGACTGGGTGCTGCGCGCCGACCTCCCTAGCGGCGTCAGCGTGGTTTGCTACGCTGACGACACGCTGGTCCTGGCGCAGAGGAGGTCGTACGACGCGGCGGCCGAATTAATGACACGCGGGGTTGCGACAATCGTCGATAGGATCCGGCAATTGGGACTCGAGGTGGCATTGCACAAGTCCGAGGCCATGGGTTTTCATGGTCCTCGGAACGCGCCACCTGCGGGTTCCCAACTTACGGTAGGAGGGGTTCACATCGGCGTCGAGTCGACGATGAAGTACCTGGGACTTGTCCTTGACAGCCGGTGGAACTTCGTTGAGCATTTCCGACGTTTGGCTCCCAGACTGGAGCGGGCTGGGGCTGCATTAAAGCGGCTCCTGCCTAATCTGGGGGGTCCAAACACCTCCTGCCGGAAGCTCTACACGGCGATCGTGCGGTCCATGTCCCTCTACGGGGCACCGGTGTGGGCGCCCTCATTGAGGCTGCGCCCAGCGCGCCGGTTGAGTGCGGCCCAGAGGGTCATGGCCATCCGGTTAATCCGAGGATACCGCACGATCTCGTGCGAGGCGGCGAGCCTCCTTGCCGGAGTGCCGCCATGGGATCTGGAGGCAAAGGTCCTCGCGCACATGTGGGAGTGGCGCGAGGAGGCGAAACTCCGCTGCCGCGAGAAATCGCGGCACGGCGGACAGAGCTCCGGTGTGATCTCATGGCGACATGGCGGGTACGATTGTCGCAACCCAGTGCTGGGCACGCCACAATTGCGGCGGTAAGTCCCCTCTTTGAGGAGTGGATAGAGAGGCGTCACGGCGTCCTCACCTTCCGCCTGACGCAGGTTCTCACCGAGCATGGGTGCTTCGGTGGGTTCCTGTTCAGGATAAAGCGGGAGGATACGTCCGGGTGTTTCCATTGCGAGGATCGTCTGGAGGACACGGTGGAGCATACGGTGGAGGTGTGCCCTGCCTGGGCGGAGCACCGCCGTGTCCTCGTGGAGGCGATCGGCGGCGGCGACCTCTCGCGTCCGGCCCTGGTGCGAGCCATGGTACGGAGCGAGAGGGAATGGGAAGCCGTCACCTCCTTCTGCGAAGCAGTAATGCTCGCGAAGGAGGAGGCGGGGCGCGTGAGGGAGTGGCAGTCTCTGCGCCCTCACGTCCCTAGCCGCCGCAGGACGAGACGCCCCGGGCGTCGGGAGTCGATTGCGGACTCCCGGCCACCGTAGGCGCGAGCTTGCGGGTGGCGAGCAATGGGTAGCTCGCCACCCGGTAAGGACCAGGCTCGGGTCGACGGCGCGTAGTGTTCCACGCGCGCCTCAAAGAGATGTCAGCAGCAGTGTAGGGGTCTACTAGGTCCGATGCCTGCCGGGGTCGCGTGATTGTTCGAAAGAGATACCGTGACCCTGGCACATGGGCAACTGATGGAACACGGGTGGGTTTTAGTCAGTAAAAGTCTGACACGCCCTCCATTTCAAATCCTGAAAAAAAAAACAAAAAAAAAAATAGGACCTGTGACTTTCATGTGTTGGCGAACAATAGGAGGAGATTAGTCGAGGGCACCAAACTAACTCTAACGCCACACTGTATTTGTCCTGGAAGTTTTTTATATCACGGAAAAGGTAAAACAGCGTACAGTCCACCTGATGTAGGTACTACACATTAGTCATAGTGGCGAAATGAAGCTTAGATTTCTCAACTTGAAAAATTAACAGTTTTAAACCTAAGAGTCATCAAAAATCATTCACTCTACCAAATGACAGACTATGATCTATGATGCTATTAGTGCCACTCTCACTATTCCTGATTCGTTCACATCTCCGTGTACTTCGTCAATCAAGTCAAAAGCAGACCCACAAAAATGTACTCATATTTATACAAAACTAATCCACTTTAAAAACCAGTGATAGATACAACTATAACTAGCTTTTAAAATGACGTAAACCTTCATTTTATTTGTTAAATGATAATTATTGTAGTACATAATAAATAAAGTCAATCTTTATTATAAATTTATAATATCTATCTTTGTATCACTTTTTAAACGTAATATTCCGAACCGAGTTCTTGAATTTATCGATAATGCGTATCGACAGTAGTTGCAACTAGGGGTCACAAAACCGGTTTCACCGAAATCGAAAAAACCGGTTAAACCGGGTTTTGCGCAATTTTTAGAAACCGGGTTTGAGTTTAGCGAAAACCGCGGTTTCGATTATTTCGGTTTTCTTTAAAAATAATAACTTATCCAACGATATGACATGTTTACAATGAACACATATTGTCTCATCAATCACAATTATTATATTGATCACACCACTGTCTTTGCCGAGGTATAGTATCAATCAATTGAAAAGTTTGTGTCTGAGTCTCAACCTAAGAATGGACGTACGACGTCCACCGCTTCCCCTCTTTGGGGAGAGGCTGGCGAGGCTCGACTTACGCAGGTCCTCACTGGACACGGGTGCTTCACGAGGTTCAATTCAGAAAGGGTATATCACTGTGTGGATCACCTGGAGGACACGGTGGAGCATACGGTGAAAGCGTGCCTGCCTGGGCGGAGCACCACCGTGTCCTCGTGGAGGCGATCAGCGGTGGCGATCTCTTCCATCCTACCCTGGTCCAGGCTATGTACGAAGCGAGAGGGCAAGGGCAGCCGTTACCTGCTTCTGCGAGGCAGTAATGCTCGCGAAGGAGGAAGCGGATCACGTGAGAGAGAGGCAATATTTGCGTCCTCACGCCCCTAGCCGCCGCAGGAGACGCCCCGAGCGTCAGGAGTCCATTATGGACTTCCAGCTACCATAGGCACGGGCGTGCGGGTAGCGAGCAATGGGTAGCTCACCGCCCGGTAAGGATCAGGCCCGGTCGACGGCGGTGTATTCCACGCGCGCCTCAAATAGATGTCAGCATTAATGAAGGCGTTATCTAGGACCGATGCCTGGTCACGGATTTGTTCGGAAGAGCGGTGGCCCTGGCATAGGCAACTGAAGAAACATGAGTGGGTTTTTGACAGTTAAAGTTGGACACGCCCTCCCGCTCCACCCAGAGCGGGAGACGTCAAGTGATGATTTCGTACCCGAAAAAAAGGACGTCCACCGCTATTGATACGGGATTCGAGAATGATTTAACTACTGCCATCACGAAAGTAGAGCTGGCCCTTTATGAAAATGGAGGCTTTTGCAGGTGTACAATAATTTGTTTAAAGTTCCTCCCTCCGAGTGTCGAGGCTAAAAGAATCTTCTTATCAGCCGGTTACCTTTATAATCACTAAAAGGCCGTGGCACGACTATTTTTTCTCTTTTGCTGATTTATTTAATTTTACAGTTAAAATATTGTATTTCTATGTTCGTTTATCATTTCAATTTTGATCAAACTATGTATGATCACTTCAGTTTTGATGAAATTAATGAGCTATGTTTTTATTTTTATAATTTGATTTTGATTAACCGACGTCAAACAGACACAAAAAATACGGCTGAATGATAAAGTAAATCAGGCTCCGAATCTCACTGAATGATAACAGTTTAGACATTCTGTCGACGACAAAAAGACGTAAGAACCATTAAAATAGGTATAAGTAAAAAAAACATGGAAATACTCGAAATAACCGAAAAAACCGGAAAACCGGTTTTGGGATGTAATGAAAATCGAAAAACCGGCTTTCTAAAATACGAGCGGTTTTGCGACCCCTAGTTGCAACCACGGCTGTAAGCAACTTGTCAGTGTAGTTGCGTCATTTCATTGTACTGTTACGACACATAATGTATCTATGTGTGTGAAATTGTTACTGTATGCTTTAATTTTTATGTGTGAGTTTCGTAGTAACAGACGATTATTTTTGTGTGAGAATTTGAGAAAGTGTGGGTAGCGCAGATTTCCCCCCGCAAAAAATGACAGACAGTTTTGTATCGGGAAAAAACGCTATGGCGTCACCCCTCCGGTTCGCCGGTGGTCCGTGTTGCTCTATGTGTAGTGAACGCTACGAATTCTGATACGCTTTTTGCGAAAGAAGAACAAAGTAGGCGTACAGATAAACGCGAAAACGGACTTTAATTTATGGTATGTTTAGACAATTGTTTTAATTAAAACTAGCTGTGTCGTCAAAATCGGTTAAGCCGTTTCGGAGATTAGCCGAAACAGACAGACAAACAATAAGAAAACTCGTCACCGCCCATACAAAATGTACCAGCCCCGGTGCAACAGAAAGCTATTTCATCATTTAGTTCGTATATTAGATAAATAAATTATAGATGACCCTTCTGAAGAACATCACCAATTAGGTCACTATTATGTACTCCTAGGGTGTCCCATTTCGGCATGTCCAGTCACACCTGCCTTGTAAATACCTCTAGTAAGCCACCCTTTATTCATCCTCTCAACATGACCAAACCATCTAAGCATACTCTTTTCAATTTTTGTCACTACATCTTCTATTAAACCACACCGTTGTCTTATCACATCATTCCTCAGCCTATCATTCACAGTCACAGCACACATGCTTCAGGTGTCAGCGTCAGTACTGGTAACCAACCAGCCTATAGCAGTCCACTGCTGGACATAGGCCTCCCCAATTGCACGCCATTCAGCTCGATTTTCGGCAACTCTCATCCAGCTGCTATCAGCCACTCTGCGAAGATCGTCGCTCCACCTAGCCTGAGGGCGTCCTACCTTACGTTTGCCGATTCGCGGTCTTCACTCAAGAACACGTCTACCCCAAAGGTTATCGGTTCGACGGCTAATATGGCCGGCCCATTGCCACTTCAGCTTGCTAATCCTATGAGCTATGTCGACAACTTTGGTTTTCTGCCGGATCACCTCATTCTGGATTCTGTCCCTCAGAGATACTCCAAGCATAGCTCGTTCCATAGCTCTCTGAGCGACTTTAAATTTATGGACCAGCCGTACCGTGAGTGTCCACGTTTCGGCTCCGTAGGTCATAACACATGTTCGCTGCCAGGCCAGAGCCCTAGCCATAGGATTTTAATTGAGTAGGTGGAAGCGTGATGCTGGGGCCCTGGAGCAAGAAGTGGCTAGCGAAACTAGTCCGCCGTGCGCGGAGCAGACAATATAAGAGTACAATTACAAATAAGTCAATTACAATACAACAAAAGAACTTACCTCGTGGTTGAAGGACACTGCTTCTGGGGCCTACCTGGATTTATGTATGTAAGTGAGTGTATATGTATCGTGTCGTGACGTTATGAGTATTCTCCAGGTTACAACCACGGCCGCTGCAACTCGCCAGAGATTTTCTCCAACATGCGGTCTTCAACACTTAACCTTCAAAGTTCTTCAATGTCAAGAAACTAAACCCGTATTATTTCACCAAATTGGGGTTATTTATCTACAAAACAACTGGGTCATGACTGGTGTCCACAAAACGACCGATTCTAAGGGATTACTTTACAAAAGGTCGCGAAACTCAACACGGCGATGATCCACCCTTTTCAAGCACAAAAACCGAGAGAAGTGTCAAAGTCAAACTTGACAAGTCAGATGTCACTCCGTTCGGGCGCGTTCCGAAGGCGCATAGAGTGACCAATTTAAACGGTCCGGAACAGGTAGGACGCACTGGTTGAAGACTTTCGTCTTTAAGCTCTGTGGAATACGCGACGAGAAGACTCGACGAAGCTTCCCAAATGCTGCCCAACCCAGCTGAATTCTCCTGTTAGCCTCCTTCTCAAGGTTGTTCTTACCAAACTGCAGAGTTTGCCCGAGGTAAACGTATTCTCGAACAACCTTGAGGGCACCGCCATTGACCGCAATCGGTCCCGGAGTTGCGTGATCGTTGAACATAACCTGTGTTTTGTCCAAGTTCATCCGGAGACCAATGCGTACAGAAGAATCAACTAGGCCGTCCAGCATCTGCTGCAAGTCCTGCAGCGATTCCGCAAATATGACGATGTCGTCTGCAAATCTCAAGAGTGAGATGTACTCGCCGTTGATGTTTATTCCGCGTCCACTCCAGTTTAGAGTCTTGAACACATCCTCCAGTTAGCGAACAATTTTGGGGAGATTACGTCCCCTTGTCTCACTCCTCGACGCAGGGCGATGGACACATCGCGTGTTCAGTTTGCCGGTCCTGAGTTTGGACGGTCATTTAGGGCTTTTTCATAAAGACATCTCAGCACTTGGATGTATCGCCAGTCGACTTGGCATCGCTGCAAAGACTCCAAAACAGACCAGGTCTCGATAGATTCAAAAGCCTTCTCATAGTCCACAAACGCAAGACACAGCGGCCGACTATACTCCTCGGACTTCTGTATAATCTGCCGCACTGTGTGGATGTGGTCTATGGTGCTGTATCCTCCTCGAAACCCGGCCTGCTCCGGCGGCTGAAACTCGTCGAGTCTCCGCGCTAGACGATTCGAGACGACTCTTGAAAACAGCTTATATACGTGGCTTAGGAGCGAAATGGGTCTGTAGTTCTTTAAAAGGGTTTTATCCCCCTTTTTAAAGAACAGTACGACCACACTCCTTCGCCACGCTTCTGGAGTTCTCCCAGAGAACAGGACAGAGTTGAAGAGCTCCCGAAGCTCTTTCAGTACAGGACTTCCTCCCGCTTTCAGGAGCTCAGTCGTAATCCCGTCCTCACCAGGGGCTTTTCCATTTTTAAGCTGTTTGAGAGCCGCCTCGATTTCGTCTTGGCTGACTTCTGGCAGGTCTTCTGTGAAGTGGCGGGTTAAAGTGGCTCTAGAATCCTCATTTTCGGGATCAGGTCGAGATGCATGCGATGCGTACAAATGGCCGTAGAAGTTTTCGACTTCCGAAAAGATCTCCGGCTTCGAAACGACAATATCCCCACTAGATGTAGTCAACTTCGTCAGGTGGCTCCTCCCAAGTGGTTGGACGAACACTTTCGACCCCCGATTTTGCTCAATCGCTTTCTCTATGAAGCGTGTATTAGAGCGTCGGAGGTCGCGTCGTACCAAAGATCTTATCTTATTGTTGAGTGCCCGATGCTCTGACGAAGTGACAGGTGGGTTTTCACGTCGTTCCGTCATAAGCTCCAGAGTCTCTTCCGAAAGTTTGGACTTCCTGCCCGTACGCCGCATTTTGCAAAACCTCGCACCTTCTTCCCTGAGGATTCCCACCATTTGGTCGAGCGCCTGGTCGACGTCATTTGTGGTTTCCACGGCAGCAAATCGGTTCTCCAAGTCTAACTGGAATGCTTCAGATCCTAGCATAGTTTGGAGCATATTTGGACGGAGCCTAGACTTCATCAAACGAGTTCGCTCGAGCTTGTAGTTGAAATTCAGAGAGCCTCGAACAAGTCTGTGATCACTGCCAGTATTGAACCTGTTGATCACTGAGACATCTCTGAATATATGCTTCCTATCCGTTATGATGAAGTCTATTTCATTTTTCGTCATAGTGTCGGGGCTTCGCCACGTCCACTTCCTTTGGGGCTGTTTCTTACAGAAGGAATTCATCAAGAATAGCCCCTCCTTCTCAAGGAAGTTGACAAGCATTTGCCCCCTATGATTTTTGCTGCCAAACCCGTAGGATCCTACTACCGATTCATTGCAATTCTGTACTCCCACTTTAGCGTAAAAATCCCCCATAACTACGTTGTAGTGGGCCTTAGTGGTGGAATGCAAGGCCTTGGAAATATTCTCGTACATTTCCTCCACTTCGTCATCCGAGTGTGCCGAGGTCGGTGCGTATACCTGGACAACCTTGAACTATACCTTTTGGTTAGCTGAACTACGAGGTACGCTACCCTATTCGACACACTGGAGACTTCCACAACGTTGTCACAAAGGGATTTGTTTACCAGGAACCCGACTCCGCCTTGGGATAGCTGGTCTCCCTCTCGAAAATACAGGAGGTGGCCTGATTCAAGGGTCATGGTGTCTTCCCCCTCTCTTCGGACTTCACTCAACCCAAGAATGTGCCACTTTATCTTTCCGAGCTCTTCTAGCTGCACTAGGTGTTCGTCGAGCCGTAGCGTGCGTCCGTTGTACGTAACCAAGGTCAGTTGGGTTTGGCGGCTATTCGTATCCCGGGGATTCTTCGCACCCCCTACCTTGCCGTTACCGTGACTGCCGCCAAAATCAGGAATAGCAAGGCGGCCGGGAACTGGGGGCCGTGGTTGATTTTGGCTTGCCATTTGGAGGGTTTGCCCATAATCGCCACGCTGGGCATGCGGGTTGGCGATCGCAGATCATAGCTTCTTGCGCTGGTGACGCTGCTGCCCATCACTAGTCTGTGCCATTTAGCTGTGAAGTTTTTATAGAAGTGGTTATCCCGCCACTTGTCGGTCGTCAGAGCCTCGTTTGTTATTCAGCAGGGTGCACCACGTGCAGGTGAGGTTGACTTGGGACACTGAGATGGTAAGTGTGCCCCCTTACACTGGTAACCGGCGTGTGTAAGACTAGATGTATGAACTTAAATGAGACAAAACGAGTATGTGAGGATCGTAGCAGGTGGCGTTCTGCAGTTTGTATCTACCTCAACGGAAAAAGTGTGAGTTTATGTATATATGTGTAAATGTTAGATAGTCAACACTACCAAACTCGGCTATCATACATAAATATTGCTTTGAGTATGTATTTTAGGCAAAATTTACAAAATATTGTTACTTTTAATTTAATTGTTTGCATCTTGTACTTTTATTTATGACAAAAGTATAAAAAGTAAGACTGATCAATTTCAGGCCATTACCAATCAGTATATCTTATCACTACATATTATAAAACCAAGTCGCTTCCCTCATTCTGTCCCTATAGCTTAAATGTTTTTAAAACTACGCAGCGGATGCGGTTTTTTTAATAGAGTGACTCAAGAGGAAGGTTTATACGTATACTAGCTTCTGCCCGCGGCTTCGCTCGCGTGGATGTCGAAAAATATCCCACAGGAACGTATTACCGGGATTAAAAGTACCCTTTGTGTTTATCCAGGTAAACAATGGGTTATTGCACTGCTTGCTTTGTGATATCCAAGGAGCAGCGTTCGGATTGACAAATGATTGTTGTAGGATAAATATTGCTAAAACATAACAATATTGACGGAATATATAAAGGAACGGCAAATTACCTACTTGCATGCCAAATATGAAGGCAATTTTAAAGCGAAAATATAAGTTATCTTTATTCCCTGGGAATTTCGAAAAAAATGTTACCTAAATTATTCAAATGACGATTTTACTTACATTGCTGTTCACAGGGGTTAAAGACTATTTATTTTTTAGTTTATACTTAAAGTATCTCGTTATATACTACTTTGGAGGTTCTGCCTTCAGGTGCTAATACAACCAGGCTGCTAGATGAGCTCACTCTCGAACAGGCAACGTAAACCTGGCCGTGCGAGAAGCAGTCCCCTCTAAGATGATATCCTGCTGTTTTAAGTGACTGTCCCCGAGACGTATTAATCGTCATTGCAAAACATACTATAAGGGGACTGCAGCCTTAAACTTAAACTCGAATGAGTACTCCGACGGTATTAGTGGTATCTGCGGTATATAGTACACCGATTCACCTTGAGCACAGCCAGTAAATACAATGGCGGAGCCTCTACCACGTTTTGATGTGAGGTTTCCATTGCACAACTTGGCTGGATTGAGATTTCGTGGTAGCATTGCTGGAGCACCCACTTTGAGGATACGTGTGTGAGACGGGGACCAGATGGGTTGAATAAATTTAAGAGCTCCATAGGATAGTGTATAGCATCATCTTTATGAATTCGAAACGTATGCATGTAATATAATTACAACAGAGTTTTGTTGCCTGTGATTATTTCATTGTTTTATTTTGTATAGCTTCTGCTCGAGGCATTTTTTTTTTTCAGAAACAAACATCCCCGCTCTCACTACCTCTCAATTTAATATAGAAACTGACAATAACCCAAACAAATAGGACGAAGTTCATCGTAAAACTTAACTAATCTCTAGGATGAGAGTAGTATAGTTTTAATAGAACTCAAAGCGTGTGTGAAAAGATTTATTTAGGAGACAACCAGAAGTGGATAATAAACAATTAATAAAAACACTAAATACTATGCCTACCGCAGTATTTCTTTGTAAACAATATTTTTTGTTTTTACTTCAGGTGCTAGAATCACCAGGCCGCTGGTCTGCACCAGACCGTGTGAAAAGCAGTTCTCCCCTAAGTCTACCCCTGTTAAATTAAGTGAGATTGGCCTTGAGATTTATTATGGGCATGTCAAAGCAGACTTTGAGGGGAAACTGCACTCTTTTGAACTCGAAGGGGTAGTTCGATGGCGTTAGAGGAATCCTCGGAATAAACACAGACTCCTCTCTGGTACAACCTGTCAGTATAGTTGCCTCGATAACATTTCGTTGCAATATTTTCACTCGCAACCTGGTGTCATTGCATAATTTTGGCGGGTTTAAATTACGCAGCAACATAGCTGGGACACCAACTCTCAATTTTCAACCGACGAAAAAAACGGAAGAGGTTCTCAATTCGACGCGTATATTTTTTATTTTGTTTGTTTTTTTATGTATGACCACGCATAACTTTTTACATAGTAGTCCGATTGTTAAAAAGTTTTAATATTAGGTTGGGGAAAAAGTCTTTTCGCATTATAGTATGTATGAACTTGTAATAAAATCTCTTTGGCTATACTATTTGTATCTGGCTGGTTTTGGTATCATTGAAAGTTTAAATTTTAAAGAACATAATTCCAAATTAAAATTAGGAAAATGTGTGATTTTCATTTGTTTTTGGTACCGTCAAGATGAGTGATTCTAATGAAGAAATTCGATACATTTTAAAATTTTACTACAAAAAAGGTAAAAATGCATTTGCGATGTTTATGGACCTAGTGTAGTGTCTGTGAGAGTAGCACAAATTTGGTTTAAGCGTTTTCAATCCGGAAATTTTGATGTCAAAGATGCACGTCGCTCTGGTCGCCCTATTACGGATAAAATGGATGCCATTTTTGAAAAAGTGGAGCAAGATCGGCATACCAGTAGTTACGACGTAGCCGAAGAACTGGAAATTGACCACAAAACAGTTTTGGCGCATTTGAAAAAAACTGGGTACACAAAAAAGCTCGACATTTGGGTACCTCACGAGCTCACTGAAACAAACCTAATGAACCGTGTACTCATTTGTGATTCTTTATTACGACGTAATGAAACCGAACCATTTTTGAAGAAGCTGATAACTGGTATGAAAAGTGGATCACGTATGACAAGAACGTGCGAAAAAGGTCGTGGTCAAAGGCCGGTCAGGCTTCACAGACTGTGGCAAAACCCGGGTTAACTCGCAACAAGGTGATGCTGTGTGTGGTGGGATTGGAAGGGCATTATTCATTATGAGCTGTTACCACCAGGCAGGACCATCGATTCTGAACTCTACTGCGAACAACTGATAAGATTAAAGCAAGAAGTTGAGAGAAAGCGGCCGGAATTAATCAACAGAAGGGGTGTGGTTTTTCATCTTGATAACGCTAGACCTCACACATCTTTAGCCACCCAACAAAAATTAAGAGAGTTTGGCTGGGAGGTGTTAATGCATCCGCCGTACAGTCCTGACCTTGCACCTTCAGATTTCCACCTGTTTCGGTCTCTTCAGAATTCTTTAGGCAGTGTCAGGTTAACATCAAGAGAGGACTGCCAAAACCACTTGTCGCGGTATTTTGACCAGAAGTCCCAAAATTTCTATAGCAATGGGATCATGTCCCTACCTACAAGATGGCAAAAAGTTATCGAACAAAATGGTACCTACATACTTTATTTAAATGTAAATAAACTATATTAAAAAATGTTTTGAATTTTCTTAAAAAATGCGAAGAAACTTTTTCCCCAACCTATTATGTGAGTTGGGAGACCGGGAGGCTTCAATGTGTTAAGAAACTCAACCGGGTAATGTATGGCATCATCGTGGTTTATCACTCGAGTCCACTGATTTATAATGATTTTCAACTCCTTCGAACGATCTCAAGAGAATTACATTGATGATTGTGGCTTGGTCGTTATGTTTTACTTTAATGTATAAACTAAAGTCGCATTATTACTCACTGAACGTACAGATGTATGTGCCCAATTAGTTTTAACTTATAACGTTGCATAGGTATCTATTTAACAATAGTCACTGTAGAAGTTATTTAATTTTATTTAATACAGAAACAAACGCGTTTTTACACGCTTTATATTAGCTTTACTTGTGTGATTGTTTGTAACCGACTCCTTATAGCGCGATTTTGACCCACTTTAAACGACCAGATTTCATTCAAACTTTGCACACCTGTCAAAAACCAATGATAATGCAATAATTTCATAAATTTGTGCCGTTATCCTTGCCAGGGTTACCAGGACAGCAAAAAAACTGTCTTCTAAAACTACGCTGACATACGTCACAAATTTCGAAACACCCTAAAAAATTAGAAAATAAATAATAGTTTAAAAAAACTACAAAACACGCTTCCATAGAAAACCAAACTAAAAAGTAGAAAACAATGGTAAAAAGCGTGGGGAGCTTTTAAGGTATTTTTTTATTGATCAGACACCCAACGCTTTTTAGTTTGGTTTTCTATGGAAGCGTGTTTTTTAGTTTTTTTAAACTATTGTTTATTTTCTAATTTTTTTAGGGTGTTTCGAATTTTAAGACGTATGTTCGCGTAGGTTGTGATGGAAGCGTGGTTTATAGTTTTTTTAACTATTATTTATTTACATGTACTTACTTATTACTTGCAAATATTAGTTCATATTAATATCTGTTACATATTTGACAGTGGCGTGCACAGGGTTTTATGACCGGGTAGGCAGTTCAAAAAAAAAAACGTCTCTCGTAATTGCTCAAGTTAGTGAAGAAAAATTCACTAGGTGGTTTAAAAGGTTGAAATGGCGATTTCCTGATGATGATAATTCTTTTTCCGTAGAAAGCACAGAAAGATGTTGTACTCGTTGTTGACTTTGTGTGTTTCTTAAATAGGTACCTACGTGAGAATACGTTTTAATGAAAATGAGCGTTCTATCGATGCGCTGCTTGCTTGGATAGTAACAATAAACTTCGCTAAACGTAAAACTTCTTCGTAACACTTCTCTCAGTACGATAATTACCAAATGTATTTATGTTTGAGCAAGCCGCGGGATAGAACTCATATAAATCTGCAAATCCCGAACAATTCCACACTGTACTCGAACTATTAAACTAGCCAGGAAAACAAAATAATTTAAATGTGTGTAAACAACAACACAGCCGGTTTTATGTTTCTTAATTATTACTATGAAACTTACGAGTTGCATTACCTCTTTGCTGGGTTAATTCTCGTATACATTTCCCTTTAGATACACTTTTTAACAAACACACATTTTCAACACAAACCTCACAATCGAACATTTTGAAAAAAAAAAAATAAAAAAAAAAAACAAAAAGCGTAGTATTGGTTGGCAAAAAAGAGTCTGTCGTGGTAACCATTGGAACTAAAATATTTTTTTGGTGGCAGCACTGCTTTGTTTATCATCAACAAGTAGCTAATCTGTCATTGTGTTATGTTCCCAGTTGTATTTTACTTATTTCTAATTAACTATCAATTATTAATGCTTTTGTACATTTAAAAAATGAATAAAACACTAAGGAGTAGTGGTGTGAGCTGTGATATACCAAGTTTTCGTAAGAAATTTGGCGGAATCTGAAGCGGAACAAATTTTGTCTCCGATTGACAATGTTTACGAAAGAACTGCCAACACGTCAGGTATTTATCCAAGAAATGTATCTTTTAGTCAATGCCAGTCATTGTTTTTCCTTTCTAATACTAAGTTTTATCGGTATTATAAGTTTCAAGCCATTTTATTGTTTTATTTACTAATAGATTATTAAGGTTATGTTTTCTAGTTTGACAAATTGCGTGTACGTTGACTCTTGATGTTTGATACTTACTTGAAATTGAAAAATGTACCTATATGGAATTAATATGATTGTCTTTATATTTTTTTCAAGGTACAGTACAATTAGAGAAATTATTAATGAAGGTGAAAAAAATTAAGGATTTTTTCTACACCTGGAGAAACACCAAAACAGTTGGCGGAAGAAAGAATTAGGCGATTTCGATCTGTGTGCAATTAGACAAAATGTTCAACAGTGTAAAGAAACAGGCAAGTATTTTTTGTTAATGCTATTATCGCATACCACAGTAAAAAAAAATTATAATTTACATTTATTATTTTTCAGGTGCCTATTCTACGTAATATATTACCTATAGTTTGAAGAGACGGATTGTAATGGGAGCCGTAAACGTCTAAGAAAGAATTTTACACTATTTCGATTTCATAAATAAGAAATGTAAAACTGACACATCAGTGTTGATGGAAAAAATCTATCATAGCACCGAAAAGGAATACACGAATGATGTTATGTCACGTTTTTCTTTTTAAATAAAATCTAAATTTTAGTGTGTTATTTCATTTTCATTGTCATGTGAATAGTGATAATGTTATGTACCCCACATAGACATATCTTACGCCTTCATTAGTCAACTGTTCCATTTTATTCGATATTGCCCGTACCTTTCGAATGGAACATGTCATAGGTACTCTCTGACTTCCAATTAGTTTCCGCCAATAAGCAGCTGTAAGTCGCCTTCTTGTCAACTATAAACTGTCAGCATTAACAGGATTCGTTCAGTATCATTCATGTCAAATTTGATACAGGCATACCAACCATCGAATGGTTGTGAATACCCTAGATGGTGGCCGCAAATGCGATTGCTGAACATTATGTCTTGAGTATCGGGTTTAATCGGTAATCCCTGAGTGTAATTTAATTAATTTTTAAACTGAATAAGTTTTCATTATGTTATTATGATGGCACTCTTAGATAAAAGGTTATTCCAGCGAAATAATGCGCAATCTACTAAATACAATGAAAGTAAAAGACTATGTGCCTATCAAGTCTTGAAATCTTGATTGATGAGAATTTCTGGGATCTCGTGTTTGTGGATTCAAATCAAATCAATCAAATCAAAATATTTTTATTTCACATAAGCCTGCAAGGGCACTTATGAAACGTTAGAAGCTAGGTGCACGGTTCCAAATTGTTGATTCCTATGAAGAAGAGCCGGCAAGAAACTCCACGGTTACTCTTTTTAAAATAATTGGCTTTTACAATATTTTCAAACAACAGTTTTAATAGGTATGCGAGAACAGTGTAGGACTGTCAACAAGTACTACTAAAACCACCAACCAACCAGGTACTCAATAAAATAGAAAATTGTCTAGTCTACAAGACCTACAACATTCTCACATTCACAAAATATAAAAGAGTTTACCTAAATGATAGTATTACATAAATAAAACATAATAACCTATTTAAACCAAATGTCATTGTTGTTATGACAACCAATAATAAAGAGGTCAAATTAGAATTGTAAGTATATAATGTCAAATTATGAATAGAGTATGTCAAAGAAGAATGTAAAAAAAAAAAACTTAAATAATGTACATCGTCATTTGAGAGCAGTTAATAGACATTTACATGGTCATCCTGTAATGAGCTACCAGGGAAGCCACATGTGCAGACGGAGTTATTGCCAAACTTCCTTGTCTTGAACGTAGTCTTTTATCTTATAATATGCATTTTTGATAAGGACCCGCTTAATGTGTGATTTGAACTTTCCGTAGCTAAGTTCAGTAACCGACTTTGGCAACTTGTTATAGAAGCGGATATTGTTTATAAGAAATGATTTACTAGTTTTGGTTAATCTAAATTTAGGTATCACAATTTCATTTTTACTACGAGTATTTATATTATGGAAATCGCTTCTTAGTTTGAAGAGGCCTAAGTTTTTGCGAACATACAAGATACATTCTAAAATATAAAGAGAAGGTAGAGTCAGTATATCAATTTCTGTAAATTTGATTCTAAGAGACTCGCGAGGCTTCATTTTATAGATTGCGCGGATTGCCCTCTTTTGTAAAATAAAAACTGAATCTACGTCAGCTGCCGAACCCCACAGCAGAACGCCATAAGACATAATACTGTGGAAATAAGCAAAGTACACTAATCTAGCTGTAGCTATATCGGTCAACTGCCTTATTTTTCTTACTGCATATGCAGCTGAACTTAATCTACCTGAAATTGCTGTAATGTGGGCACCCCATTGCAACTTTGAATCTAACGTAATTCCTAGAAATTTAGTTTCCGAAATAACATCTAGTTTATTGCCGTCAAGTTTTAAATTTAGATCTACTTGGGGTACATTTGGTAATGAGAATTTAATACATTTAGTTTTGCTTGCATTATGTAAGAGATTATTAGCTGCAAACCATTTTGAAAGAACAGCTAGACCCTCGTTCACATGTAAGACATCCGTATCTTTTCTATCTATTTTAAAAATAAGAGAAGTATCATCAGCGAATAAAATTATATCCGAAAAGTTAGCCATCATGTAAGGAAGGTCATTAACGTAAACTAGAAATAAGAAAGGGCCAAGAATTGAACCTTGGGGTACGCCCATCTTAACAAGAGACCCCGAGGACGTCACCCCGTTAACATTTACTTTTTGCTGCCTGTTTGATAAATAGGAAAGAACAAGATCAGCAGCTTGTCCACGAATTCCGTAATGGTGTAATTTACAGATCAGAGTATTGTGGTCAACGCAGTCGAACGCTTTTGAGAGGTCACAGAAGATGCCAATTGCATCCTGGGACTTTTCCCAGGATTCTAAAATGTGACTGATGAGTTGTACTCCCGCGTCAGTCGTCGACCTACCTTTCGTGAAACCAAACTGCCGACTATGTAAAATCCCATTAGAGTTGAAATGAGCTAACATCTGGTCCAACATGATTTTTTCATAAATTTTGCTCAATGCTGGTAGCACAGATATGGGTCTATAATTAGAAGGATCAGTCTTACTACCCGATTTGAAAATTGGTACTACTTTACTATGTTTCATTAAATCAGGAAACGTACCGCTGTCTAAACATTGATTAAATATGCCTGTCAGGACAGGAGCAATTGTGTCAATGATATCTTCAAGAACCTTAACCGAAATCCCCCATAAGTCTTCTGTGTTTTTTATGTTAAGACTTTTAAATGATTTTTTAATCGTGGCAATAGAAATGGGTTTGAATTCAAAATTAGGAATGTCCTTACTGAAGTTTTCTTTAAGAAGAGATTCAGCTAATATAGATGAAGAGGGAAGAGATTTTGTAACTTCTATTGGAATATTGGTAAAGAAATTTTCTAGTGTCTCAGCAACTTTTAACTTATCTGAAATGGTTTCATTATGAATTTTTAGAGACAATTCATTCTGATCTCGCTGTTTTGTGTTTGTGATTAAAACAACAAGTATCATATCACTTTTAGTCCTAGTATACAGGGTGGCCATACCTGCTTAGCAGGCGCCCTCATTTTTTCCAGACTCTTTTTTGCCAAGCTGTACTTAAGTAAATCGAAAAACTAAAACAGTTCAAAAAAACTAGTTGAAATAAGCAACAAATCGACCTAAATATTAATGTTTGTAAATGAATTAATCACAACAAAACTCAGTCAAAATAAAAACATAAAACAGCGCGCTCCACATGAAAGAAATAAATTTTGACAACTAAAACGTTGACAAATAAAATTGTTTCATTGCGAATCGGAATTTGCTGGAGGCTACGTAATATTCAACTTGATCGCATAATACTCACAGCGCGCCAATAATGACGCATGGGCGTCCCGCCCGTGATTGGTTAGCCTGGCACAGGGAAGCCCGCGATTGGATAGCCTGCGGCAGGAGTTCGCTTTATTAGCGCACTTCTGTGTGAAATGTGCAGACACGAAAATGTAGAAGAAATTACCACTACATGCGTACATTTATGAATGAATTGAAGACACTTTCGATAGCTGCCTGCTTGCGCCGCGAGTACATTAATAGAACGGTATGAACGTTGCTTCTCATTTATATTAGGCGTTTAAACTTTTTGAATAATTTTATTACTTAACATATTTTCTTTATTATTGAAATATTAGTAACTAATCTAGATCTAAGTCTAGGGTCTGCAGTGTCTTTTTGCATATATGGACCGCACGCCACTGATATTTGATAGAATCCCATTACCTTGGTTGAGATTGGACACCGGTGACGACAATGCGCTCCCCGGGCTGCCCTGCACGCCACGCGCCCGTCTACCAGGTCACGTAGGATATTCGAAGCCCTATTTGACTCAGTAAAGGAATGATTTTGTAAAAACTGTGATACATGTGTCTCATAATTATACTTGAAGAGTATGTGTACCAATTTTTGTGTCAATCGACCCAGAGAATAAAAAGTTTCATAGAAACTTCAACCCCCCATTTCACCCTCTTAGGGGTGGAATTTCTAAAAACCCTTTCTTAGTGGATACTTACTCTTCATAAAGAACATACCCTTCAAATTTCATGTCTCTACGACCACCGGTTTAGGCTGTGCGTTGATATATCAGTCAGTCACTCAGGACTTTGAATTTTATATATACATATAAAATACGCGGGCGAAGCCGCTGGCAAAAGCTAGTTTATTATAAAATGCTTAAGGATTATTTACAAATGTTTCCTTTATATCACAACAAATTAACAGATTATACCTAAAATTGTTATTAAAAACTTACCGTCACTTTGCCGTTCCTCCTTTGGCTCAATAATGTCCTCTAGTCCCTCACATACATCTGGTAATTCTTCTTTTATAGCAATTCCTCCTGTCTGACAATCTCCAACAATACTCATGTGCACTATTGGAGAATTAATAAACCCATTGAAAAACTCCAAGTGGTTTTGTTTCATTTGAGGATCAGGCTGTAAAAGAATGATTATAGTATTAGGAAAATATGCTGGTAATCACAGTCCCGAAGCACAATCCGCTTTTCGAAAGGCACTTATAAGAGCTACCACAAATGAGGATAATTCATCATAACGCACCATCACTTATGCAAAAGATGTAATATTTCAGGAGAAACGTTTGAAAATTCAACATCCTATTATAATGTATTGACTAAAGAAACTAACTGGTAATATTTAAACTACAACTTTGAACTTCATATTAAAGTTAAAGCAAACATTTAATAAAGGGGTACATTAGCTACCTTTTCTCATACTCAGATCAATTTTGAAAAAAAATTGCATTAGTGATGTTGTTGCACCGTAGATGCAAAATCAGCCTATAATGTTCCCACTGCTGGGACTCAGGCCTCCTATCAGTGAGAAGTGGCCCAAAATATATGTACCATGCGGGCCCAGTGCAGGTTGGTAGAAGTTACATATCTTTACATTTTTGATTCTAGGACATGCCGGTTTCCTAACAATGTTTTCCTTCACCGTTTTGAGAGCAGTGGTGATGAAATAATTTACTCAAGTGCCTGCCTAGGTTGGAACTCACAACCTACAACTTGTGCAGCAACTGGCCACAATTGCTTCTTTCCTCTGTAGTAAGTACGTCCAATGTAACCTCCCTGACCTTTGCTAGCTCGTGCCGTCATGAAACAGGACTGCTATAAAACAGACACATTCTAGTTCCATGCAAACATTGAAGCTGTATTACGTGGAGTACAACATGTAATTATTGTAAACACCTATATATGACTAAAGTGCATGTTTCAACACTTGATAGTACTCCCTTTTTTTGGATGGGAAATCATCAAATGACTTTTCCCGCTCTGGGCGGAGCGGGAGGGCGTGTCTGACTTTTACTGACTAAAACCCACCCGTGTTCCTTCAGTTGCCCATATGCCAGGGCCACGCTAACTATTTCGAACGAATCTCGCGACCCTGGCAGGCATCGGTCCTAGTAGACCCCTTCAGTATTGCTGACATCTCTTTGAGGCGCGCGTGGAACACTAGGCGCCGTGGACCCGAGCCTGGTCCTTACCGGGCGGCGAGCTACCCATTGCTCGCCACCCGCAAGCTCGCGCCTACGGTGGCCGGCAGTCCGCTATCGACTCCCGACGCCCGGGGCGTCTCCTCCTGCGGCGGCTAGGGACGTGAGGGCGCAGAGACTGTGACTCCCTCACTCACCCCGCCTCTTCCTTTGCTAACATTACTGCAGAAGGAGGTGAAGGCTTCCCATGCCGTCTTGCTCCGTACCGTGGCTCGCACCAGGGCCGGACGCGAGAGGTCGCCGCCGCCGATCGCCTCCACGAGGACACGGCGGTGCTCCGCCCAGGCAGGGCACACCTCCACCGTATGCTCCACCGTGTGATAGTACCACTGGCATGAAATCTAGGCATAATGCAGGTATGGGAATGAGAGGAATCACTTCCACATTATAATGAAACTAGCTTTTGCCAGCGGCTTCGCCCGCGTGGAGGTCGGAAATTATCCCGCGGGAACATGCTACCGGGATAAAAAGTAGCCTATGTCCTTTCTCAGGCTCTAAACTATCTGTGTACCAAATTTCATTTAAATCGGTTCAGTAGTTTTAGCAGGAAAGCGAGACAGACAGACAGACAGACCGACAGACAGACAGAGTTACTTTCGCATTTATAATATTAGTATGGATTATAAGAATAAGCACATGTGTGATGCCGGACATAAAGAATAGCTCCACCCCATTTCTTCCCATGGGTGTCTTAAAAGGCAACCAAGCGACTTATTGGAGAACGGACAGCAGCATTCTCTATGCATTTTACTACCATACTGCGATTGCCAACCCGCCTGCCAAACGTGGCTATTATGGCAAATCCCCCTAAATAATGAAACCGGTCAATGTGGCAATTCTTGGGGGTACCTGGGGCACTGGGTCACCGAGGATCTCTCGGATGACTTGGATATTGAGCGGGAACGTAGGGCGTTGTCAGTGAGATGCAATATGCTGGCGCGCAGGTTTGCACGGTGCTCACAAGAGGTCAAAATTGCACTTTTTAAGGCATACTGTCAAACTTTCTATACCTGCAGCCTGTGGGTCCGGTATACGCGTGGATCTTTCAATGCCCTACGGGTCCTGTACAATAATGGTTTCAGGATGCTGTTGGGGTTGCCTCGTTTCAACACGGATTGTTTTAGGGCGATAGTGCGCAAAAGAGTGGCCTCCCTGATGCACCGCGTGCGAGGCAGCACCAACGGTCTACTGAATACCATACTGGAAAGGGTGGATTGCCCAGTTGTGAGGCACTGGAATGCCATTCACGGCTCCGGGGGTGCCCGGTATAATGATAAGTAGCCCAATTGTGTATTCATTAATAATCTAACTAACATAGTTTTAAGTGTGTTTTACTAACAATTATATGGAATGTATATTCTGAAATAAATGATTAATAATAATAATAATAACCCGCAGGGCAGCATGTGGCGTGCTGTTGGGCAGTAGCGACCCCACGGACCCTATCTCCCGGGAGAATTCTTGTTCCTCATCTCTGGCTTGCCTTTATTGGCCGGCTGGAGTGAACACTGACGAGGTTCAGAGCTCCCACCTCATTCTTGCCTTTATTGGCTGGTTTGAGTGGAGATTCGCAAGAGCAAACGTGCTCAGGGAAAGGAAGTATTCCAGTAAGTGCTCGTAGGGACTTGACCATCGTCCGGGCTCTGGGATTGTTCTGAAAGCCTTGGAATACCTCTCCACTTCTCAAGCACTTCAGGAAGTGTTGCCCCCTTATCGTTGCGTCACTATGTGCCAGCGACGTTTCCCGGGGGCCCATTACTGAGTGTGCAAGTCACCCCCTGCCATTTAATCCGTGTATTTACAAAACATTGATGCGGCAGGGGCCATAGGCCTTCCATAGTTCTTGGTAATCAGTCTATTTTAGCCATCCAAATACATAGTACAACATCTTAGTTTCCATATGCTGCAATAGTCCAACACCAACCGGAGGTTATCCTTGGGTGCACTTGCACAGTGTAAACAGGGATAACCGCCGGTTAGTGCCTCACTTCATCTAAATTTTCTAAGGGGCCTCTGCGAGTTGGCTTCGGCCCCTCGTACACCTTCCAAAAGACCGGGACCCTAGGGTCCCGAGATATGTTAACATATACAACATTAGTTTTTGTTTATCCGAAACCCGAAACACGGGTCTAGTATTTTTATGTAAAGAATCTATGAAAAAAATTTCAAAACTGTATCATTAATAATCACAAAGTTATAAGCTTGTTACGGTACCTGATTGTCCTCGCAAAAACATATGCAGCCTACCGGAGGGCACCACGCCAGCCGCGCGCGCGGTCTCACTCTCACTCATTGATAATAATTTGCCACAGTGATTGTTTATGTATTAGTTGGTGATAAACATTTTCCATCACGCTTGCTGGCTTTGGACTGTCGTAATGGTCAAGTGTAGGTAGATATTATTATGTAATTTATTCGTAAATGCAGTAGTAAGTGGTAAAATGTAATCAATGCCATTTGTTGCACCTTATGTCAACAACTTAAAGTTCAAAATGGATGAAAATTGTTAAACATCGCATTACTGAACCACAGCAGGCTGTAAACAAATAATAAATTTGTACCCTTGACTATCTTTGCGTGTTTAAAAATGTTAATCATCTACAATAATTGGCGTAATCACTATTTACAAACTGAAGCAACTGTTCGAAACTTTCTTGTATGCACTGCCATGCCAGGGAAATGTTATCACCACAAACAGCTAGTTTACGTACCATCTCCGTATAATGGACGTTTGAGTACGAGAAAGACATGATAATTTTAAAATCTAAACACTAGCCCCGGGGCCTCGGCGTGCGCGCGCTCGCGATCCCGTATTGTTGCGTGACGTGACTGATACGTGCACATCTGTCCGTAGCATTCGGGCGACTGAAAGAAGGGGGGGCGGGGCGCCGTCGCGCGGTCCCGCGCCTACGCCGCCGCGCCGCCGTACGCGGCCGTTATGAACTTTCGTGACCCCTGTGTGCAAACAGATGATTGCGGATACCAACTTTTAAGCGTAATTAAATATTTTTGGTACAAAATATAACATGGTGTAAAAATTATTGGAATCGATTCAGTTACTGATTCTGAACAAACTATATTCAGGTTTCGCATATACTAAAAATAATGTTGTATAAAAATAATAATAATATGTCCAGCAGTGGACATCTTTAGGTATAAGTGGTGGTGGATAACAATAAATGACTGTCTAAGAATGCCTCACCGCATAATCCTCATTCATCCTCTGAATGAATAGCTCCTCGGCTTTCAGACATTGTCTCAGGAATTTGTAGCAATGCTTCAGTTTCGCGCAGCAGAAGAAACAAGCAAGAACCGGTCTACTGTCTTTAGTTACAAACTGTAATAAAATATATTCAAATATTTATTGTTTGTCACAGGTGAAAACACAGTTCTTATAATTAGCATGATATCTTTGAACCGTACCCGTGGGGTGTACTATAGTTACTGACTATTTGTTGTTGTTAGGCTTTAGGATAATTGAAAATCCAGATAATCAAATGTATGAAGAAAAGTGGTTTTGTACATATTTGTGTGGTGGTTGTGTATTTATGTGTCTTGTGTTTTACACTGACCACATATTTGTATATGTTGTAGTAATGCAAGTTCCGTTCATGTCCATGCATGCATGCAAGTATAAAGTTATTTCGACTGTGGTTGGTAGTCCGGATAATCGCGAATCCGTATAACTGAGGGCAGGATAACCGAGTTTTCACTGTATTATTGGCTATGTTAAAAAGAGTAATACAAATACTCTCTTAATAAAATTGTTGGTGGTTATGAACCATTGCAATGGTTGTTTTAGTCAAGCTCATTTTATACTTAACATCTCAATTTATAGTTGACCTCATCATACATATCTTACTTACATTATTTGTTTAGTATGAAGAAAACACTTCGATTCTTTATAGTAATGCTGTCTAAGCCAACAGCGGGTAGTCCTTAAAGCATTCTGCGTGCATTTACAGAGAAGATACGAGCACTAATCACCACTCTTGCTCAAAACAGATTGGCGATTTATATACTAAACTCTTAAAAATATCAACTTACTGGAGTATCAGTCAGCTTCTCATATAGTTTGTGCAAGTCCCTATTGACCACTACATACATGCGGACGTTCTCCGCTAAACATATTCTGCACATTGGCAGTTTTTCCATGTTTAAACTCCAAAAGTTCCGGTTACGGTTTTATGATCAAAATGTATTGAAATTATAGAAAAATAACACGTTGCGTACAAATAACGGTTTATGCTTTATTCGCGTTTCCTACGTAGTAGATCCTGTAGTTTTTGGCGGCGTAAAATACTTCACAAAAAGCAGAAAAACGCGTAAAATAAATCAGAAAACGTAAAAGCTTTCATGATTGACAGGAACCTTGTTGTTACTGCCACATTATCAGCTTGATGGATTTAAGCAAAGCCGTGTTCCGTATTACACTCACATCGATTTGAGCGTGCTAACACCCATTCCGAATTGCCGGTCAGCGCTATAACGCTGTTCCATGAATCGTGCGATGACAGTTGTGCCCTTTTATTTTAGCGGCGCATCATATCTTAAACTAATTTGGATTTATTAGAAGTTGTACTTAAGCCTACAGTCACCATCAAACCAAATAAGAAGAAGAAAGTGTGGTCTTAGCAGGTTTTATATGATGTTTATGGGTTGAGTGACTACTGGAAGCGCGTTCACGAGCGTTTCGTATTGTAGCAGTTATCAACTGTCATAATTAATGATTAAACGAAATTACCTTAAGTGAAGTTCGATCATAATTATACGAAGGCTTTGTCCGAAGAGATTATCATTGTTTTTCTATAGGTAGGGAAATCTGTAACCGTTTTGAGTCTATAATGAAACTCAAGAATTTACAGGTAGTAAAAGGGGTAAGAATACTTTTTTCGGTATTTACTATGAACCCTAGAGCCTTCAGAAGTTTAGTCGTGTCCGATATATTTTTCAGGCATGATTCGAAAGAGTTTGAGATAAGTAAGGTATCATCTAAATATATTGTCGATAAATGGCCGCAAGATCTTATCAAACCAATCACTGGTTTCATGATCTTCGTGAAAACAAAAGGGGCAGTATTCAATCCAAAGGGTACGACATTACATTCATATAGCCTATTTTCAAACTGAAAGCGAAGGTATTTTTTTAAAATCATCATGAATACGGATCAGAAAATATGCGTCTTTTAAATCAGTTGTACTCATAAAGCAATCCTTAGAAATAAGCTTGATGGCCGCACGTAGGTCTTCGAGTTTAAAATGTGATGTATCGCCTTTAAATTTAATATAAATCTTGATTTGCCATTCGATTTTGGAACTAAAAATATCGGGGATAAAAATTGCTCAGCGCAGGGTTTACATTCTGCGATGGCTCCTATATTAAGCAGATCAATAATTGATCTTTCAAACTGAGCTTTCTCAGAGATGGAGTAATATCTTTTTGTAGGATTTATGGTCTGGTATACAGGCCTATGAAAATGGAATTTTATAGTCATCCATCCATGATAGGATGTTCTTATCACCCGTCAAAAGTGACCATTGATCGCGAAAGTAAGATAGCCTACCGGCGTATTTTACCGAGTCTATCGGCGGCGGCTGCGAGTCCGATCTTGACGCGACGATTGTTTCGAATAGTTGTCTTGATGACCCTTGTATACAGGCTCCTTCGTCCTCTGATTCGCCCTCGGCCTGTGGCTCGGGGGCGGACCACGCCAGTTTAAATTCCTCTGGTGCGGTTTATTTTTATTCTTCAACGGCTGTTTGCTGGGCGGATACGAGGAAAATTTTAGATCAGCTCCAGTCTTTGTGATAGTTACTGCCCTTAAAGCTTCCGACCGACCTTCACTGAAAAGAAATTTGTCTATCTTTGTTGCTTGCAGCTGATCTTTTAACTCCTTTTTTAAATTGTATAGCACGAAGTTCCTGCGTGTGATAGAATCTGAGAACTGACAATCACACAATAGCTTTATGGTGTCCATAAGTAATTTTATTAATACTGTATTTTTTGGTTCTGATGAAATCAGGTAAGGTGAGCGCTTCAGATAAACATGATGTTGCAGAGGAAATTTGTCTTTGTTTCAGTTTGATGCCTTTATCCCTTTTGTAGACAGGCTCTGAAATGGCCGCTTTGAGTTCAGGATTCAGAATGGGGGCATCAATTAATGTGCAATTAGCTGGAGGCAAATATCTTTGCAAAAGTTCCGTGCGCTCTTCCTTAGATAAGCCTGTAGTAGCTATGTGCTGCAGACGTATCGCAAGATCAGATTGGATATTCATACCGTAAGTCTTAGTTCGAGAGGGGTCCTCTCCTAATATTTCCAGAAGTTCAACGTCCAGTTCCAATGACGCAGGTGACGCTTCTGTATGCAGCGGTGGCGTAGGTACCGACAGTGGCACTGCGCCACTAGTTGACGGCTGAGGTTCAGCAGTACTTGTCGACGGTTGTGGATTGACGTCGGCGCCTGCAGTTGATATAATAGGCATGTCTGAAATGGACATTAAATCATTTTGGGTATATATTTCGGTAAAGTGACAGCCCCATAAGCTGACCGCATTAACCTTCTGACTGAACTATGTGTATAGTGAGTCCTTAATATGACCCAATCTAGTAAAGTGACATTCCCTAAAAATGCCCGCATTACTTTCCATATCAGGCTTATCTTAGGTACAGACCTTTAGGTAGGTAGGTACTTATAATAGTAAAGTAACAGTCCCACAGACTGCTCGCAGTACTATATTAATCGCAAAGTGACATTCCCAAAAAATGCCCGCAATGCACTGGTCATGTTGTCGTCAACTTGTGATTCAATAATCACGTCTTAGTGAAGTGACAAACCCACAGATTGCCCGCAGCACTATTCAAATTCGTGAGAATAATGTTCGTTAATAATTCGATGATGAGTCTGATGAGGATGATAACCGCCTCCCTGTTGGGCTGATGTCGATCTCTGCGTCGTGCACGCATTAATTTACGCTCTAACTTTTTGAATTTTTTGGCAATACATTCATAGTTCTCTTCCAATGGTCGAGAACGTTTACCCATGGTTAGAACGAACCGATGCACAACACAGAATTATAATTTTAAGGAAAGTGTGCGTATGGCGAAGCACTGAATGTGTAATGAAGCTCGCTGGGGTTGTCAGACGAAGGAGGGAATATGAAAAAAAAAACTCTTAAACACAGTGCAGATGGCGACACCGTACGTCTACTACATGTAATTTCAATGCTAATCTCGAGGACAAAGCTGAGTATAATCGTGATACCCAAATCAGAACGCCAATTAATTGATGTGAGCGCCCCGTGAGCAAAATTTTCTAATTCGGAAGGCAGCCCAAGTAAAATTTTTACTGGTACTTTTCTTTGGGAATTTACTGCCTGGCTTCTGGGCCTTTAAATACCTACAGTATTTTTTTATCAAATATTAAAATTAACCACAATAATAAAAAACTCTATCATTATCTAGCTTCTTTTCGGTGTATTTTAACACAAACAGTGTCATTCTCAGTCGAATGCTTGTTTTTTCGGCACTTCTGTAATCAAAGTGATAACCTAGGGATGGCAATCTCTCAGGAGTAGGCAGTGACCTATCGCTGCCGGCCGTGGTCGTGTCGATGGTTGGCAGCGAGGAGTCCTGGAACGCGGTGGTAACCTTCTGCGAAAAAGTCGTGTCACAGAAGGAGGCTGCGGAAAGGGAGCGGGAGATCTCTTCCGCTCACGCGGCCCGCAGCAGGCGTACCGGGCGGCGGCGGAGGGCGGATAACGCCCTCTTCCAGACCCCGTAAATGGGTCCAGGGATGACGGATCTGGGGACATCCATTACTCCCCCTATTTCTTAGGACCCGGGATGGCGGCGCGTAGTGTTCCACGCGCGCCTCTGTGATGTACGGGGGGAAGTTTAGCATCTCACTCCCCCCTAACGTGAAGAGGCCCGCAGAGGCGGGCTGGCACCAGTCGGGGATCGTGGAAGACGCATTAGATCCCGTGGTCCCCGACGTAGGTGTGGGACGGAACACCGGGGTGGTTTTAGTCAATAGGAGTCTGACAGCCCCTCCGCCCACCCCAGGGCGGAGGACATCCACGAGGACTTCCACCTCGATATAAAAAAAAGGGATGGCAATCTAAGGTCGATTAATCATGGGCACGCCACAATTGCGGCGGTAAGTCCCCTCTTTGAGGAGTGGATAGAGAGGCACCACGGCGTTCTCACCTTCCACCTGACGCAGGTTCTCACCGGGCATGGGTGCATCGGGGGGTTCCTGTTCAGGATAAAGCGGGAGGAAACGCCCGGGTGTTTCCATTGCGAGGATCGTCTGGAAGACACGGTGGAGCATACGGTGGAGGTGTGCCCTGCCTGGGCGGAGCACCGCCGTGTCCTCGTGGAGGCGATCGGTGGCGGCAACCTCTCGCGTCCGGCCCTGGTGCGAGCCATGGTACGGAGCGAAAGGGCATGGGAAGCCGTCACCGCCTTCTGCGAAGCAGTTATGCTCGAGAAGAAAGAGGTGGGGTGCGTGAGGGAGTGGCAGTCTTTGCGCCCTCACGTCCCTAGCCACCGCGCGCCGCAGGAGGAGACGCACCGGGCGTCGGGAGTCGATAGCCGACTCCCAGCCCCCGTAGGCGCGGGCTTGCGGGTGGCGTCGTGGCAAGCAATGGGTAGCTCGCCACCCGGTAAGGACCAGTCTCGGGTCGACGGCGCGTAGTGTTCCACGCGTGCCTCAAAGAGATGTGAAGGGGTCTGCTAGGACCGATGCCTGCCAGGGTCGCGAGATTCGTTTGAAAGAGTTACCGTGGCCCTGGTATATGGGCAACTGAAGGAACACGGGTGGGTTTTAGTCAGTAAAAGTATAACACGCCTTTCCGCTCCACCCTAGAGCGGGAGACGTCATTAAATGCTCTAAGTCATTTGATGATTTCTCACCCAAAAAATAAAGGTTGTAGAGTCAAAGAATCGATTTCTTGGACCGAAGAAATCGGGGTTTTAGTTCGATTTATAGCCCTGAATCGATTTTTCGGGAGAGATCGCCATCGCTGTAACAAACTGACGAAGGTGCTATTATTTATAGTGTTCTGTGTTTAGTTTACTAATACGTTAAAACTTAAAGTTATACAGACCGTGTGTACCTTTCTCTTATTTTTAATTGAAATTAACCAGTAAAGCCGGTGTCACTATAGTGTTCCTGCTTTTAGTAAGTTCTAAAGAAAATATTGTTACCAAACCATATTGGGCCCTATCTCACATTTTACAGCCGCGAAAAATCTTATGATTGAATCGAACGAAATGTTTATTTTTCGATTATAGGTTACTAAGGTTGAACTTTTAATCCTATTCACTAACTTGACAGTTCAATGCAAAATAATGATTACCATTCTAAAACGAATAGTGTCGGGGTAGTGAACGATTTCGCACTCAAATGATAAAAATGTTTTCAATTAAATAAAACTTTAAAAAATCGTTTTTAGGTGTGGATTATAAGAATAATTAATAATTTTTAATAACATTTATTTCCTTTTTTTATTTTCTTCTGACAGAAACAAAACAAAATATAAAAATCATGTCATTTTCCTTATTTTTTTACTATAGTAATTTGATTTCCCCTGACAGCCATAGACTACATATATATCGATATAGTACACATCTTGTTTTAAGACCAGTTAGTTTTAAATTACAAAGTTTGCATGTAAGTACATTATTTCAAGTTCATTCAATTTCATTCATTCTTGTACCACCTCACTATCTTTTTTTTTGTCAAAACCTGGTATCCCTCCAATTGTCAAGTTAGTGAATGTCCAACCTTAGACTCGTGTGTGGTAGATCTAGATTGGTTATGTTATTAAACTCATGAGAGCGGCACTCATTACAAAATGTCAAAACGTTACGAGAGAGATATTCTATGTTTTTTTTGAGGAAATTCTGAACACCATTTTGCAAGAAACGTGTTATTCCGACGATGCTCTTCGCTCTGTGGTACGGAACCCTTGGTCTGTGAGATGGACTTGCACTTGGCCGTGTTTTAATGTTTTACCTGGTACATCATTACAGAAAACACGTTTAACAAAGTGGCATTTAGTTGATTAATTATGTAGGCAGTCAAGTAGTATTAGAGAAAACTATTTAAGTGAAATAATAGTGCTTTATGTTTAAAGTGTGACGAAAAAACAAGATTATCTTATCTAAAGTAATATTTTTAAAATATGCTGAACTAGAAAGCCCATTGGTCCGAACTCAAATTTCCATAAGAAAGCTTTTAATCATGGTCTAAAAAAACAAGGTCTGGCATTCCGAGAGTGACACATGCTTACGTCACTATCCAGTTGCCAACTTGCCATACCTGGCGAAGTATATTATTATACCATGCTTTTAATCAAGCTGACAGTGACAACTGACATGTCTCTTCATAATGTACTCTTTGGTCTTCCAACGATTTGTCGTCTACGGCTAGGTCACTGTCGATTTAATGCACATCTGTTTAGAATTGGCATTCTGTCTTCCCCAAATTGTGATTATTGTAATTCTGCTATACAAACATTGGATCACATTGTATTTGATTGTCCTAATTTTGCTCTTCAAAGGATCATTTTAGTTGATCGCCTGCTAGGTATTTATGAAAATGCTGAAGATATCCCGCGCTCGCTTCAGCAACTTTTGACGAAAAAAGATTGTTTTTTACCAATTTACGATTTTATTGTATCAACTGTTGATGAAATTTGAATTTGACAACTACTACACTTTTGACATAAAATTATATGATATTGAGATATTGAGATAATATTAAATAAAACATGAAAGAAGACTCGGCTCCGGTCTAACAAAAGGTACTGAACTTGAATATATTAAAAGAAGACTTGGCTTACGCCTAACTATTGGTTATTGAAGACATTGATAAAAATAAGACTTGGTTTCGGCCTGACTATTGGATATTGAAGACATTGAATAAAGAAGACATGGTTTCGGCCTTGATTATATTATAGAAAGACAAGAAAGAAAAAAAAAGAAGAATTGGAAGAAAAAGAAAACTAAATCAGACTTGGCTGTATGGGCTCAGCTCCCTTTGCCTGTCCCAAAGAGGGACGAAAAGAACCAAAAAAAAAAACTCTTTGGTCTTCATTCTTGCTGTTGTTTATTTTTAATTAAACATTTCTACGTATTTCGCTGCGCCTGCACTCCAGTCTCCATGGTCGTAAGCAGAAACTGCAGGATACCACCTGCTACTTTCCAGACGTGCATACAACGTATTTGTACGCATTGCAAGTGTGTTTTGCTATAATAAAAATACTTATTTGATCTTGTGATCACAACTCATCTGTTTGTAAATTAAAAGATGGAAAAACTGCCAATGTGCAGGATATGTTTAGCGGAGAACGTCCGCATGTATGTAGTGGTCAACAGGAACTTGCACAGACTATATGAGAAACTGACTGATATACCAGTAAGTTGATATTTTATTATGAGTGAAGTAAATAACCTAATAAGTTTTTGATGCACCTCGTAAATGAAGATCGATGATGGTGTGTATTAAGTCGCCAGTCTGTCTTGAGTAAGAGTAGTGATCATTACTAATTTCTTTGCGCAGATTTGCGCAGAAAGCATTCTTCTTCTACTTCGTCGTTAAACGTCTTGACAGAGTGGTCGTGGTCATCACATGTGGTGTGGTGGCGAGCCAGTGACAGCCCTTCTCATACACTCGTGAAGTAGACCATTAAGTGCAGTTTTGACCAGTTCTGACCTTGGAAATTATTAAGAGTCACTAACTGTTGGCTTCTACAGCATTTTATTATGATGCAACAGAAAAACTTGTGGATATTTAACATTTGTAAAACACGAAACACAACTACACATTCAAACATCACAACACGCAACACACCGTCACTCTCCTAAACTCAACATTCGGTACACATGACACTTATCCCCAAATGTATTATTATATCATTTTTATTCCTGGACTGCCTCATTGGTCTACTGCTAATCATGAGGATTGATTCCTAGGTCGGGCAAAGTTTTATTGGGTTTTTCCATCTGGAATTATCCAGTGGCAGTCCGGAGTCTGGAATTATGCCTGGTTGATGGCAATAGGCTCGCCCCCTATTACATGGGACTTAAACATAACTGGCGAAATGTGGGTGTACTAAAACTAAACATTTCCCAAACTTTTGGAAAAACAAGGCATGATGTTATGTATGTTTTATTTTCTTTAAATTCTTGTTAACATCATCATCAGCAGCTCACGATGTTCCCACTGCTGAGATACAGGCCTCCTCTTGGTTGGAGGGAGTGAGCTATAATCTACCATTTGGTCGCAGTGCAGGTTGATAGAGGGCACATGTCTTCAATTTTTTTGTTCTTAGACGTGCCATTGTCCTCACTATGTTTTCCTTAACTTTTTGAGAGCAGTGGTGATGCAATAATTTAAAATAAAGTGCCTGAGTTCACACCGATGACCTACAACTCGTAAGTGGTGGCTGTTAGCACTTTTCTTGTTATCATACCTTTCATGTATTAATCTTGGAACAACCAACCCTCTCACTAGTTCTGATGTTGGAAGTTGCATCAGTTTTACTTGCAGGTATCATCATTTAATATTGTTTTGTCTATGTATATTTTTTGTTATTTGTTCCCAATCAACACATAAACAATTACTTTATAGAATAGAAGTATTTTCTTCATAATAGTGTAAGACATATTTTGTTGCAGTTTATAACAAAAGATCACAGACCTATTCTTGCTTGTTTCTTCTGCTGCGCGAAACTAAAGCAATGCTACAAATTACTGAGACAATGTCTGAAAGCCGAGGAGCTGTTCATTCAGAAGTTGAATGAAGATTGGACGGTGAGGCATTCTTTGTCAGCCATTTATTCTTCTAATTTCAGTATAATGTAGAAGTAATCTCTCAAACTAGGAGGCGGGGCGCGTGAGGGAGTGGCTGTCTCCCGGCCACCGCAGGCGCGAGCTTGCGGGCGGCGAGCAATGGGTAGCTCGTCACCTGGTAAGGGCCAGGCTCGGGTCCACGGCGCATAGTTTTCCACGCGCGCCTCAGCAGCACTGAAGGGGTCTGCTAGGACCGATGACTGCCAGGGTCGCGAGATTGTTCGAAAGAGATACCGTGACCCTGGCACATGGGCAACTGAAGGAACACGGGTGGGTTTTAGTCAGTAAACGTCTGACACGCCCTCGCGCTCCGCCCAGAGTGGGAGAAGTCATTTGATGATTTACTATCTAAAAAATAAAAAACTCTCAAGCTCGTACCTATTATGCCTGGATTTCACTATCAAGTGTTGAAACATACGCTTTAGTCATATGTAGGTGTTTACAATAATAATTACATGTTGTACTCCACGTAATACAGCTACAACGTTTGTATGGAACTAGAATGTGGCTGTCTTACAACAGTTCTGTTTTATGACGGCACGAGCTGTGCAACAATAGCTTGTGCAGTGGTCAGGTTACATTGGACCTACTTCATCATTTCAGCCATGAGACGTCCACTGCTGGACATAGGCCTCCCAGAATTTCGGGGCTTCGCCATAATCGCCACGCTTGGCAGGCGGGTTGTCGATCGCAGTCTGGTGGTAAAATGCATAGAGAACGCTGCTGCCCATTGTCTAGTAAGTACCTACTGAATTATCCTCATTTGTGGTGGCTCTTTTAAGGGAATTTTGTATGATGAAAAACAGATTGGCTTTTGGGACGGTGGTCACAAGCATGTTTTCCTAATATGTACTATAATCATCTATTTACAGCTTAATCCTGTAATGAAACAAAACCAGTTGGAGTTTTTCAATGGGTTTATTAAATCTCCGATAAAGCTCATGAATATTGTTGATGAATGTCAAACAGAAAGCGTGGCTACCCAAGTAGACTTACCAGCTGTTTGTGAGGGAGCAGAGGACATTATTGAGCCAAAGGAGGAACATCAAGGTAAGCTTTTAAGCACAAAAATAACAATTTAAGGTATAATCTGTAAATTAGTTGTAATATGAAAGAAACAATTGTAAATAATCCTAAAGCACGTTATATTAAATAAGTAATCATCTTCATCATTACAGCCGAAAGACGTCCATTGCTGGACATAAGCCTCCCCCAATCGAAGGACTTTGTCATAATCGCCACGCTTGGCAGGCGGGTTGGCGATCGCAGTATGGTGTTTTGCTTGCACTTCAAGCCTTAAATGGAACGCCTCAGAGCGAGGTAACGCCGCATGAGTCATGTTTTTTCGTGCGTGCAGCCGGCTCTATCGAATTATAAGACGTTGCGTTGTCACGTCAAAAATAAGAGTACATAATTCAAATATGTCAAAATTTGTTTCTTGAATAACTAAGGGCTGAAATGCACTAGGGGCTGGCCGTGACGCGGCGTGTCGTTGCGGTTGGCCGCAGTTTAAACGGTCTGCCGCAACGGCACGCCGTATTCCGGATAACCGTATCGTCGCGGTTCTGTAGCGGTCCGCCGCATTTCGTCGTCAGTGCTTCTAGACATGTTGGTCATGATGAACGTAGAAGAAGTTGCTGTAGTTATTTATTTAAATTATCGTGGGAAACGTCGTCGTAAAAATAAACATCGATTTTGGATACACCCTCTACTGGAGACATGACATGGTAGCAAAGAGTTTCAGCGCTTGCTGCACACCGGGCCGAGTGCGTGGTGCGGCCGGTGCGGCCCACCGCAGCTCCAAGACTACCGGAGCGGTTGACGGCTGGCCGCAACTCAGTGCGTTGGTATCAAGCGGTTTCATATAAAAATTGAAGTGCGGCCAATCGCAACAGCACGCCGCGTCACGGCCTGCCTCTAGTGTGTTTCAGCTCTAATAGTCGCCAAGCAAAACGTAGCGAGCAGAAAATAATTGAAAATAAATGAGTAACCTCTTGACTGTTTCTGTTTACAGAGATAAAATCGGATTTAGACGACAGCTGTCTAGATATAGCACGACACCAGTCTGAGTCAGATTTCGATGATGATGTAGTGATGATTAACTCTGAAGAGGAAGAACAACAAGAAGTATCTAAGATGACACTAGGAGCCAGTGAGACAAGTAAGTGTAGGGTAGTTAATCTATATGTAAACAAATACCAATAGTTCACCTCAAATGAAGTTACCTATTCGTTACCGAGTTCTGTCCATAGGACTGTATGAACTGTTTCTCGAAGTGACAAAGTCAAAGTCAAAGCATTTATTTCAAATAGCTCATAAAAGGTACTTTTGAACGTCAACAGTTACATTAAAATAGAATTGATTCTAGTCGCCCCTTCCAAAAGGTGGATTCGTATGGAGAAGAATGGGGAAGAAACTCCACCGTTACTCTTTTAAAATGATTTTCAATATTTGTATAAGTATAATATTTATATATATAATTATATGTGAAGACGATGCACCTAGAATAAAATTACCATACAACAACAGGTAAAAGAATTGAAAATGAAGCAAAGACAGATAAATTAATTATATGATAGATACATGATGCTCACATATTTACAAACATTGCAAAGGCAAGTATACGAATTCCCTAACATTTTAACAAGTTACAAGTCAGTGTATGAAGTAAATAATTATAGTAATCACAGAATGTCATAAAAGAAAAATCTAAACTATACAATTAAGTTAGCAACCAGTTTGATAGACTCTAAGACTGTCCTCTGGAGCAAGACCGGCCGGATGTTGCCAAGCATTCTTATCTTGAATGTAATCCTCTAATTTGTAATAAGCTCTTTTACAAAGTGTACTTTTAATATAAGATTTAAACCTTTTTTTATTTAATTCCATCATTAACATATGATACACTAGGACCTCTCTCTTTGCCTAGCCTTATCCCATTTAATTTGGGGTCGGCTCTCCTCGTAATTTTTCGCCAGATGTTTTGCTTCTGGGTCGTCGAGTCATTCACTTTGGCTTGCTTCAGGTCATTGTTGACTACAGACAACCAAGTGAGAATGGGTCTACCTCGCTTCTTTGGACCTGTGTTCATGTCGAGGACTTGCTTAGTCATGTGTTCCTTGGGTGGGCACGCTTCAGAGAGCTTTTCTTCTATTCAGTATGTTCGTTCCTTACTCTGTCCTCAAGAGTGACCCCTTCTGCCCATCTCGGTGGCGATCGCCGGGCAGTTTAGAAGCACGTGCTCTGCTGTCTCGTCGTCCTCAATGCAGGCCCTGCACAGCAGACTGTCTGTAACTCCTATGACAAATAGATGTTTATTGAACGACCCATGGCCAGTTATTGCTGCTGTAACCATACGCAGCTGTCGTTTGTCTAACCGGAGGACCTGTTTAGTGAGGCGGGCATCGATGCTAGGAAGCGCTTCCTTGGCCTGCCTGCACTCACTTTGGTCCACCCATACCTTACAGTGTAGATCCCTGGTACGTTTTCTTACCAGAGAGCGTAGGAACCCAAAGGGGAGTGGCGCGATGGGTTCTGGTCCCACCGGTGTCATGCTCGACCCCCTTCTGGCAAGTTCATCGGCGGCATCGTTACCTAGCGAACCGCTGTGTCCTTTTATCCATTGAATAGTTATATTATTGAGGCTACCCACCTGGTTGAGGCGCTGGTGGCACTCGTATATTAGAGAGTCAATCGAGTGACTGTCCAGCGCTTGCAGAACAGCCATACTGTCTGAGAGTATGCGGATCGAGTGGTCTTTAACTGCCCTGGCCATAATGGCTGAGGCGGCAAGAGTGATCCCAATGCCTTCAGCCTGGAACACTGTGTTGTGAACTCCTAATGGTGTGGCTATATGTATGTTGAAGTCCTGCGAGAAGACCCAAGCACCTGTGCCACTGTCTGTTTTTGATCCGTCCGTGAAGATGCGCAGCTCAGTGGGGCGCAGACCCTCACACCGGCGATCTTCGTGAAGCTGGATTCTGTATTTTTTTATCAAAAACTAGCTCTGTCCGCAACTTCGTCCGCGTCAAATTTTTGCTCCCCTGACCCTTCCCGTCGCATCGATGTGACTGCTAGTTTTCGGCCATTTTTCGTTGCTGCTCGCTCTTTTTGAGTTATAGTGAGTCAACCTTAAAAGATAGACATATGCTCTCGCGGACTTTTTTTAGAACTTTTTAAAAGGAACAATTCCGTCATACATGATTTTTGCGTTACTTTAACCGTTTACGCAGCGCACGCAACGGAAACTCTCAAAAGGAATAAATTTTCCCCGTTTTTGCAACATTTTTCATTACTGCTCCGCTCCTCTTAGTTGTAGCGTGATGTTATATAGCCTATAGCCTCCCTCGATAAAAAGGCTACCCAACACAAAAAGAAATTTTTCAATTCGGACCAGTAGTTCCTGAGACTAGCGCGTTCAATCAAACAAACAAACAAACAAACAAACAAACAAACAAACAAAATCTTCAGTTTTATAATATTATAATAAAATATATAAATATATATATATAATATATATATATATATATAATATATATATATATATATAATATATATATATCATCATCATCATCATTACAGCCGTAAGACGTCCACTGCTGGACTCAGGCCTCCCCCAATTTGAGGGGCTTTGCCATAATCGCCACGCTTGGCAGGCGGGTTGGCGATCGCAGTGTGGGTGATTTGTGATCGCATATTATTATTATATATAATATATAATAATAATATATATATAATATATAGTATAGATGAACTGTTTGGGTACCCGGTCATTTATAGCCTTGGTGATGGGGAACTCATTGTTGAGTTCCTTAAGCAAGAGGTTGGTTGCGTCCAGACGCGCCGCCGCCATCGTGGCTTCCTGCTGTATGAATAGGTGGAGCGGTGGTAATCCCAACATGGCGTCCATGGCGGCAGTCGGAGTAGTCCTCATGCAGCCCGTGACGACCATGCAGGCTAGTCTTTGGATGCGTTGCAGTTTGTTGCAGGCTGTAATAAGCTTGGTGATCATGGGTCGGATCACTACGGTCTACAGCCAAAGTATGATTTTGGGGGATAGGCCCCACTTCTTACCTATCATTTTCCTGCATTGCCAGAATGTGATGGAGGCCCTGTTTAGTTTGCTGTCTAAATGACTACTCCAGTTTAACTTACTGTCAAGAATGACCCCGAGGTACTTGACTTCGTAGGCCAGCTGAAGTTCTGTATTGAACAATTTCGGTAGGCGGAAGGGGCCTAAAGCTCGCTTATGGGTGAACATGACTAGCTCAGTTTTAGTGGGGTTCACTGAGAGGTCATATTCTCTGCACCATCTCTCGACGATACGTAGTGCTTGTTGGGTGAGGTTAAAGATCGTGCTCGTCACCTTCCCTGAGACAAGGATGGCGAGGTCGTCCGCATAACCTATTGTGTAGTAGTGATTGGCATTGAGTCTGGCGATTAATTCGTTAATCACCAAATTCCATAGAAGGGGTGACAGCACCCCTCCCTGGGGGCAGCCTCTGGCAATCATGGCCAGTTGCTGCTCATCCTCTAGGCGAACCACGCGCTTGCTTAGCATGTTTGTGATCCAGTCTATGAGTACCTGTTCAACTCCATGTCTGAAGAGGGCGCTGCTGATGCTGGCGATATTTGTTTTGTCGAAGGCTCCTTCAATGTCTATGAAGGTACCCAGGCAGGTCCCTTTCTGGTGAATCGCTTCCTCTATCTGGCTAACTACCAGATGAAGTGCCGATTCGGTGGATTTACCTGAGCTGTAAGCGTGTTGGTTACCGTGCAGCGGTAGGGTTTTCAGAGCGCCGTCCCTCAGCTCCCTGTCGCACAGCCTTTCCAGGGTTTTTAGCAGAAAAGAAGTCAGGCTGATTGGTCTGTGGGATTTGGCGTTTGTGTAGTCGCCCTTACCTGGTTTAGGGATGAATATTACTTTCACTTCCCTCCATCCTTTGGGAACGTATCTAAAGGCCAGGCACGCTCTCATTAAAGGCACCAGTCTTACTGTGATGAGGGTTCCACCCCACTGTAGTAGGGCGGGGAACACCCCATCTGGTCCGGCGACCTTAAACGGATGGAAGCTCCGGATGGCCTATTGGAGTTTCTCCAATGTGATCACCTTGCTAGCATAAGACCAGTCATTATCAGATGGTGTTTGAGTTGCTTCTTGCCAGTCGATTACTTGCGAGAAAATACATCCAGGGAAGTGTGTTTCAATCAGGACGCGTCTCGTTTCTTCTGGCGAGGATGTGAGTGTGTTGTCTGGTTTTCGAAGGGTGGTAGGCCCAGTTGTGGTTTGTTGTGCCAGTACTTTCCTTGCCCTGTTTGCTTCCTGGCAGGACTCAATGCTACCAGTGTATTTTCGCCATCCCGAGGTGCTCCTGAACCTGATGCATTTTTTGTAGCAGGATTTGGCTGCGTAGTACTCTCTGTAGTGGTAGTGGAGTCGTCTCTGGGCAGGCAGTTCTGTAGCTGTCTATTATTGATTTAGTGAGGTATTCTACTTGTACCTCAATCTGTGTAGTGTCCGCAAATGGCGTCGGATCGCTTGATGTCGCAAGTCTGGATTCTAGGCTGCGTGTGTAGGTACCACGATCTGTGATCCGCGGTTTGCGGCGCGGAGCTGCTGGCGGGACAGAGGCCTGGATGTCGAAGCGGATCCATCTGTGGTCGGAGCAGGAAGCCTCCCTGGAGACCTGCCAACCAGTGGTAATTTCCGCCGCGGCCTCTGTTGCCAGAGTGAGATCTATGATTGTGCGGCTTCGTCTGGTTACGAAAGTCGGTTCGGAGCCTGTGTTTAGTAGGGATAGGTTAGTCGAGAATAAGTAATCAACCAAGGCCTTACCCCTTTCGTTTTGCGTGTCCATACCCCACAGCTGGTGATGAGCATTGGCATCAGCACCGATGATGACCTCTCGCAAGCCCGGATCTCTCGCAATGGCTCACGAGGCGAGCGAGGTCATGCGGGGGCGGCGCTTCCGCTTCAGGCATGTAGACCGAAGCGAAGACGATTGCCATCTCCATGGCGCCGTCACGCTGTATAAGCAGCTTCACTGCAGAGATATCTCTGCAACAGAATTCAGTTAGAAGCTGTGTTTTAAGGTTACCTGTGACTAGATACACGACCTGGGTTGGTCATGATCAGTAGTGACCAGGAGCTTGCCTCCAAGATTGGAGAGTCCTTGTATGCGGCCCGCTCTAATCCACGGCTCCTGGATCAGGGCGATGGCCGTGTGTTGAACCTCCAACCACTTCCGGAGCTGAGCCGTTGCGGTCTGACTGTGGTGGAGGTTTGCCTGGAGGATTTTACAATTTGACGAAGAGGACGCTATTGCTGGTCGGTTCCTCATCGTCATCCTCCAGGTTGAGCCCGGCAAACAGGCCGCCCTCGTCGAAGCCATCCTCCCCCTGGTGCGAAGCCGGGGACAGGGTTATTTCGTCCGATTCCGCGCCCGAAGGAGGGCTAGCGTCCAGGGTGGCGGTAGTTGGAGCAGCCGATTCCGCTACAGCGGGTTCGGCCACGACTGCCTCCGGGTTGTTTGCTGGGGGAGTCGACTTCCCCGCTGGTGTCTCTGGCTGCTGCGCCAGAGATTCGGAGATGGTGCCGGTGGCGGGGTCCCATCCCTGGAGGACGTCGGTGAACCTGCCGTTCCTACCTTGGAACTGAAGGTACACCTTCCCTGCCCCCAAAGATAGACGGCGCCCCGCGCCCATCAGGGTTGGGATTTGGTCTACCGGGACACCGACCACCACGAACCATGCCAAGGCCTGTTTGTCGGCATGCAGCAGCAACCAGCGCGTTATGTCGACCCAGGGATTCTGGTAACTGAGAGCACGGCCAATATTGGTCGGCTCTCCGAGGACCCCCTGCTCGTCCGGGATCACGATGCCACATCGTGCCCGTCTTAGGATCTCCGACTGACTCTTGACTACTAACGTTAAGTTAGTTGGGAGAGTCATATCGGAGACTGTTTTCCTTAGCTAGGCTAAGGTGTGGTCGTTCTCGCACCACAGTTTAAGAACACCACCGGCGAATAGCGGCTTTGCGTTGAAAGTCGGCGCCTTGGTGTCCTTTTGGGGGAGCAGGCCTCGAGTAAAATCTGCTTCTGGATAGCAGCGAGCACTTGATCCGATACGTCCTTGCTGATGACTCCGGTGCGGTCACAGGTGACCGCTACGTCGAGGGTGGCATTGGCAGCTTGGGCGTAGCTTCTTTGAGCAACCCGTTTGGATTGATCAAGACGCGGCCGCTTATGCTCTCCACGAGGTGTAATGGTCTCGTTGAGAGCTCGCTTAGCCGCGGCCTGATCCTTCCCTCCGGGTTGCTGTGTTTTTACCGGCGCACTGGATGAGGGTCGGCTGGTCGTGGGACGGTTTAGGCCGGCCTCTGCCTGCGACCGTTTTCCAGCGGCAAAGTTCAGCTGCCCGCTACTCGGTTTGACCGAACTAGCGGCAGTGGCCTGGTTGTTTTGGGGCCCTTTACCTTGCCTCTTGCGAGCCTGGCGGCGCTCCTTACGCGTCATACGCTGTGCTGTGGCAGCTGGCATGAGGAGTTTGTACAAGGGCAACGGGCTTGTTGAGTCCTTTTACCCTTGCCCTTGCCCCGCTTCTGTGCAACCTTCCAGACGCGAGAGATCGCGTCCTCGTGGCTGTCTGTCACCCCCATGTTGGTGGTGGTTGTTTGTTTTTGTTGTTATTAATTAAGTAAATAGCTATAAATTAAATTACTAGAATAATTGAAGAAACGTGAATTTAAAATTATTTTGTTGATTGTATTTTTAAGAAAATTACCTACGCAAAACCAAAGATTCTTTCATTTTTAGACAATTTTTCCAAATCTCCACTCATCTTAAAAAGTGCTCCTTTTGCGAAGTGCACCACTTGCGTAGTGTGCAGTATGAGAAGTGCACCAGTTGCTAAGTTCACTATTTGAGCATGGTGTATAAGTTGAGATGTGCACCAAATGCGTCAAACCCGAGGATAGGTATTATATTACAACCTCAATTTAGATAGAAGTTTACATACATAACATAACATCACGCCTTGTTTCCCCGAAGGGTTAGGCAGAGGTGTACTTGTAGTAAACCCACATTTCGCCAGTTATGTTTAAGTACCATGTAATAGGGGGTGAGCCTATTGCCATCAACCGGGCACAAATCCAGACTCCAGGCTGCTACTGAGTAATTCCAGATGGAAAAACCCAATAACACGTTGCTCGATCTGGGAATCGAACCTAGGACCTCATGCTCAGCAGTAGCGCTTGCTACCACTAGACCAATGAGGCAGTAGATAGAAGTTGTTTCAATTTAACCTTTTCACCGCCAACGTACGCAGAACGCGATTCCTCGCCAGCGCCACGCTATAAATGTATAACGAAATATATAGTAAACAGTAGTGATGAGGGTATCGTCATATCGATGAATGAGATTTATACGCGTTAAGTTAAATTTTAATTATAATTTTACTGATAAAAATAAAAATTGATTAAATATTTCCATATTTATCTTGTTTCACAGTATCCTATAAAGAAAAAACAGTATAAATTATAAGTATCAAAGAAACTAATACATAAGAGAAGAAAGAAGAAAGAGAAGAAAGTCATTTTGAATGATTTTCATATTTTACCTACGAGTGGTCATTCGGGGATACGCCGGATGGTAAATAATATAAAGAAATATTATTATTGGCCGTCTATTGAGAAAGACGTAGTGGAATACGTTGGTAAATGTGATAAGTGTAAGAAACAAAAGTTTTCGAAACATGTTAGAGAACCAATGACAATTACAACAACTGCATCTTCATCTTTTGAGAAGATTTATTTAGATATAGTAGGTCCACTTGATAGGGATGAAAGAGGTAATGTTTACATATTGACTCTACAATGTGAGCCAACGAAATTTGTCGAGGCTTATCCGTTACAGAATAAGTCCGCAGATGAAGTAACAAAAGCTTTAGCAGAGAATTTTGTTTTGAGATATGGAATACCAGGAACAATTGCTTCAGATAGGGGTTCTGAGTTCATTTCAAAAGTGATGGTTAAGCTATGTAATATTTTAAATATCAATAAAATCCAATCAACATCATATCATCATGAGAGTATAGGATCTATGGAGAATGTTCATAAAACTTTAGGAGCATATTCACCTGCCGCCGGCTGCCGCCTGCCTGCTGTTTGCCTGCTTTACCTGCTTATACCTGTACCTACATTCATAGCAAATAAAGTACTGATTCTGATTCTGATTCTGATTCTGATAACTCAATAATAGGTTTAGGAAATGAGGTACATCTCTATTTGTTTCATCAAGTCATTCTTTGACTTCATTTCAAGTCCTTAACGCTCAGAGCACGTTAAATTCAATTCTGATTAGGGATGTAGTCTATGGTCATTTTTCTATTTTTGTCTACTTTTTTCTACACCCATCGGTGCGGCTCGCTACAGCTCAAGCGGCTTCTAGCGCGTGAGGGCTGCTTCGGGTGCCTGAGAACTGCCACGGCAGTCGTAAGCATTCTTAAGGACGTCGAAGCTGGTTTCGTGGCAGACACGTCGCAGAACAGTTATAAAGTTCACCGCGCGCGCCTCCGTTAGCTTGGAAACATAGAGAGGAAAATAAAGGCAACAGCCTTATTCATTACACATAAGTATAGGTTCGTTTTACTTGACGATGACAGAAGAAAAGTTTTTATTCTATAAAATCTTCTTTTTTGCCTATTTCTTTACTCCGATAAAGATCCGATTAGTACCTGCAGCCTGCACTATGCCAAAGTGACCTTGACAGCCGTACGTTTATGACGTCACAGAACGACTTCTATAATAGTCCGTGGCGCTCGGGGCACTGACAACCATAGAATAACAATCGTTTTGTAGAGATGGGAATATAATTATCGACAAGTATTGCTAATAATTATTTAATTCGAGTCGGCACCCATCTGAAGGTCGAAATTAGTATATTTCCCTTTGTTATAAAGTAATTCATCATCAAAATCAAAATCAAAATCAAAAGTCATTTATTCAAACTAGGCTGAGAGTCAGCACTTTTTGAACGTCAAAGTTACAAAAGACAGTCCCCCCAAAACGCCCGCCCTTCGACACTTCCTAGTGCTTTAGCTGGGAAGAAGAAGTGGCGGAACAAACTCCCCAGCATCATCATTTCAGCCGTAATACGTCCACTGCTGGACATGACCTCCCCCAATTTGGGGGGCTTTGCCATAATCGCCACGCTTGGCAGGCGGATTGGCGATCGCAGTATGGTGGTAAAATGCATAGAGAACGCTGCTGCCCATTCTCTAGTAAGTCCCTTAGTCGCCTCTTACTACACCCACGGGAAGAAATGGGGTGATGCTATTCTTTACGTCCGGCACCACACGGAACATAAAGTAATTAGCGAAAACAATTTGAATATATGAACTTATTCATATTTTACTGACCTCAAATTTTTTACGATAATAAAATTTATAAAAAATTCAACGGGTGAAATCAAACAGTGATAACTTTCGCGTCACATCACTGGCCGACATTCTGGGGACATTAAAAATGTTCGGAGTTTTTGTTTTTACCAATTTTAAGACAAATAACGGCTTTTTTGTGTGGAAAAATACAAAAAAAAGGCTATTAGACTGCTATATTAAATAATAAAATGAAAAAACCTGTTAAATACAGTTTTTTATAACAGTTAAAATGAAGAGCTTCTATAGAAGTCGTGGCGCTGGTGGCACGAAAATCTGGAACTTCTATTGAAGTCCGTGGCGGTGAAAAGGTTAATTATGGTAGAAGATCCATCATTGTGCAATACTCTGTTATTCAAGCGACCGTTATTGTCGCTTGAATAACATGCTTATATAGCCATCGTGTGATAAGACCTAAATATACATTCGTATATCGTCGCTTGAATGTGCCAATAATTCCCTTGAACAAAGTTTGTTTAAACTTTGATGAGATAGTTTTGGAATAGACCATATTATGTCAACATTAGTACAATATTTTGTACTGCATGTCTCTTGTGATTAAAGGTCTTCACACAGCGAGCGCGGCGTGACCGGGCGCGACGTGACGTGGCGCCGCCGCCGGCGCGGCGAGAGCCTTCACACTGCGGGCGCGATCACGTCCCGTTCCGCCGGCACACATATACAATACAAACAGTGTAACGCGAGTGTCAAGACGGACTAAACAATCTTGAGCCGTTAGAATTATAATGCGGTATTTAGAGATTTATGAAAATAGTTATTTTCATTTATCCAGTATTTGTATTTTAAATAAAAATATATGTTATGTAAAGTACATATATGATAAAAATAAAGCAAAAACATATTATTGTCAAGTAATAATGACTTACACTTCGTTAAATAAATATTTATCATAAAGGCATTGATCTTGCCTTTCTAGGATCTATGATTTCTGGCAATACGCAATTATGGTACGGCTGCAGAGTGTTTATTTTACCTTTTTTTGACACAATGGTATAAACGACCCTCACACTCCATTGCTAGACAATTAAAACAAAAATATAATATGATTCTACAATCTATTAAAATAATACTTGATAATAAACGAAACTCTTATCTTTTACAAAAATAAATAAATGGGAAGACTAGCAAAATGTTGTAGTCGTAGTATATTTTTGCGTTCACGATACGAGCGTACTACTACATACGTAAACCATACAACACTAAGTGATGCACAGTAAATCGAAACTGCTATATGAGGGACATTCGATTTTTTTTAGAAATTGCAATTTTTTAAATACTTATCGAAAGATCTCGTCATTCCGATAAATAATTATCATTACAAGTAGCAAAATATCTAAAATATTGTTTCCGGAAAAATATTTTAGATATTTTTGTAAGATTTGAAACAGAAACTGCTTAAATTTGGCCATGTCTTGTAAGACCAGGCTTTCAAACTACTATATTCTTATTCTTTGACTTGCTGGCTATAATTCTACGCTATCAGCGCGTGCTCATAGTTGCCCGTTCAAGAGTTATGAGGTTCGGAAAAATGAAAAAAAGTAAGTCAAAAGTACTTTTTCACTAATAATATTTTGGGGACATAGGTGAAAGGATCTGTGTCCTCTTACAAGTATTGTAGGTGAGGTTGTGGAAGCCGGAAGTAAGAATCATGCTTGTAGGTAAATAATATTATAAAAATAAAAAATAAAATAAGTTTATTACATATCATTTTAGCTTACATTGCATATCGAGGAGTCTCCATTTAGGCATAGAAATACCTGTAGTTGAAGGCTCCGCTCTTCCCTTGCATTATAAATATGTATACAAACAACAAAAGAGAAAAAAAAAGTAAGAAAGAAAATACGATCTTTTGTACATATACGTGAGTGTGATTGTATGTGTGTGTGAGTGAGTGTGATGGATTGTCTATGATATGATATGATATTATAGTTATCACACACGTAGTGGTTTAGAATTACATACACTATTTAACACAGTTATATAAGTAATTAAACGAATAGGGCATAGATAGAACATTAAAACATTTATAATTAGCAGTTTCTGTTTCATTCCATAAAAAAAAATCTAAAATATTTTTTTTCCGGGCGACCTATCAGTTTTAGAGAAAAACTTGCAATGACAATAATTGTCTTATATTGTCTCGTTCTTATCGAAATATCTCGTCATTCCAATGAATAATTATTATTCATTGGAATGACGAGATATTTCGATAAGAACATATAAAAAAAAACAATTTGTAATTAAAAATGAATGTCCCTCATATAGCAGTTTCGATCCACTGTGCACCGGCGCCCCGCCCCGCCCCGTCTGAGTTGTATTCCTACTCGGCGCGGCGGCGGCGTGACCGGTCGCGCCGAGTGCTCTGTGTGAAGGCGTCCGTAATATCTAGTACATTACAACTACTCAGCGTCGCTTCGCCGTCACGTCACGCCGCGCCCCGCCCGCTTTGTGAAGACACCTTAAGTGTTGTTTAATGTTCCCAGTAATTCCTCCTTTTACGTCCTAGTTTAAATCATGCAAGGCATTGTTATTTTGATTCGTGTGAATGGCAAACTTCTTCCTCTATTGTACTTAACAGATTTATAATCACAGGGGCGGCCGTCGCAGAGAAAACAAAACTAGACATACGAAGAATAACACAACAAGATCCAATAACTGTTGAGAAAATGAAAACAGACAAATCAGACTCAGAAGTTATCAGGGCAACTGCAAAACGTGCGTCCCAATCTGGTATTGAGTTCAGAGACCCTTACGAATGTGACCAGCGTAATTTAAATGGAGTAAACAAGGTAATAACACAAGTTAGTGACAAGCCCACTTGTGCGGTATGCCGACGTAGTTTTAGTTGCAAGAGCTTTTTAACAAAACATATTCGTGAAAAACACATTGGTAAAAAACCTAACAATTGTGATGTATGTCGGCGTAATTTTATTGAAATAAATAGTATCATAAATCATAATCGTGTACAGAATGTGGAAAAACCCTTTGAGTGTGATGTATGCCACCGTAGTTTTTATTCAAAGTATCATTTAAAAGACCATTTTCGTATACACACTGGTGAAAAACCTCATACGTGTCATGTATGTCAGCGTACTTTTAGTAAAAAGGGTAATTTGAATAAACATATTCGTATACACACTGGTAAAGAACACTCTTTTGAGAATTTAATTTTAGTCACAAGGGTGAATTAAAAAATTCGTATACTCATGGTCCAAAAACTCAAGGGGCCATCCATAAATTACGTCACACGTTAAGGGGGAGGGCGGGAGTCGACGAAGTGTGACATTGTGTGACAAGGGGGTGGAAGGGGTCCTAAATTTCATGACGTCACATTTCAAAATCTATTTTAATCTAAGTGCTAAGCAATAGTGAATCTTACAAATTAATGTGATACAACATACATAATTGTTTAGCATAACATTATTTTTTTATGGAAAATATTTTAACGGCTCATTCTGAATCTTCTTATTCTTCTATACACCGTGTCATTTTAGTCGTCTTACAAAGGTTGTCCACTCAATGTATCCGACATAATATACCTCTAGGCGTGATTAAAAATGTGTTACCATTAACTAAGACAATACGTACTAAGAAAAATAAATAATGCATTAGAATTATTATGAAACATCATTTTAATAATGTTTAAGCATTAGACGGTAGAGAATATACCTACCCAGCCGCGCATGAGTCGACTAGATCATTCCATCTCCATTTTCCATGAGACAAAATATAAATTTAAAACTACGTCCAGCGTCATCCATCACAACAAATATTTTTTCATCCCCCCATCTCGGAAAGAGTATTTTTGCCTTTCGATATCTGAGTGCAAAAGCCGTTTTTATCCGCTAGAGGATAAAGTAAATTGAATTTAGAACATCGTGTGCATTAAGTTTGTGAATTCAAAACATCATTAAACCTATTTACTTCTACCTCCATGGTGCCGAATTTATCATACAACATTTTTTAATTTGTTAAAAACTCAGACTCGGACCCTTCTTGGTCTACTTTTCTTTAAATTGCTTAGCGCGCGCCATTTTCTTTAAACGTCATATTGTTAAAACCTTAGGTTAAAAACAAGAAACTTGAAAACAAGTGAAAAACCTAAAATGAGTAATTCTAGCGACGAGGAAGTTTATATCACAATGTAGTACCTAATAAATATTAATACCTAAACTGAAATAAAAGTATCATGTGATTGTAAATGCTTTTTTGCATTTAGTTATTTCCTCGCTGAGGTGGGATGAAAAGTTACGTGTTGCACTCGAGTGCAAAGATTTTTCACCTCGTGCTCTTTTGATTCCCTCGCTAACGCTCAGGATTCTAAATTTTAAATCACTCGCTGCGCTCGTGATTCAATTTTAGAATCCTTCGCTTCCTCGGTCATCAAAATTGAGCACGCGGTTAAAAAGCAAATTTGCACTCTTGTATAACAAATAACTATAATTTTTTTAGTTAGGTATTCAAATCTTCATTTCTTTCTTATGGATGTGTAGTAGTCATTGGATACATGAAGTGGGCTGCCGCTGTAGGACGAATAAAATGTCACGGTGTATAGAAGAATAAGAATCAAAATATTCTTTGTGCAAACAATGGCTTCAAAGTCACCAGTACATGTTTAGTTTTAGTAATAACTAGGTTGGTAGTTCGTTCACCAGAGTACATTGTTTAGCACATACATTGTGTCTCCTGATATTTATTAAGTAACCAGTTTAAATAGAAGGATCCTGAGGATATATTGAAACTCTTTGTTGAGCGGACTATTAACCTGAACTGCTCTAATTCTAGAGTAGTTTATTGTGTGTTTACAAACCCCCTTCCTGATTGTATGTTTGGCCTGTTAGTCTAGTGGTTAGTGACCCTGACTGCTAAGACTGATGTTGTGGGTTCGATTCCCATCGAGGACAAATCTTTGTGTGATAGAATTAACAATTATTTGTTCTGTGTCTGGATGTAATTTATCTATAATAAATATGTATTTAGAAATATATAAGTATGTTTATCAGTTGTCTGGTTACCATAGTACAGGCTCTGCCTAGTTTCGGATCAGATAACGTTGTCTTGGTTGTCCTAAGATATATATAAGATATATAAAAATGACTGCTTTGAAAAGGTACCGGGTAAAGTGTTGAAGATTTTGAACTCGAACAAGTCCATTAATTAATTAATCATTTGCTGTGATTACAATGTACAGACGCCAGCACATCTAGCTACCCGAAACTGTGAAATTTTCCCAATCCATTCTAGACCTAATGCTTTAGCGATAAAGTTGAAAAACTATTAAAGAAATTTGTACAGATTGTAGTAGCTTCATGCGCTGGCGTCTATACTAGAAACTTAGTTAAATTTTTGGAATTATTCATTCCGTACATATTGGTGCCCAAGATAAAGGCTTGCCTAGTTTGTGGCCAATGTAAAATCTTTGTAAATTTGTTTAGCAACAAGGTTTTTATTATTATTAATAGTGTCAGCAATAACTTATGTCAACTCATCCGTTTTACCTTCTATGACAATGTGTAATGCGTGTTTTTCCGTAATATAAGATAATATATTTCAATTGTGCAGTTTCTTTGACTTATTCCCCTCTTTCTAGCAAGTTATGGGCCAAGTTTAATAGTAATTGCGAAAATAGTTTATTATTTAGATTTTTTTTTTTCTTTTTTTTTTTTGTGGGGCATCTCGTAGTTAATCCTGAAAAGATTGTGACTACTTAAACGGATTGTGGCCCGGCGAGTTCTAAAAAGTTACCTTTTTAGGCCTCCAGCCGGGGCTTATTATACTTAAAAACTAAAGCGAAAGCTCTAAGGGTTACCCCGAGGGTTATTATTTAGAGAATTTAGCGATTATTAAATACGTCGTGACCGGAATAATAAAATTGTAGGGGGAAGTGGGGCAGATTGATTCATAAAAATTGAAAATGTAATAAAATGTGAATAAACATAATATTTTTAGTTTATTTTCAACTCAACGTTTAGCCAAATGTATAAATATTATAATTTCAAGGATAATAATTGTTTATGTTGTGACAGAACGGGAAAAATACGTGTTATGTAAAAAAAATATTTTGAATCATTCTGCCCCACCAACGGGGCACTTAGATACAACACGTGGGGTACTTTAATACAGTGTGAAAGTTGTATGAAATTTGTTAAATTATAAGACATTCTTGAAAATTAACACTTCTTTTATTGTGAAGATACTACATTTAATCAGTCTTACAAATTACTTAATCAAATTAACCGTTTAGAATATTTTGTCTTCAAAAACGCTTGTGACGTATTGGGTGTAAAAGATTCCAGAAAGGCAGATTTTGAGAGTTAAGCTATTTTATATATGGATAGAGTCTTGACAATATTTTGAATGTGCCAATCATTAAAACCTATTTCCAGTTTGCTTTTAAATGGACCAAAAATGCTGACTTCAAACGGTTGTAATTTATGTGACGTATGTGGTGGCAAAAAAAAGATAGATAATCAAAACTTTAGGTGTTGGTAAGACCGTGTTAATGCCTGTTTCATCGAAATTTATTATACGGTCAGGTTCATGTATACATAAGACCTTTATTACCTGTGTTCACAAATAAAGAATAATTGATTGATTGATTGATTGACAGGTGTGAATTTATAGCATTGCATTACATGCTAATAATTATTTAAAAAATCTGCTACTGAGGTCTTATCAAATGCAAAATTTCTTGCGGCACTTGTGTTTTCAGGTTTTCTTAGGTTAAGTTCCTTTTTCCATTTTCTAAATCCTGCTGCCCAATCTTTCCCGGCACGTTTATTTAATTTTTCCAAGAATCTGGATATTTAAATCCTAAATATTTTGCATACTCATAAGCTAAAAATGAAAATTGCTGCAAGGATAACCCATAGTGCATCTTGCTGCAATTCAATAAATATTCTGAAAAGACATTTCCTTGCTGGGCAGTAAATACTTGAGCAACAGTATACTTTGACCCGTACAAATTAGTAGATGACATTTGGATTTCCTCGTAATCTTTTCTGAACTTTTCAACACGATGTTGCAGAGTTGCGATTTGATACCTGATACCTACCATATTTGTCAGCTGCTTTTCGAATAGACAGTACTCTCGAACTCAGCTCTCGAAGTAACTTCTGATATGGCGTGCTTGATCGTTTCTTCATCAATACTACGTCTATCAGTCTTTGGCTTGTACTTGCGAACCATTTTCTAATGACAACAAAGGAATATATAATTTATATTGTTTATATATTTTCACATTTTTTTGGGGCACCTTGAAACAGTTACGGGGCACAATGATGTGTATCATTGTGCCCCGTACTTCACTGTATCTAAGTACCCCAAAAGATATTTTTCAAAATATACGAATTTTGTAAATAAACTAACATTTAAAAAAATCAAAAGTACTAAATCCTTAACATTTGATCCTCTAACTTACATTTGGTGTATATAAACATTCACAGGATCGTACAGAAGACCGTAGAAACACTTTTACAAATTACATATTTTTTTAGTTGATCGCACTCGAAACACGTTACGACTTGTAAATGCCACTAGTTGACTGGCTGACGACGAGATCACATTGGATGCGATCAAACATATGTGTGATCGTTTTAGAGGTGTCACCATTCGAATACATTCAATCGATTTTTAAATAATGCTTGTGTATCTATGTGCCCCTTGCATCATTGTGCCCCACCTCCCCCTAATAATGGCGAACATGATCGCATCTTTTCCGATTGATAAACTAAAAGTAATACAAGATCTTACCACAGTAGGAAATTCTCAATGCGTATGATATTAGTGCATGAGGATTTATGAGTGTTTGTGGGAATCGAAGGAGGTAAAAGATGTAAAGAAAAACTAAAAAGCTTTGGCGAAAATGTCTTTCAGTCCATACCACTCCATGTCTTCATGTTAGGATAGGAATGCAAAGAGTGCATTTAGAATAATTTAAAAAAAAGTGTTTTCAGACAAGGGATGCAAGACATCAGCAGGCGTAGCATGCCAATTCTATCTCTATTCTACCAAGAATAGACAAAGTTATTTCTATTCAATTCGACATCTCTTCGGCCCGAGCACGGGGCGACCCGTAGACTCGGGTTCCTATGAAGACAAAGAAAGTTATTCTTTCCATAGCAAGAGAGTGGTAACTAATGTAATTAAGGTGGATCCGCTAAGGACTTTTTCATTGAATAGTTATACAGTGGGATTAAACGTTCTTAGAGTATTGTATTGATGATTATAATTAATATAATCCTGTAAAAAAATGTACCCCCAACTGAAACTCCAACTCAAAAGTAGAGAAAAATTAGTTGCCATGCTCGACATCGTAGAATTTTGTAGACGGAAGAATAGAAATATTTCCTTTCTTCAGTTTTAACATCGCCGTGCCATTTTTTCCATTCTTCCGGCGACAAAACTCGTTTCTATGGTGGTCATGCTACGCGTTCTGGACGTACTACTCGTCAAGAAAGTACCGGGAAAATATCAATACTACACAAAATGTTACGTTATTCATGCAAAGGGTTTAGCCGGATAAATATGACGATTCTGCCCCCAAATAGAAACCTGTATCGAAACTTATGTTTTATCGACTTGATGAGTATTGAGTAAACACAATTTATGTAAGTTTTGCGATCGGCTTTCGCTTTGACCTTGAGCAAAAATAATCGTACGCATGACTATTTTTCAAAATAGCATATCTCAAAAACTAATTAAGCTAGAGGAATGACACCAATGCGAGGCTTTAGGTTACATTACAGAGTATATTATATATATTTAAAAAAATTTTTAGAATAACTTCTTATACACATTAATTTTTGTTTATGCGAAACCCGAAACACGGGTCTAGTATTTTTATGTAAAGAATCTATGAAAAAAATTTCAAAACTGTATCATTAATAATCACAAAGTTATAAGCTTGTTAAGTTACCTGGTTTTCCACGCAAAAACATATGCATCTAGCGGAGGGCGCCCGCGCCGTCAGCGCGCGCGGCGCCTGTCTCGTCTTGCGCTCATTGATAATAATTTGCCACAGTGATTGTTTATGTATTAGTTGGTGATAAAAATTTTCCATCACACTTGCAGGCTTTGGACTGTCGTAATGGTCCAGTGTAGGTAGATATTATTATGTACTTTATTCATAAATGCAGTAATAAGTGGTAAAATGTAATCAATGCCATTTGTTGCACCTTATGCCAACAACTTAAAGTTCAAAATGGATGAAAATTGATAAACATCGCATTACTGAACCACAGCAGGCTGTAAGCAAATAATAAATTTGTACCCTTGACTATCTTTGCGTGTTTAAAAATGTTAATCATCACTATCTACAATAATTGGCGTAATCACTATTCACTCAAACAAACTGAAGCAACTGTTAAAAAAGGGCCCGTCTTTCTCTTATGCACTGACGCACTGCCACACCACCACAAACAGCTAGTGTACGTACCATCTCCGTATAATGGACGTTTGAGTACGAGTGAGACATGATAATTTTAAAATCTAAACAAAACACTTTAGGCCAGGCCGCCGCGGGGCGGGCGCGCCCGCGCCCGCCCCGCGCGCTCGCGATACGTGCACATCGATCGATGGCATTCGGGCGACTGAGGGGTAGGCATGGGCAAAAAATATCGATATATCGATATATCGATATTTTTCCATACAATTATCGATATACATCGACGATATTTTTAATCACGATATATCGATATTCGATATTTATTTTAGAGTATCGAGTTCGTATCAATTTCGATATTTTTTTTAACGCAACTTTGGTTTCGTGTTTAGTGTTATAAAGTACTCCTTGCATGCTCCTCGCATATCGTTAACTTTAAAAAATCCCGCCACGTTCACCTGATCTAAAAACAATACAAATAGCACGAGCGCAAGAAAACTCTGGGACTTCTTCAATTTGGCCTGGGTGTGAAAAGTTATTATGTCGCCAACAACTGTGCCCGAGGTTCTAAGCTCTGGCTCTGTACCCAATGAACTAAAACAATACCTCGATTAACTTCTCCTTGAGAGAAAAGCTAACCCATTAAAATTTTGGATAAATTGCCAGCATTTCACGCCGGTTCTTTCAGAAGTCGCCCTTAAATACTTAATTTTCTAGGCTTCTTCAGTGTCTTCGGAAAGGGTTGTTTCAGCCGTGATTTGACAGTACCAAACAACAGAAAACGTTTGATAGGCGAGCACATCAAACAGAGGGTGTTCCTAATGTCCATATCTTATGACTACTGGTTTGATTAAATTGAGTATAATTATTTAGGCTCGAGCATTAATAAAAAATACAATTTTCTTCTATTTTCGTCTATTCTTTTTTACGAAGTTTGAATGCTTTGGGAATATATATGAATAATCGCATGATTATTCATACTAAAACTTAAGAACTGACGGTATATCGATATTTTTCACTCGATAATTATCGATACTGTTTAACAATATCGATACGATAAATATCGAAAAATTTTTTCACTTGCCCATCCCTGCACTGACTTTAAACGCATACCACTATACTATTTACCTACTAAAGGCAATGCACTTAATTAATACAAAAAAGAAAAATATTAGAAGCGCAGGATATAACATTACAAGAATAAAATATACGTTAGAATATAACATTTGTCATCATGAGTTGAATCAAAGAAAAAAGATAGATTCTAAGTTGAGGGTAATTTGCGTAATATTTCGCCGAGTTTGCTTATTTCGACCGGTTGAGGGCAGCACGGTCGGTCCGGTGGTAGGTAGAAATTGTCATTCACTCAGAAAGTAGTGATGTGGTAAACGATATCGATTAAATGTGTTTGAATACAATAAGTTATTAGAACTACTTTTACCTATGGATGAAATTAATGGGTTATTATGTTTGGGATTTTCCCCTAAAAATAATTTTCTGGCTGATTTTAAAATGATTTTTTTTGTTGCTGGAAATTTAATTTGTTCATGAACTCGTTTTAAATTTGTACGAAAGGGAGTGTTAAAAGATATTTTGACTGCCTTATTTTGGACAACTTACAACTTATTGTAATGTTTATCAGTCAGGCTACTCCAGGCTGGCGCAGCATATGTCAGACATGGTCGGACGAGGGTGGTATAAATGCGTAACTTAGTGGCTGCGCTTATCTTAGATTTTCTGTTAAGAATAGGTTTTAATGCATTCATAGCCTTCAAACCCTTTTCGCGAAGTGCATCAGTGTTTTCACTCCAGTTAATTTTACTATCTAACACTACACCGAGATATTTGACTGAGCGGGTCCAGGGTAAGGAGTCATTTTTAAATTGAATGCGCCTGGAGGGTGATGATCGTTTACGTGTAAAAAGAATAGCTTCCGTTTTACTGGAGTTTAATTTTAGTTTCCATCTAGTGAAATACGTGTCAAGTAAGTTTACTGCTAGTTGAAGCCGCCCAATTAAATCAACATCCTTTGAAGAAGTATAGGAGGCAGTGTCATCAGCATATATTGCAAGATGAGTTCTAGGTTGCTTAGATATGTCATTAAGATATAAGATGAAGAGGAATGGACCTAAATTTGAACCTTGTGGTACACCAGATACAATTAATTTCGCCATAGAACAGTGTTCACCTATGAAAACTTTGAAATGGCGGTTAAATAGATAGTTTTGGACTATTTTGACAAGTGAGAGAGGAACGCCGTTAATAATTAATTTGTGAAGTAGTGCTTCATGCCAGACGGTGTCAAAAGCTTTTTCTATATCTAGCATTACCATTCCCGTCGATTTGCCTTCATTTAGGTTATGTGCAATATGCTCCGATACCCTGGCCAATTGCTGAGTGGTGGAGTGTGCCTTACAAAATCCAAATTGCTCCTGGTAGCAGTAAATGTTCTGTGACTTTTAACAGACGGGTAAGAATAAGAGACTCAAACAACTTGCCCAGGCATGGTAGCAGGCTTATAGGGCGATAATTTATAGGGATGCTGCCGTCCTTGCCAGGTTTTTTGAGCGCTATTATTTTTGCCATTTTCCAAGCTGTAGGGTAATAGCCTAATCTTAAACAGCTATTAAATATTTTTGTGAGGTAGACCAGGGCCTTTTGAGACAGGTTTTTGAGAAGTCGATTGCTGAGCCCGTCTAGACCCGGGGATTTACGGAGTTTTAATTTAAGTATTATTTTCGAAACTTCCCTAGGTCTAACGAGAAAAAAGTGACTACTTATGTCTTTAGAATTTAATTTCGCCATGGATTCCTTGACAGCAACCTCAGTTTCGAGATCGCTGGTCCACTGGTGAGTGAGACTCATATTACCAGCAAATGCCTCGGCAAAAGCTTCACACTGCTCCGATACTGAGGATGTCATTTGATCGCCTCTGATTTTTAGGGGAGGGATCTTACTGGGATTATGATTGATTGATCGGGCCAAACGCCATACATCATTACTGGGATTATCCACTTTTGAGAGCTTTTCATTCCAAATACTATCATTCAAGGTCTGGATACTAGCTTTGATAGAGTGTTGTAGCTGGTTGACTTTGAAGAACAGTTGACGTCTGAGGAAGATAAATAAAATATAAAATGGAATCTTAAGTAAAAGCCACTGCTTATGCTTTTAAAATGCAACAATATCACTAATAAATACCTATAAATAGCAGTTTCCATTATTTATGTACATTTTCGTTTGCAACAGACTTTCTTCACAGCATAAATACGTTGTTCACAACAAACCGTTTTGTTTCAATGTGCTTTATTCAAAACAGTTTAAACGTCATAAAAATTATAAATTAAATGCGGAATTTATGGCAGTTAAACGACCATAATTGGAACTTTTGCCAAGGTATAATGTTACGAAATAACACTCTTGTTTGTATAAACTTCCGACAGAACGGTTTTTTATGCCCATTAAAAAGTTTTACAGCAATAAAATTGATGGGCCAAGGCACCTTTATAAATTATTCAAAAGCAATATGCGTCGGGTAGCCACTGCAATTTCGGTTGGCCCTCCCGCGACGCCTTGACACGAAAAGATTTCATTTTCCTTTTAAGATCGAGTCGACAATAATCCCATCGTGATGGCCATTCCCACCGTTCCTAATGGCATAACAAACTGAGAGGACAGTGTTTACTATTTCCCTTTTATAGAAAAGCAATTTACGCGGGTTTATGGTAATATTCTTCTCGATTATGCTAAAAAGACCGCAACTTTTTTTCAGTCGTAACGTTGTCTCTACTTTTGCGTCGGTCTCTCAATTTGTATTCAAGAGGACCGTCAAGGCAGTTAGTAATTTGTGAATAAAATATTGCTGAAGTGTGTCCGTAGTCTAAAAATGTTTCTTTAATCCATAACATTACTTTGAAATATGTTTATCATATTTTTAGGTTAACCTCATTCAAATTACCTACTGTTTACATTATACACACGTTCCAATTTTGAATTTTGCAAAAAGGAAAACAGAAAACATTTGAGTAACGTGTGACCTCCTTTCTACGATTAAAAAATTGCCAGTGTCGAATATTGGTTTTTATTTACGTTGTAACATTTTATATATCGTTGCAGTTTGCAATATCATCTAGATTCTAGGTTATATTTACTGTGATACGAATTTATTTTCAGTCGCGTGTTTTATTAGCTAACAGTTTCAAACACTCGTGTTCGCTGGAACCACCTGTTTTGCACTCTTAATATATTATTTAAAGCTTCAGTGAAATTACATTTTATGTTTTTGAGTTCACTTTGAACTACGACTATAAAAGTGAGTAAAAACATAACTACATATTCCAGTGTTAAAAAATACAGATAAATTTCATTTTAGATATGTAAACAAAAACCTCAATTTCTACTAAAAAATATCATCTTTTATATTACCTACACACATGAGTTTTTACCACTCCACCAAACTATGAATAAACTAGATGTAGGCATTCAATGTATCCATTTGTCGGCGCGTTCGCACGGCAAGCGACACGGCACGGCAACGGCAACACGGCAATGCGACATGGCGAATGACGTCACTTCCCCCTTTCCGCGCCCCCTAGCGGCGGTAATGAGCCTCCCAGCCACCTGCCCGGCCGCTTTGACCACACACTTGGAAATTATATTCCCACATTGTATGAAATAAATATTTCGTGTAAGTTCATGAAGGTAATTCAATTATTTGGGATTCATTCTCGCCTTGTTCGTATTGGAAATGTTCATTGGCGTGAATTTTTATTCTCTCTAATTTCTCGACCAACATTTTAATTAGACGTTTTAATCAATCCAAACAAAAGCTTTAGGTAGACCGGGTATAATTGTAGCACTTTAGGGTTAATTTTAAATTCTGAGTTTAGGTACTGCTAATATTATCGACTAGATGTGTAGAAACAATGCAAACAAATTTGCATTTGCAGTTGTTATTTGTACAAATGGTTTGATGAAATGAAACAGTGTTTTAATTAGAATAATATAGTTTTTGTGATGGTAATATCTCAGCAGAACCACTTTTACTGTAACTACTACACAATGAACAACATACGTTTAATCAACATAAAAATAGCATAACGTCACATTACACCTTATTTTCCCGAAGGGTAGGGCAGAGTTTTACTTATGGTACATCCACATTTCGCTAGTTACAACATAAAAATACTCAAATAAAATAATAAAATCTCAATTAAACGCTACAATACATGGTTCTTATATCTTGTGAGTTATATATTTCCACCCATAAATAAATACTTATAATTAGTCGAAAACAACGAATATGATTAATTTACATATGGTATAACAATGCACTTGAAGCGACTGTTTCCATGGTACAAATATTCCCTGGTACAATCATCCCCAACAGATTATCAATCTATTTAATTACTTTGCTATTCAGTGTCTCTGCAATAAAGTGCATGAACTTACGTCATCAACCATACTGTAATCAACAGTCTCATTATTCTCTCATTTTTTTTATTTGATTCATCGCTGTAGTTAAATCCACTGTAGTCATTGTTCGTTTGGTCTACTAGAACCAAACAAGTCCATACACACATCTTCTTCACTACTCAAGCTGTTTTCTTTAGTATTTTTTTGGCTTAGTGTCACTTTGTTTTTGGTGTAGGTGTAGGTATAACTTTAAGTTCGGGATTCATGTTGTTTCTTACTTCTGTAACGTAGGTATCTTTTTCATTTAATTTCTTCTTGTTGTTTGTTGTAGGCATGAGTTTATGTATGTGTGTTCTTCTTGTTCTAGTCCTAGCAACAGTTTAAAGAAAGATGCTGAAAATATTTATATATGAGCGAGAACCCAGATATAATGCGCTAACGTGGTCAATTCTACCATAGGGACAGTTGTACCGCTACAACCGTCCCCGAAAAATCTAAACAATTGTCCCCACATGTCTTTTCATCGATAAAGTTAACAATCTTGTTATTTTGAACTCGAAACTATTCGAATACAATAACTATGTATAAGTAGCAATTTTAAGAAACGTTAAAATTAACACTGAGTGAAAAGTAATGGTAAAAAGATTTTCTGTTATGACTGTTGAGAAACCTACTTTGACTGCCCAGGAATAAGTGTGCGAAGCTTAGTTATACAGATAATCGTACCCTGTTCCAATTGTACCCCATCTACCCTAAATGAATGTCACGCGGAAAAACAAAAAATGAAAATGCAACAGAAACATTTTATATAACAAAGGAATATTCAAAATACACCACTACAGTAGACAAACCACCCTGTTTTATTCAAATTTATTTCATCCCTTGCGTATATTCAAAACTTTACTTCAACAGCAAAACTTGGCAAAAAGCAGGCTTGAACACATCGTCTTGAATCGCTTTTATTTATTCTTGACGGTTCTGAACAAGTTTTAGGTATTTTTGCCTCTCGATACACTGTCGAAAGTTGGCTGGGTGGTTACCTTTGCAGTTGCAGCACTGTGCCGGACTGATTCTATCTTTCTTGTGACATTCAATCGTGGGGTGGGGTTCTGTGCACTTAACGCAACGTGGACTTAAATTGCAATTTTTTGAAGAATGTCCAAAGTCTTGGCATCTGAAACATTGTGTGCCAAACGGGTTTTTTGCTTGATACTTGCGTACTTGCACTGCACAGTTGCTAAGGTATCTAATTTTTAGAAATTTTCTAAGATCACAACCTGCTGGAAGCTGTACTCCGAAAGGAGGACAAGCTCCATTGCCTTTGTTGTTATCAGGCAGTTTCATCTTGCGAACACCAGCATCTTTGAAACCCAGGGTCTCGAGTTCTTCTGCTAAGCAATCTTCTACGTAGGCAGGTAGGCCGAAGATAACCGCTTTATATCTTTTCTCATCCTTCCGCGGAAAAGTGTGGAATGCTAGATCAGCAGCTCGGAAACCATCTTTAACTGCTTGGTGGCTTTCTGGACTATAACAAGAATTTACAATTTTGTTGTTACCTCTGTATTGTAGATCAACATTTTTGGCGTGCTTCAGGACGAAGTTTTTGATGTGATCATGAGTCCACTCAGGTTTTACCTGTAAGATAATAGGTGGGATATGACCTGATTTTCTTCTTGGAGTAGAAGCTTCCTTGAGACGAGCAGCAAAGACGTCCGTTTCTTGGGGTTGATTGCTGCGAAGAACACTGTTCCGGTTTGAAGTTTTGACGGGATCTGGTTTATTCACAACAGTAGCAGGCAGACTAAACTTTGGTATTTTCCACTCGCTGGTATCAACAGGTCCTTCCAGTGGACGTTTTCCCACAGAATTTGAACGTGTTACAAATCGCTCCATGGCGAGCGAGAATGTAGATGTATCGTGGTATCGATACCAGTCTTTCCCATCACTAACAACTAAAGTATCTTTGTGAGGTAGGTATTAATAATATGGCAGCGCATGACAACACAAGGAGACTGAGAACGCGTGTGTATAACTTGCGCGCGTACGCTCGAATGGATCTGAACTAATTGATTTTGCACATTTAACTGAAGATCAACTCAATATTTTGTTTACAGGCTCCTATCCATTTTCACAGGCTGTATCTTACTTGGCCGAAATAATAGATAGACGATCGAAATAATCTTTCAGTACAATATGTGAAATCAGCACCTAATTAACCCCCGACGCAAAAAGAGGGGTGTTATAAGTTTGACGTGTCTGTCTGTCTGTCTGACTGTGTGTCTGTCTGTCTGTGGCATCATAGCTCCCGAATGGATGATGCGATTTCAATAAAAAAAAAATATGTATTAAAGGTGACTTATCTGCGAGTGTTCTTAGACATGTTTGATGAAAATCGGTTGAGCCGTTTAAAAGTTGTGGGGGGGAAAGTGGGGAAGAGTAACCGAATGTCAGCAAATATACTCGAGTGGGGTCTCAAATGAAAGCGCACTGAAAGAGAATATTGATGAATTAATCGAAAGTGTTCTTAGCTTCGTTTGATTCTACATTATATTCAGTATATACCTACAAAAAGTACAAAATAAAAAATTAAATTAAAAATTTAAAAAACCCCCGACACAAAAACCTAATTTCCCTTTAAAAAGTAAAAAATAATAAAAAATAACTCAATCTTAAAGTACCTAAGAATGTATTAATAATTCAAAAAAAAAAAACGTCGCGTTGGGGGACCGCTCCGCGAGTGCAGACGTCGTTGACTGCTTAGTTAGGTAATAAGACAATTGGTAATTAAATTGTTAGGTTTGAAGCGGTCCCCCAACGCGGCGTATTTTTTTTGAATTATTAATACATTCTTAGGTGCTTTAAGATTGAGTTATTTTTTATTATTTTTTACTTTTTAAAGGGAAATTAGGTTTTTGTGTCGGGGTTTTTTAAATTTTTAATTTTATTATTAAAGCAGAAGTAAAATCAAGACATAAAAAGCAAAGAATATCGTATTTACATTCATTACATTTCCTACGGTAATGATTTAGACAGTGTTCTCCGTTATTACTATGATTGCCCAATGGCAACCGTACAGTGGGATGCTGTTCACATACAGCAGCTATTATTTATTATCTGTCATATGGACGATATTTGTCCAAAATTGTGCGTCCTGCTGAGATTCTAACTAAATTATTTGCGACTTTTACAGCCTTATTCATAAAAATCTCGCTAATCACTGATTAGCCACTGTTTAGTTAAGCAAATGGTTAGCTCTTAAGTAATGATTAACTTTTCTTAATTCATAAACGCTAGTTAGCAGATGATTAGTTACGACACGAAATAGAGGGGAAATTATGCGTGCAGCACAGATTATAATCAATATAGTTGACTAAAAAACCCGAATTAAAAGTATAAAGTTGTCAGAACCACGGTATTTGTATCTGTGGTTCCTTTGACAGATCAAAGTCAACAATGTCATCGGATATTTCAATTTGTATAAAATAATTTAATACGTTTATATCATAATTATTTCATTGTTTTTCCGATGGTAAACTACAATGTAATTAGCTGGAAAGGCTGGAAGATACAAGTATTTATTTCTGATTTTATATCCGCTAACCTTAAACAGCCTTATTCATAAAAATCTCGCTAATCACTGATTAGCCACTGTTTAGTTAAGCAAGTGGTTAGCTCTTAAGTAATGATTAACTTTTCTTTATTCATAAGCGCTAGTTAGCAGATGATTAGTTACGACACGAAATAGAGGGGAAATTATGCGTGCACCACAGATTATAATCAATATGGTTGACTAAAAAACCGAATTAAAAGTATAAAGTTGTCATAACCACGATATTTGTATCTGTGGTGCCTTTGACAGACCAAAGTCAACAATGTCATTGGATATTTCATTTGATTAAAATAATTTAATACGTTTATATCATCATTATTTCCAATTATTTCATTGTTTTCCGATGGTACATTACAATATAAGCTCTAAAGGCTGGAGGATCTGTCAGGGTCTCGAGATTGTTCGAAAGAGACACCGTGACCCTGGCACATATGGGCAACTGAAGGAACACGGGTGGGTTTTAGTCAGTAAAAGTCTGACACGCACTCCGCCCCTAAGACGACCCACTGACCCGCCCTCCCGCTCCACCCAAGAGCGGGAGACGTCATTTGATGATTTCCCATCCAAAAAAAAGGCTGGAGAATACAGGTATTTATTTCTGATATTATATCTGCTAACCTTAAACTGACCAAATTAATATTAAAAAGCCGTAGCCGATAATAGCTATGTGTTTGCATGTCCCTGCTTGTTTACATGAATATACTCTTTCAAAAACATAAAGGTACTTGTCTCTATTCTATATTACTTCCTTTTGCTTGATCACTGGGGTTTCAGTTTATTTTAATAAAATTAAATAATCTTGTTTACAGTTGAAAGTTTGACGAAGCACCAATACTATATAACCTCGGAAAGACGGCGAGGGCGCAGACCATGCTACGTGAATAAGATGAGGAATGAGAGTGGCAAGAGAAAAGAATAGCACCCAATATGTTACGGAGGAAGAAAAATTGGAAATCAAAAATACGAATTTATAACAAAAATGTAGCTTTATTAAAATAAATGTCATTGTTGCTTGTCTAACTAACATGGGTACTCGCATTTCATTTCATAGGCGATCAAGTACAGTGTCATCCAACATATGATTACGCTGGATGACCCGCACCTGATCCGATAGTCATTGGGTTGAAACATTGACAGTTGGCTCAAGCGCCTGAAAAAGAGAGAGCATTGGTACACGGTACACGGTCAGATTGTTTCCCCTCTCTGTAGCCCCATAGTATGAGCGCATGACATTCTCATTGATGGATCTTGTCCATCTCATACGCTGGCCAACACTAGCAAAAGACGGAAATGTGTGGAAAATGGAGAGGGAGGCCTTTGCCCTGCAGTGGGACAATATAGGCTAGTTAGATTAGATAGATAGAATTGTTGCTTATGAAATGTCTCTTGTTATTTGAGCAAGACTGCCACAACATGGCTTTTCTTCAGTTCTGTGCCTTGGACCTAGTGTTAAAGAATGTGAGGGGCCTAAAACCTACTGAGCCTCCTCCTGTTTGAGCTTTCCCTAAAAATCCTTTATCAAGTTTACTTCGCATGAAGAATATGTACCTAATACGGAATTATTCTCATCGCAGATGTAAACAAGCCTTGTAGGTCTTCCTCCATCTATTGCCGTCCGCGTCGGCGCTTAGCGTTTCAAAATTATTTAATTCTCCTGTACTATTCCAAAATCCCGTAAATATTGTTGAAATCAATATTTACTAAGGCATAATTAGTTATTAGGGACAAAATAGCCTTGAAGCACACAATAATCTTATTGAACCCATCAGCTGATTCAAATAAAATCCGCCATCTTGCCTCTAAGCATCCTCTTAACAAGCTACCGGTGGTGTTTAATTTTGACAGCTTTTAATCAAATGGTTAGCGACTACTTAGCGCTAAACAGCGTTTATGAATAAGAAATTCACTAATCAGTTGCTTAGCAATTGATTAAAATTTAAGAGTCGTTTATGAATAAGACTGAAACTGACCAAATTAATGTTAAAAAGCCGTATTTATAGCTATGTATTTGCATGTCCCCTATGCTTGTTTACATGAATATACTCTTTTAAAAACATAGGTACTTTTGTCTATTTTATGTTACTTCCTATTGCTTATGCACTGGTGTTTCTGTGTATTTTAATAAAATTAAAAAATCTTGTTTACAGTTGAAAGTTTGACGAAACACCAATACTATATAACCTCAGAAAGACGGCGAGGGCGCAGAGAATGCTACGTGAATAAGATGAGGAATGAGAGTGCCATGAGAATAGAGTAGCACCCATACATATGTTACGGAGGAAGAATAATTGGAAATCAAAAATATTGTTACGTAGATCGTAAAGTCTAGAAACATCACGCTAATTCCATCTAAGGTCGGAGCAGTGTTAGAAACTACTGGAAATGACACGCTAACGCCATCTGTTATTGAGTAGCAAGTACTATACTAAATTGTACGTAGACGCTACCGCCATCTATCGTCTAATAGTGGGATTAAACAGTTGGCTCCCGAAAGGACTCGAAGCTTCTACGCTACTTGTGGACTGTGGCACAGTATAGAATGTTCCCGAATGTTCTGCTCGGAATATAAATAGCGGATTGTGGGGCCGACAGGCAGTTCGATTTCGGAAGCGAGCGAATACGATTCGAGTGAGCGAAACAAGTGATTCCTAGTGACGTTTCTTGTAGTTGCGATATTTGTGTTTATTTAATTAAACTGTGTTGTGTGTTTTGGTAAATTGGTTTCCATTAATTTATCCCGAACCCCAGCTCGTAACATTTGGTGTCAGAAGTAAGGGATAAATTATGCCTGTTTTACCGAAGGAGGATACGGAAGGTATCCGTACCAGGAGTCAGCGCCAGCAGGAGGTGGATCAGAGGCGGTTTGAAGGAACTTCTAGACAGACACCTGGGGGTAATCAGCCGACGACGGAGCCAGTCTCTCAAGCGTCTGGTGTTCCTACAGCATCACCAGCCATGGATCTTTCTGCGCTAATGGCGATGCTGCAGGAGCAGGCCCGTCGACAGGAAGAACAGGCCCGCCGACAGGAAGAACAGGCCCGCCGACAGGAAGAACAGGCCCGCCGACAGGAAGAACAGGCCCGCCGCCTACAGGAACAGCTGCAGCAGGACAAAGAGGAGCAAGCTCGCCGGCAGGAAGAACAGGCCCGTCGACAGGAAGAACAGGCCCGCCGCCTACAGGAACAGCTGCAGCTGGACAAAGAGGAGCAAGCTCGCCGACAGGAAGAACAGGCCCGCCAACAGGAAGAACAGGCCCGCCGACAGGAAGAACAGACCCGCCGCCTGCAAGAACAGCTTCAGCGTGATAAAGAGGAGCAGGTTCTCCTTTTGAAAGATCTATACGCGACATTTGGCAAAGAGATCAAAGCCATGAAGGAGAAGGTTCAGCTACACGAAAATCGTATCTCCGAGGTCGAAATTCAGGTGGCTGATATAAAAAAAGCGTTGGAAAATCTGAAGACTGGAGATGGGACTGTGGCTTCTGTAGTTGCTGCACCTTCCGTGCGCGGGTTTAAAGTGCCACCCTTTGACGGAACATCTTCCTGGTCGGCATACAAAATTCAATTTGAAGCTGTCATGGAAGCAAATGGGTGGACAACAGGCCAAGCCATGACCGCGCTTACTTTGGCCCTTCGTGACCAGGCTTTAACTGTGTTAGAGGCTCTCGGCAAAAATGTTACCTACGAGCAGCTGGTTGAGGCGTTAGAATCCAGATACGGTGACGCACACCTAGAGCACGTATTTCGCGCCCAGTTGAGGGATCGTGTGCAGCGCAGTGGTGAAAATCTGCAGCAGTGGGCCCTGGAAATTGAAAAGTTGGTCCGAAAGGCGTATCGGTCTACGCCTGCACTCATCGAAGGGACTTTGACGCAAGTATTTATAGATGGCATACGGGATCTGGAAGTAAGAGCTGCTGTGAGACTTGGGCACCATGGGAAGCTGAAGGACGCCTTGGCCCACGCGTTGGAGGTGGAAGCAGTGAGGCATGATCATCGAGCCCATCGCTTCAGAGAGGTTGTGGGATCACCTGTTCGTGACCGTTTGAGGTACAGCCCTAGGTGCTACACTTGTGGAGAAAAGGGCCACCTCCGGTCGAATTGCCCGAAGCGAAACACTGCCAGCGAATATCACACCCAGGTTAGAAGGGTGTCCGATATCACAGCGCAGCAGCAAGAGAATTGGCGAGTATTGGTTGGTGTTAATAGAGCCCCAAGGATTTCGATGTCACAGGCCAATGAAGGCATACCCCACGGCAACGCGGACGCTTTATCAAGAAGACCTTCTCCTGTACAGTACAAACATTGTGTCAGACAGGAAGCTAAGGAAGTAGTTCCTGTTAGGGTGCTAAGATTGGACCTTCGTGACAAATGGAAGGAAACCCTACGGCATGCCCAGAAACGTGATACAGATATCAGGCCAATTCTCGAGTGGATTAAAGCTGATGCTCCCAAACCGAAATGGTGTGATGTTGCAGCGATGAGTACCACCACAAAGAATTATTGGGCACAGTGGGAGAGCTTGATGCTCCAGGATGGTGTCTTGTGCCGCAAGAAGGAAAATGGTCGAGGGGATAGCTGTCACTTGCAAATGGTCGTCCCGAAAGCAAAGGTACCAGATGTTCTACAGTACTACCACAGCGGTTGTTCAGGAGGACATAGGGGTGTAAAAAGGACTCTATTGAAGATCAGAGAACGGTTCTACTGGATCCACTATCGACAGGATGTTGAGGATTGGTGTCGCAAATGCACCAGTTGTGCGGCGGTAAAAGGATATGCGAACTGCGTCTAAAATTGTTCATGTAGATGGATTGGCATGATACTACGGGAATAATGATGCTCGGGACGAGCATGTCTAAGGAGGGGGCAGTGTTACGTAGATCGTAAAGTCTAGAAACATCACGCTAATTCCATCTAAGGTCGGAGCAGTGTTAGAAACTACTGGAAATGACACGCTAACGCCATCTGTTATTGAGTAGCAAGTACTATACTAAATTGTACGTAGACGCTACCGCCATCTATCGTCTAATAGTGGGATTAAACAGTTGGCTCCCGAAAGGACTCGAAGCTTCTACGCTACTTGTGGACTGTGGCACAGTATAGAATGTTCCCGAATGTTCTGCTCGGAATATAAATAGCGGATTGTGGGGCCGACAGGCAGTTCGATTTCGGAAGCGAGCGAATACGATTCGAGTGAGCGAAACAAGTGATTCCTAGTGACGTTTCTTGTAGTTGCGATATTTGTGTTTATTTAATTAAACTGTGTTGTGTGTTTTGGTAAATTGGTTTCCATTAATTTATCCCGAACCCCAGCTCGTAACAATATGAATTTATAACAAAAATGTAGCTTTATTAAAATAAACGTAATTGTTGCTTGGCTAACTAACATAGCTACTCTGCATTTTATTTCGTAGGCGATCAAGTGCAGTGTCATCCAACATATGATTATGCTGGATGACCCGCACCTGATCCGATAGTTGTTGGGTTGAAACGTTGACGGTTGCCTCAAGCACCTGAAAAAGAGAGAGCAACCGAACACAGTATGCGGTCAGATTGTTTCCCCCCCTCTGTAGCCCCATAGTATGAGCGCATGACATTCTCATTGATAGATCTTGTCCATCTCATGCTCTGGCCACGACTAGCAAAAGACAGAAATGTTTGGAAAAGGGAGAGGGAGGCCTTTGCCCTGCAGTGGGACAATATAGGCTAGTTAGATTAGATAGATAGAATTGTTGCTTATGAAATGTCTCTTGTTATTTGAGCAAGACTGCCACAACATGGCTTTTCTTCAGTTCTGTGCCTTGGAACTGGCGTCAAAGAATGTGAGGGGCCTAAAACCTACTCAGCCTCCTCCTGTTTGAGCTTTCCCTAAAAATCCTTTATCACGTTTACTTCGCATGAAGAATATGTACCTAATATGGACTTATTCTCATCGCATATGTAAACAAGCCTTGTAGGTCTTCCTCCGTCTATTTCCCGTCGGCGCGTAGCGTTTCAAAATTATTTAATTCTCCTGTACTATTCCGAAATCCCGTAAATATTGTTGAAATCAATATTTACTAAGGCATAATTAGATATTAGGGACAAAATAACCTTGAAGCACACAATAATCCTATTGAACCGATCAGCTGATTCAAATAAAATCCGCCATCTTGCCTCTTAGCATCCTCTTAACAAGCTACCGGTGGTGTTTAACTTTGACAGCTTTTAATCAAATGGTTAGCGACTACTTAGCGCTAAATAGCGTTTATGAATAAGAATTTCACTAATCAGTTGCTTAGCAATTGATTAAAATTTAAGATGCGTTTATGAATAAGACTGTTAATGTTTAAAGATAAAGATAATTTTATTTTGCAAATATGGGTAACAGTAAATGATGACAAAAAATATATAAGTTCAGCCATACTTTACCACGCAGGCATGCAAAAGATTTAAAACATTAATCTTATAACTAAATAATTAAATTTCAAAAACTAAACTAAATATAACACTAACTTAAAAATACTTCCTCAACTAGGAAGTCCTTAATATTATAATATCCCTTAGCCACTAAAAAGCTTCGAAGCCTCTTCTTAAATAATGAAAGGGGAAGCTCTTTCCATGTTTTAGGCAATTTGTTATAAATAACAGGCGCCATGCAGAAGACACTTTTGCGCATAAGTGCTGTCTTGGCTGTTTCCAGGCATAGCACGCTATTGTCGCGTCTATTGCGGGGTACAACATCTGATAGACGTCTAAAACGACTCGGATTTGTCTTAACAAACACAATATACAGACATGGCAATGTTAATATTTTGTAATTTTTAAAGTACGGTTCACAACTATCAGTAGGTTTAAGTTTAAACATCGCCCGAATGCATCTTTTTTGCACCTTGAAGGCAGCCTCTCTTTCAGTAGAGTTTCCCCAAAATATGATTCCATACCGTAAATGTGATTCTACTATCCCGTAATAAACAGTAAGAAGAGCATCCGTGTTTATTATATTTGATAATGTGTGCAGGGCGTATGCAGACTTACTCGTTTTCTTACATAGAATATCAGCGTGTGATTTCCAATTCAGTTTTGTACTTATCTATTTCGAGGCCCAGGAATTTCGTAGTTTCAACTTCTTGTATAGTATTATTATTATAGTTTATATTTAAGTTACTACCAGAGGTCTGTTGTCTGAAATGGATAACTTTAGTTTTACAGAAATTTATTTTTAAATTGTTTGCATCTAGCCAGTTTACTGTCTGTTTTAAACTATTATTAATATCACTTTCATAAGTATCTATATTTTTACAGGCTATTGTAATTGTGCTATCATCCGCAAATAGTGTTATAGGGCGTTCAATAGATTTTGGTAGGTCATTTATGTATAAAATAAATATAAAGGGACCCAAAACGCTGCCTTGCGGTACCCCAAATAATACGTTACGGTCTAAAGAACGAAATATCCCTTCACGTTTACTTACCGTATTAATTTTATTGACTTCAGTTATTTGTTTCCTGTCTTGTAGGTAAGTAAATTTAGGACATTGCCCCTAATCCCGTAGGCTTCGAGTTTTTTTAAAAGAGTAGCATGATGTACATAGTCGAATGCCTGGGCCATATCGCAAAATATGGCACATACAGGATTCCGGCGATCAACATTTTTAATAACATTGTATAAAAAGTCATATATAGCCATATTAATAGTCCTATGTATACGAAATCCTTTTTGTTCCTCACATAGAATATTATTTTTATCTATGAATTTATAAAGTTCCTTATAAATATACTTTTCAAAAATTTTAGAAATGACTGGTATTAGTGATATAGGTCTGTAATTTTCCATCAGTTCTCTATTTTTTTAAAAGAGGCTTAATAATTGATGTTTTTAACGCATCAGGGTAAATACCTCCGCTAATACTTAGGTTAATAATGTGACTTAAGTGACCGCTTATTTCCACTGATACATGTTTCAGTATTTTCGTAGCAATACCGTCATATCCTACACTATTAGTATTGTTTAATGAATTGATGATTCTCTCTATATCTCGTGGTATACGTGGTAAACATTTAGGTTTGCTAGTCACATCAAGTTTCCCTTGTACTTTATCGATGAAATAATTGTTAAATGCTTCAGAAATTTCATTGGGATTTGATAAAGTACTATTATTCTTTATAATTTTAGTAATATTCGATGTAGGTATGTTATATTTTGCACGATTAATAATTTTCCATGTGGTTATAGACTTATTTTTAGATGATTTTATTTTATGATTGTTCTGCGCCTTTTGTGTTAAGTGTATATTTTTTTTGTGTAAACGAGAGTATGTAGTGAAGGTGTTTTTATTATTTTTGTTTGGGTTTAATCTAAATTGCCACAAAAGTTTTCTTTTCTTTTGGCTACCTAATTTAATTCCTTTTGACAACCATTTAGGTTTTTTGAAGAAATCTATTTTAATCAATTTAGTAGGAAAACACAGGTCATATATTACTTTAAACAGATCCAGAAATTTATTATAGGCTTCATTTGGATCGACTGTTTCATAAATCTCTGCGAAAGATAGATTTTTTAAACGATTTTTAAATTTATTAATATTTTCTGGACTGTAGTCTCTTTTAACCGTATACCAATAATTTATGAGACATTTGGTTTGAACTGGACAGTGAAGCAGCTGTGCCGTATGATCGGACAGTGCCAATTCTATTACTTCAGATTTGCACACTTTACTAAAATTGTGAGCAAAATTGTCTATGCATGTCATACTCGCCATGCGAGTGGGTTGTTTTAATGCAAGTTTTAAGTTATAACTCAATAAAAGACATTCGAAAGCATTTGAGTGGCTATTAGGTTTAAGCCATAGAGCAACACGGACCAGAGGGGAGTAGCCATACGCTGGCGTTCCCCTCTGTCAAAGTACAAGTCCACGCGGTCCTATGCGTACAATAAAACTAGTTGCAGCCGCACTGCTCGGTAGACTAAATCTAGTTGCGCGACAAAATTGACATCCTACAAAAATGCCGAATTGTTCTGTATTTTGCTGCAAAAAGAGATCTGCCACGTCAAATTTACAAAAAGATGGCGTTACCTTTCATATGTAAGTAATTTTTAATCACATTATTCCTATTTACTTCTAAAAAACTTAAAAATTACAAAATCATCGGTCGTGTTGTTTCGGATTTGTTTACCAACACAGGCCGCTCGCCCTCATACAATATGCGGATCGGTCGAGCGACTGATCCGAGTCTATTTCCGAGAATACACTGTCACCGAGCGATAGTGTTGTTACTGGTTTGTTAGTAGATGGTTATCGATAAATTTGGCAAAGGAGTCTATATCCATACAGAGACATTTTTGAGATTAAGTTTTCTGATTTATTTAAAATATTATATTGTAAGCTGTATATTAATACACATAGTTGTATAAAAAAAGCGTTAAATTAAAAATATTATAAAACGTACGAGTTAAGGGCCCGGCGACGGTCAATCTGTCCATACAAACGTAATACCAAAATCATTTGCAATTTGAGCATATTTCCACCATTTTAAGATGATATTCGGCTTTAGACAGTATTTATCTAGGTTATGGTGACGTTTTTTTAAAAAAAAAACTGAGCTAAAATGAAGTTTGAGTGAATTGCATTTCGCACATTTTTACAACGTGAATGACATGTTTTCTTTTTGTTTTTTCTGCATTAAAAACAACAATATCTGTAACAATGTTATATCCATAACACAGCTTATATTACCAAGATACAAAATAACGAAAACCAATTTAAAATTCATTAAGTTTTCATTCATCATTTTTGGTATTACGGAACACAGCCAAATTATCATAAATTTTCAATAGCTAATAGTGCTATCGCGTCTCACAAAAATGTCAATGTGTGCACGGTCGTGCGGCTCGCAGTACGTGTGTTGTGTAGCGCTCGGACATGCATTCACACTAGCGCAACATGCATTTTGGGCGTACTTTTATTTGTTTATTCAATTGTATTGTGATATTTCTGACATTATTATTGACCTATGCTATGGAACTTGGATTTTGATTTTTCTTCTGATTTGGTATCGAGTACAGAGACTGAATGACAGATGAGAATGTAGAATTCTGACGAACTTTGCTTTTTTTTTTTGTTGGATGGAAAATCATCAAATGACTTCTCCCGTTCTGGGCGGAGCGGGAGGGCGTGTCAGACTTTTACCGACTAAAACCCACCCATATTCCATCAGTTGCCCATATGCCAGGGCCACAGTAACTCTTTCGAACGAATCTCGCGACCCTGGCAGGAACTTTGCTTTGTTTACGGACCTGGATTTAGGCGGGTTGCAGACTAAGAGCTAAGCTAAGTTAGTTTTGCTTAGCTCGCATAGCTGACGCAGTTTTCCATACATATCGCAGAGTTTGCAGTCTGCACACAAGTATGGAAAACTGCATCAGCTATGCGAGCTAAGCTAAACTAACTTATCTTAGCTCTTGGTCTGCAACCCGCCTTATTGTTTACGATTCGGTTTGGCTGCCAACATGGACTCCGAACGTTGGGATGTGTCTCACAGTAAGTACCTATTAGCCAATGATATATTACAAGTTATCTGCCTAATATTTTCTTGGCTACTAATTGTTTACACATATTTAAACTCAGCCCAATGAAATAAACATTATTTATTTCGTGGGTCGAGTTTAATAGTAGCAAGTACCTAACTAAGTATATTTTGTATAACTTAGTATTTACCTACCTATCTAGGTATAGGTTAATTATGTTATGACTACGTTAGTGTAATACGTTAATTATGTTATGACTTAACACACGTTCCCACGGACGTAATAAAATCGCGGTTGGTTATTTTCGTGCACTGGGTCTTCAAAGTACTGCTCAGCGCCAAGAGGTGAAAATCCAACTGGGCTTCGACGTGCTGAGACTCACCCGCGCTGTAGGGGTCTACTAGGACCGATGCCTGCCGGGGTCGCGTGATTGTTCGAAAGAGATACCGTGACCCTGGCACATGGGCAACTGATGGAACACGGGTGGGTTTTAGTCAGTAAAAGTCTGACACTCCCTCCCGCTCCGCCCAGAGCGGGAGAAGTCATTTCATGATTTCCGATCCTGAAAAAAATAAAAAAAGACTCACCCGCGCTGCACTCTGTTGTATTCTCAATGCTCGGTTCAACACCGACAGTTGAAAATGCGATCTTATTACGTCCGTGGGAACGTGAGTTTCACCATAATTAACGTAGTTTTAATTATTTCTGGGATAAACAATTGCCAGTATAGAAAATAACAGAAATCGATTCTGAACAATTTATTATCATAATGTTCATTTATTGTGTTACACAGACTATTTAAACCTACTTCTACTATCCTTCACCAGTTTTATTTATTTGTTGGTATATTGGCATAGCTAGCTGACATATGGCAAATACATAATCAGTCTATAACGTTCCCTGCTGGGATCCAAGCCTCCTTTCTGAGAGGGAATGGGCCGTAATCTACCACGCGGGCCCAGTGCGGATTGGTAGATGTCTGATGTCTTCGATATTTTAATTCTAAGACATGCCGGTTTCCTCACGATGTTTTTCTTTACCGGTGCGAGAGCAATGTTGATGAAATTATTTATACAAAGTAAAGCGCGTCCCTGGGTTCGAACCCGCTACCTATAACTCGTAAGTCGGGGCCATTACCACTGGGCCACCACTGCTTTTGCAGATATGGTAAATAATGTATTGTAATATTCTGTGCCTCATAATTATTGTATAGAATCAAGTTTATGTAACTAAACAGACAGCTGTGCTGCTGGGGAATTTGTTGCGCCGCTTCTTCTCAGATAAAGCACTAGGTATTGGTGAAGGGCGGGCGGTTTGTTGTTTTCACGTTCGGAAAGTGCTGATTCTTGGGCACGCCACAATTGCGGCGGTAAGTCCCCTCTTTGAGGAGTGGATAGAGAGGCGTCACGGCGTCCTCACCTTCCGCCTGACGCAGGTTCTCACCGGCATGGGTGCTTCGGTGGGTTCCTGTTCAGGATAAAGCGGGAGGATACGTCCGGGTGTTTCCATTGCGAGGATCGTCTGGAGGACACGGTGGAGCATACGGTGGAGGTGTGCCCTGCCTGGGCGGAGCACCGCCGCACAGTGTGTTATGGGAGCCGAGTTGCGGTCATGACCATTTTCAATGCTCATTAGAATGATATTCTTGGAAAATTGCATTTAAAAAAATCCCCATGACTTTATCTGTAGTAGTTTTTGAGAAATTGAATAAATCGAGAAAAGTCCATAGAAACCAAAAAAAACGTTTATGTCCATTCTATCTATTGTTTTATTATAAACTGATTCGTGGTATAATAGATTACGACTAAAAGAACATATTAAACTATACATAACTGATTAATCAAGCTCTTACAAGCAGTTATTTTTATTTTTATATGATTCCGTAATTATTTTTTTTCTGGCGAACCTTTGCATGGTCGCATTTTCTTTCAGTGTATTTATATTTTGTACATTTACGTGTATATTCATACAAAAAATCAGACGCTACAAAGGCTTTGCACCAGAGATATTAATTTTTTAAAATTTTCTTAGGGTTGTCAACAAAGTGATTGTATTTTTTTTTTTCAATTTTCTTTGATGATGGACATCGTGTGGTATTGGGAAGGGGTCCGCCCTCGTTAAGCTATGCTAAAACCCAATACTCTTACACGATGTCCGGAAAAGCGGGGGTGACGCGTCATGGAGCCGGCAAAGACCCATGGCGCTACTTTGCCTCAACAGGAGATGACCCGTTCTGTTAGGGGATGTCATCTCGGGCCTCGACCGAGTGACTTAGTGCAAGAGGGGCATGAGGGCGCCAACCCTCATGTTGGTCAGCGAGTGGCAGATATAGGTACTCTTCACTCTCCGGGTGTACCTGTTAATATGCTAGGAGACCAATTTTGCAACGACGATCGACCCGTAGCATTGACTCGTCTAGATTTATTTAAAATTTTCGAAAGAGAAGCTTATAAACGAGGCTCGAAAGTGCGGCCTATGGACCTTTCTCCAGTTGAGAGGAAAGCCATAGTACTAAACGCCCTGTACCCTAAAGGCACCCCTGATTACATCAATAGAGACTTGCATTCCTTGAGAAAAACTATCACAGCATTTTTGTGTAGATGTGAACAACTATATAAAGCAAGTTCTCGAAATCGTGTAAGGTTTCTGAAGAAAAACAAAAACTGGCTTTCGACAATTTTTAATCTTGGTATTTCTTCCGACATACACCGTCAAAAATTTTTAGAGACTCATATACCAGAAAATAAAGAAGTTTTGATGCCAGAAGAACAGGAATTAACGAGTTCCATACAAATATTAACAGCTTTACCGTCTACATTAAAAGAACCTATAAGTTTACTCGATGCTCTTTCTACTTCTCAACACTATGGAGACCTAAGCAATCGTAGTCAGCGACGTTTAAGGAAAAGTTTTGAACAAGAACTCGAAGACCAACCTATAGATAAACTGATTAAGGTAGTGTCGAATTTAGCATCAAATAAAACAGGTATTGAGCTAAGTAAAACTTCTGCCAGTGACTTTGAGTTTGTTATCAAAGAGTGCCTAAAAACTCCTACTCAATCAACAACTATTGCCAATATGATTAGATCTGGTCAAGAAACTAAAGCTATACCGTATACTGCTGATGAAGCTCTTTGTTTAATGATAGATAGAAAATTGTCTGTTGAAGACTATATAACTATACAACAGGGTGCCAAATCTCGAGGTTCAAATATTTATCCTCCCTATTATAGAATACAGATGGCTAAAAAACTATGTTACCCTGATGTCGACATTTCTATATCAGAACGAGAAGCAAAAGTTCCTCTGTTCGATTTGCTTATGCACACATTCCGCCGAATGATTGATTCTTACGATGATAAAGTTTCCGAGTACTGCAGACAAAAACAGTTAAATACAATTAACTGTGTTTTTGAAGGTTCTTGGGGTTTTGATGGCAGTACTGGGCAATCTAACTATAAGCAGATATTTGCTGATGATAGCGATGACGAGCAATGCCTTTTTGCTGCCACATACATCCCATTACGTGTGAAAACAGTTGATGGATTTGTATTGTGGGCAAATCCTAGTCCTCAATCTTTTCGATATTGTTGACCAATACAAATCCAATATCGATCAAAAACCAGGGACTTAATTCAGAGAGTTAAACATCGTGTAGAAGAAGAAATTAAAGAACTTGCGCCGATTTTTGCAGAAAACTCCTCCGGAAATACTATAATTGGGGATCCAAAATTATATCTAACGATCATAGATGGCAAGGTATTTAATGTAATAACAAAAACCAGCTCGCAATTAAGGTGTGCATGTTGTGGAGCTACCTGCACGGAATTTAACAAGCTTGATCTAGTAACAAAAAAGGCAATAAATAAAGAAACTTTGTTACATGGACTTAGCCCATTGCATGCCTGGATCAGAATCTTCGAATTTTTGCTGCACTTAGGATATAAAAACGACCCAGGCGTACAAAAATAGAGAGTAGCAAAAAATTCTTCCGAAGCTGGTATCGTAGAAAGTAGAAAAAAACGTATCCAAGCTGAAATCCGGCAAAAAATGGGTTTGCTTGTCGATGTCGTACGACCAAATACAGGTACAACGAATGACGGCACGCAGTATGCGCGCACTGCATTGTCAGATTCCAACCGCAAAACCTTTGCAGAGATTTTGGGAATCAAGGAATGGCTAGTCGAAGATCTACACACTATTCTAGTGGCATTATCAAGTGGGTTGGAAATAGATTCCGCAAAGTTTCAAGTTTTTTGCCATAATCTGGCTACCAAGTATGTGGAAAATTATAACTGGTTCTACATGTCAGTCACCTTGCACAAAATACTGATACATGGTGCGAACATAATAGATTCCATTTCATTGCCAATTGGTATGCTGTCAGAACAAGCTGGTGAGTCAAGGAACAAATTTTGGCGTTACGACCGTGAGCACCACACACGTAAGTTAGATCGTAAAACTACAATACTTGACTTGTTTCATCGAGCGTTAGAATCCTCAGATCCATTGATATCGGCCATGTCCCTTGGAGTACGAAAAAATAAATTGAAACATTTGACTCTCCCCGAAAAAGTAATTTCCCTTTTAAAACCGTCAACGGAAAATGTTATGTTTCATGATCAATTACCACTAAGTTCCATAGATCGTAATACCAGGGAAATGGCACCAGATGATGAACCCCTTTCACTGCCATCAGGATAAACTTTAACATTTTCTGATGATGACATCATGGAGTAATACTTTTGAATTTTAATTGTACGAAAATGGACAACCCTATTTTCATAGAAATTCCTTAAATACATAGAAACGATTTATCTCCTTTGCCGCATGATTTTAGCTTGTGAAATTTTAGAATATGATTAGTAATATTATTGAGTATATTATGAGAAAAAAATAAAATGCTACATCGCTATAGTTTTATTTAAAAAAATACATATATGAAGTTCATTGAAAAAATTCTTACTCTTAAATAATTAAAGCTCCAACCCTCTAATTTAATATTTAAATATGTGAAATCCTGCAACATCATTTTCACTTCTAAAAAAAAACATAAGTCTTATATTTTTTGAGTTATTTTGAAATTAAGATTTTCTTAAGGTCATTACCCTTTCACTGAAAAATTCATATTAAAATAACTAAGCAAAAAATTGCGGTCGGTATTTTTGGAAAGGCTGTATCATGACTAGATCTAGTACCCAGCCTGCAATACAGCAGATCACACATCCGTCTGCATAGGCGAAGATACGGTTTAAGTAATTAGGACTCCACGCGTCTCGTGACATCGACTGCGACGTTAAGGCACGCGTTGCTGCTGCGTGGGCCAAATCGTGAATCTTTTCATTATTAAATATTAATCTGTATCACTGTTTTATAATAATTCTATAATTCTTGATGAATATTGTTGTTATGATTTTAAAAGAGAGCGTAAAATTTCATTAATATAGCATATAATTTCGGATATATGTATTGTAATTTCGTACTCGTAACACCCGAAACGAAGCATTAGTAACACCCGAAACAGCTTATTTGATTACTTATTTTTTGTTTCGTGTTTAGGTGGGCTACTCGATCTAGTTTGACTTGTTATAAATGAAATTAGAGAAAACTAGGAAAATTCGCTGAATTATGCATATTAAGACGGATGGTCAGAAGGTAGAGGCCATTTCGTGTAACACCCGAAACAACTAGTTTTTCGTAATTTTCTCTTTATTGCTCAAATATTTAAAAAAATCGACTTTAGGAAAAGAAAATATTACCAAATAAGTGGGTGATCCAATAGTAATAATAGTTTAGTTGCTATTACTACTGCTAATAAAACGTATTTTAAAGAGTTCAAACGTAACACCCGAAACGATAGAATGACCCAGTTGCTCCAGCTACCTACATGTACTTACGCTCGTGTCTTGTCGCTCCATCTAGTACCTATTTCAAAAGCAATCTCTATGTAGGTCTAGGTACTACAGCTACCTACATGTACAGAAGACAGCAGGCCAAGTTTGACACTTTGACATTTGTACTATTCTTATCTCAAAGCAATAAAGACGCTTTTAGAACTACAATGTCCAGCTGCATGTGCCACTGTAGGTACTTACTTACTGTCATGTGAGCCGCTCCAACTGGTGGTACATTTTGGTAAGAAATTAAAGAAAATAAATTATTCTCTCGACTGTCCAACCACCGAGAGCTGGCAGACATAATTGATTTATCGATTGTTACAATCATAATCATCGACATTCTATAACGATAAATTACAGCAACATTACCTAAGTATATGTGCGTATAAGCGGTCCTTTAGCTAGCCATGGTGCTGTGCAAATAAGGTATAAGTTAAAAAGTAAATGGACGTTAAAAGTGAGTACAATGCACAAGAATAATATACAGTGTGTCACAAGGTTACTGTTATAAACGGACGCCTAAGGAACGGCAGAAATTATGTGATATATCAACGAAAATATACAGAGTGCCGCATGATTACCGTTAAAAACTGACGTAGAAAGAAAGCACAACGCACGAAATAAATACGACAGTATACGCGCACCAATTGATTACCATCATGAACGGACGAACTAAGAATAGTACTATGCACGAGATACATACTACAATATACAGTGTGCCACATGAGTATCAGTATGAGTAGACGCCCAAAGTGACCAAGAATTGTTCAAAATCGAATATCAGCATACCATGTTTAAACGTAATATCCTTACGACCAAGTCCTTAGTAAAGAAATAAAATAACAATATTCACTATTAAACACATTAAAATCGTACAAGAAGTGGGGGACGCAATAATATACGAATATAAAATGACGCAGGAAAACGTCTGCGATTATATATATATATATTATATATATATATATATATATATAATATTATAAAGCTGAAGAGTTTGTTTGTTTGTTTGATTGAACGCGCTAATCTCAGGAACTACTGGTCCGAATAGAAAAAATATTTTTATGTTTGGTAGCCTATTTATTGAGGGAGGCTATAGGCTATATAACATCACGCTACAACTAAGAGGAGCGAAGCAGTAATGAAAAATGTTGCAAAAACGGGGAAAATTTATTCCTTTTGAGAGTTTCCGTTGCGTGCGCTGCGTAAACGGTTAAAGTAACGCAAAAATCATGTATGACGAAATTGTTCCTTTTAAAAAGTTCTAAAAAAAAGTCCGCGAGAGCATATGTCTATCTTTTAAGGTTGACTCACTATAACTCAAAAGGAGCGAGCAGCAACGAAAAATGGACGAAAACTACCAGGCAAATCGATGCGACGGGAAGGGTCAGGGGAACAAAAATTGAAAATGCATCTAAACCTTCCTTATAAAACACTCTATCTATTGGTGAAAACCGCATAAAAATCCGTTGAACATTTTTTGAGTTCTTCGCAAGTAGGCAGACAGACGCAGCGGGGGACTTTGTTTTATAATATGTAGTGATAACAATTTTTAAAATGAGTAAAAAGAATACTTACTTACATAAATATGACAGGTGGACTCACGTCGTTCATGTATCAATTTATAGAAGACCACAAACAACATAATTATACATTGGTTTACAAGTACCAAGTTAGGAAAGGTATGTAAGACTTTACAAAAGGCCTGGATCTCGAGATATTGTAATAATTCGAGATACCGACATTGTATAGAAATTTCCACAAAACGCATTACTAGTCTGTACATTTACTAACGATTCCCCAGAGTAGTCAACAAAAATAAAGCAAATAACGAACATACCTAATTACTAGTAAATAAAAATGCCTCGGAGTCGTTATGAATAAAACGTAAGTACAACTTCTTACTCACACACGGCTGCATACCGCGTCATCGTTGGCCTTCTATTGTCAAACAGAGACAGCAATATTCCGACCGAATATTGCCCTTGCGTCTCGGCTCGTGGTTTGCGAGTATAGGCGCCGCGTTCTTAACACATTTTATTAAAATTACTTATTGTGAACATAATATTTTTTAATTTATTTATTGAAGGTTTCCTAAAGATCCAAATTTAAGGGATATATGGAAGAAATTTTGTAATAATAGACTAACCTGGAGTCCCACAAGAAATAGTGTCATTTGCTCAAAACATTTCAAGACCTCTGACTTTCATGTGTTGTCGAACAATAGGAGGAGATTAGTCGAGGGCACCAAACCAACTCTAACACCACACTGTATTTGTCCCGTAAGTTTTTTTTTTATATCACGGAAAAGGTAAAACAGCCGACCTGATGTAGTTCACATTAGTTATAGTGGTGAAATGAAGTTTACATTTCTCAACTTGAAAAATTAATAGTTTTAAACCTAATTTTCCAGAGTCATCAAAAATCATTCAGTCTACCAAATGACAGACTATCATCTCATGATGCCATTAGTGCCACTCTCACTATTCCTGATTAAAAAAAATTGTGATGTGGGCCTTATGGTACAAAGGTACTATAAGGCGCGAATCACATTTTATTTTTTTTCGAAGTGTTGCACCAATTTTTTTCTTACGCAATTTTTATGAGTAATAGTACATATAAAGGAGCATAACATATCGATACTGGAAATATGAAATTATATATATCGTTGGATTCGGGATTTTTTGCTCTATCGATTGGTATATTTAAAATCTCGATATCTTAAAAAAAAATGTCCTTTACATCACATATTTTCCGTCGACCTAGAACATATTTTTTCTAGAAACTGGCAGTATATGACATTTAAATTAATATTTTCACAAAAAAGTAATGTAAGTCTCTTTACTCACAGTATTTGGTATTTACATTCAATCAAAATCGAGTACATTTTACAACAGGTCACATAAGTTATTCAATAATTTGAGATGTTTTATTATTGTCTTATACATTAGTGTTCCCTGAGAAGGTACAAATACCATGTCCCTTACATTAAATTGTGACTGAAATCATCATAATTATGTTGACCCTTTTTTTTTTTTTTTTTTTTTCAGGATGGGAAATCATCAAATGACTTCTCCCGCTCTGGGCGGAGCGGGAGGGCGTGTCAGACTTTTACTGACTAAAACCCACCCGTGTTCCATCAGTTGCCCATGTGCCAGGGTCACGGTATCTCTTTCGAACAATCACGCGACCCCGGCAGGCATCGGTCCTAGTAGACCCCTACACTGCTGCTGACATCTCTTTGAGGCGCGCGTGGAACACTGCGCGCCGTCGACCCGAGCCTGGTCCTTACCGGGCGGCGAGCCACCCATTGCTCGCCACCCGCAAGCTCGCGCCTACGGTGGCCGGGAGTCCGCAATTGACTCCCGACGCCCGGGGCGTCTCCTCCTGCGGCGGCTAGGGGCGTGAGGGCGCAGAGACAGCCACTCCCTCACGCGCCCCGCCTCCTCCTTCGCGAGCATCACTGCTTCGCAGAAGGAGGTGACGGCTTCCCATTCCCTCTCGCTCCGTACCATGGCTCGCACCAGGGCCGGACGCGAGAGGTCGCCGCCGCCGATCGCCTCCACGAGGACACGGCGGTGCTCCGCCCAGGCAGGGCACACCTCCACCGTATGCTCCACCGTGTCCTCCAGACGATCCTCGCAATGGAAACACCCGGACGTATCCTCCCGCTTTATCCTGAACAGGAACCCACCGAAGCACCCATGCCCGGTGAGAACCTGCGTCAGACGGAAGGTGAGGACGCCGTGGCGCCTCTCTATCCACTCCTCAAAGAGGGGACTTACCGCCACAATTGTGGCGTGCCCAGCACTGGGTTGCGACAATCGTACCCGCCATGTCGCCATGAGATCACACCGGAGCTCTGTCCGCCGTGCCACGATTTGTCGCGGCAGCGGAGTTTCGCCCCGGCGTTTCCCCTCCTCGCGCCACTCCCACATGTGCGCGAGGACCTTTGCCTCCAGATCCCATGGCGGCACTCCGGCAAGGAGGCTCGCCGCCTCGCACGAGACCGTGCGGTATCCCCGGATTAGCCGGATGGCCATGACCCTCTGGGCCGCAAACAGCCGGCGCGCTGGGCGCAGCCTCAATGAGGGTGCCCACACCGGATTATGTTGCCCCTTACGTTAATTTCTCAACATCGAAAAGATAGTGGTTTCACGTGTCAGCATCGAAAAGATTAAAGATAGTGGAAGTAAAATATACGTACGATGTTAGAGGATGGCACAACTCACATAATAGAACTCTGCAAAGAAATGCAAACTGGAAGAAGGACAGTGAAGGGTAAAGGGAAGGGCAAGGGCCTTGCAAAGAAGGATCAATCCGAATGAGAAAGTACCACAAATCTAGCTTTGCTACTGGCAAAGACAGCTTACCATTTCTGTATAAGGAAAGACTGCCAATTTCAGTTCCAAAGTTTAAAGATCTCAAAAAATTATGTGACAATGGTATAATACCAAATAGGTTTCACAATGAATATATGAATCTTCCTAATAAGAATACAATTAAAGATAGACTCAATGACACCGACGATGATGAGAATGAATGTAGATAATGACTAATTTTTGAGACTCTTTCAATTTAACTGTAGGCTTTCCATTAAGGAAGAAGTTAATTTGTTTTTTTTTTATTTTTAATGATTACTATTTACATTAGAAGACTGATTTGTTGATTTGTTTATGTTTTAAGTTAATTTTATTTTTCTTTTGGGAAAATGAGTCCAATTTTAATAAGCCAAAATAGCTATTTTTATTGTGATTTAATACAGAATTTTATAATGTTATACATAACATAATTTACGAGAGCACTTAAATTGCGTTTTTATAAGAGGATTAGTGAGCACAAATAAAAGTTTTGATCTACGAGGCATGCCTTTTAAGTTCTGTCGTTTGAAGAAAAAAACACAACTAGAACCTTATAGTACTTTTTATTGTTTTTCAAAGTATTCACCACGTAGCCTTTATACACTTTTCCATTCGCTCAAACAAGTTATTATAACATTTATTTCACTCTAAAGTGGGGATGTTCAAAATGGCTGACTTGAAAGCGTCGACTGCTTCTTCACCGGACTGGAACCTTTGACCAGGAAGACTTTTCTTAATTTTAGGAAATGTAAAGAAATTGTTAGGACTTTTTTTTTGGATGGGAAATCATCAAAAGACTTCTCCCGCTCTGGGCGGAGCAGGAGGGCGTCTCAGACTTTTACTGACTAAAACTCACCCGTGTTCCTTCAGTTGCCCATGTGCCAGGGTCACGGTATCTCTTTCGAACAATCTCGTGACCCTGGCAGGCATCGGTCCTGGCAGACCCCTTCAGTTCTGCTGACATCTCTTTGAGGCGCGCGTGGAACACTACGCGCCGTCGACCCGAGCCTGGTCGTTACCGGAGGGCGAGCTACCCATTGCTCGTCACCCCCAAGCTCGCGCCTACGGTGGCCGGGAGTCCGCTATGACTCCTGACGCCCGGGGCGTCTCCTCTTGCGGCGGCTAGGGACGTGAGGGCGCAGAGATTGCCACTCAGTCACGCACCCCACCTCCTCCTTCGCGAGCATTACTGCTTCGCAGAAGGAGGTGATGGCTTCCCATGCCCTCTCGCTCCGTACCATGGCTCGCACGGACGCGAGAGGTTGCCACCGCCGATCGCCTCCGCGAGGACACGGCGGTGCTCCGCCCAGGCAGGGCACACCTCCACCGTATGCTCCACCATGTCTTCTAGACGATCCTCACAATGGAAATACCCGGGCGTTTCCTCCCGCTTTATCCTGAACAGGAACCCACTGAAGCACCCATGCCCGGTGAAAACCTGCGTCAGGCGAAAGGTGAGGCGAATTGTGGCGTGCCCAAATCTTTAGGGCTTTTTTTTTTTTTTTTTTCAGGATGGGAAATCATCAAATGACTTCTCCCGCTCTGGGCGGAGCGGGAGGGCGTGTCAGACTTTTACTGACTAAAACCCACCCGTGTTCCATCAGTTGCCCATGTGCCAGGGTCACGGTATCTCTTTCGAACAATCACGCGACCCCGGCAGGCATCGGTCCTAGTAGACCCCTACACTGCTGCTGACATCTCTTTGAGGCGCGCGTGGAACACTGCGCGCCGTCGACCCGAGCCTGGTCCTTACCGGGCGGCGAGCCACCCATTGCTCGCCACCCGCAAGCTCGCGCCTACGGTGGCCGGGAGTCCGCAATTGACTCCCGACGCCCGGGGCGTCTCCTCCTGCGGCGGCTAGGGGCGTGAGGGCGCAGAGACTGCCACTCCCTCACGCGCCCCGCCTCCTCCTTCGCGAGCATCACTGCTTCGCAGAAGGAGGTGACGGCTTCCCATTCCCTCTCGCTCCGTACCATGGCTCGCACCAGGGCCGGACGCGAGAGGTCGCCGCCGCCGATCGCCTCCACGAGGACACGGCGGTGCTCCGCCCAGGCAGGGCACACCTCCACCGTATGCTCCACCGTGTCCTCCAGACGATCCTCGCAATGGAAACACCCGGACGTATCCTCCCGCTTTATCCTGAACAGGAACCCACCGAAGCACCCATGCTCGGTGAGAACCTGCGTCAGACGGAAGGTGAGGACGCCGTGGCGCCTCTCTATCCACTCCTCAAAGAGAGGACTTACCGCCGCAATTGTGGCGTGCCCAGCACTGGGTTGCGACAATCGTACCCGCCATGTCGCCATGAGATCACACCGGAGCTCTGTCCGCCGTGCCACGATTTGTCGCGGCAGCGGAGTTTCGCCCCGGCGTTTCCCCTCCTCGCGCCACTCCCACATGTGCGCGAGGACCTTTGCCTCCAGATCCCATGGCGGCACTCCGGCAAGGAGGCTCGCCGCCTCGCACGAGACCGTGCGGTATCCCCGGATTAACCGGATAATCTTTAGGGCTTAGGGCAGGACTGTATGAAGAATGGTCAAGAATTTCTACTTTTTCCTGCTTCAAATAGGTACTCAATCGTTTGACGAGCGCAGTGTGAGCTTGCTTTGTCGTGGTGCAGGATGATGCGTCGCTTTGAGTTAGATTTTCGATGTTCGACGATGACTTGTGGTAAACAAACTGTGATATACCACCCTGCGTTAACCGTTCTACGATCTTCAAGTGCAATAGTCGCAACATGGTCGGTTTTTCCAACGAACGTGGCCACCATCTTCTTTGAAGTGCTTGGAGAACGAACAACTTTAGTCGGGTTTGGTTCGTCTTGAAAGCCCCAGATTGTAGATTGTTCTATGTTCTATGTTATGGGGTTTTGGTTTCCGCACTTAATCCTTTGAGTGGACCATTGTGCGTGGGCCATGGCGGCCGTCGGTATTACTCCAACCAGCCCACCTCCCTCCAGAAGTTTATAATGTCTCCTGGTCTACTAAGAACGTCCGTGTAAGATTTGGGTGTCCCGAGGGTATCTGTCCTAATCTGGGTGACGCCTGTACATTCGAAGAGTACATGCGCAACGGTTTCCTCAGCTTCCATGCAGGCCCTGCACAGGGGGCTGTCCGTTATGCCTATTGTGTAAAAGTGTTTGTTTAGCGGGCAGTGTCCTGTGATGGTGCCCGTCATCAGACGCAGACCATCCCTGTCCAGGCGTAGCAGACGTCTGGTTAGCCTGCCATCCGGGGATGGCATAGCTTCCCTGGACTGCCTGCAGCCTGGTGCCGAGGTCCACCAGCTCTCCGCTTGTGTGTGGGTAAATTCCTGCAGCCACCTGCGTAGCTGGTTGAAGGGGATGGGCACGATGGGCTCGGGGCCGCAGACTGACGCGCTGGATGCCTTTCTGGCCAGTTCGTCAGCAGCATCATTGCCTAGTGATCCACTGTGTCCTTTTATCCATTGCAGTGTCACTTAGTTGCGATTAGAAACTGTTACCCGTTCTAATGCATTATGACATTCTAGTGTAAGGCTCGAGGTTATGTATTGTTTGGCTAGGGATTGGAGGACTGAGGCGCTGTCGGAGAGTATACGTATATGGGTGTCCGTAACTCTTCTGGCTTCTATGGCATACGCCGCCTGTATGATGCCCACGCATTCCGCCTGGTAGACGGTGTTGAGCATTCCCAGTGGGTTGGATATTTTTATGTTTAGGTCGTGTGAGAAAACTCCGACTCCGGTTCCAGAGGAGGTCTTTGAGCCATCAGTGTAGACTCTTAGCTCCTCCGGGCCCGAGTGGTCGTTTTGCTCTTCTGTGAGTATAACGTCGTAGTGCTTTTGAAAGAAGTGTAGTTTTGGGGTTTTATCGCAGGGTGATGCCATCATTGGTTGTCGCTTGATCGCATCGTCCCTAATGCATGAGTGCTTGACCCTCGAGTCATTGCTTAGGGTCCCTGCTATGTTCAGTCTTAGGGCAGCCAGGGCAGCGTCCTCCCGCACGATCAGGTGTAGAGGTGGTAGCCCAAGCATTACCTGTAGGGCAGCGGTGGGTGTAGTCCTCATGCAGCTAGTGATGGCTACACAAGCGAACCGCTGCACCTTTTCAAGGTCTTTTTGGGCTGTGCTCAGGTCTGTTCTGGGCCACCAGACTATTGAGCCGTATGTAATAATTGGTCGAATAACTGTGGTGTATAGCCAGTGGGTGACTTTGGGGCTGATTCCCCAATTCCTGCCAAGCATTCTCTTGCACTGCCACAGGGCTATGCTGGCTTTTGTAGTAATGTAGTTGGTGTGCTTTGCCCAATTAAGCGTTTGTCCAAAAATATGCCCAGGTATTTGGTTTCAGTTGATAGGCTGAGGGTGGTGCCAAACAGTCGTGGCAGTTCGAGTTTCACGAGTTTTCTCTTTTTCGTAAAGAGGATCATCTCGGTTTTTGTGGGGTTTACTGATAGTTGGTGTTCATTGCACCAGTCCTCTACTATTTTCAGGGCTTGGCGCATGAGGTGGCATAGGGTGTTTTCATGGGTGCCATTTATTATTATGGTTACATCATCGGCGTATCCTACGGTGAAGTAACCTTTATCGTTGAGTGTTTTGATGAGGCTGTCTACGACCAGGTTCCATAGAAGTGGCGAGAGGACGCCCCCTTGCGGGCAGCCCTTCGCCACTACCGCCCTTGTAGTGTCGTTCACAGTAACTTGTACAGCTCTCAATTTGAGCATGTTGGTGATCCACCCGCTCAAGGTCGGGTTTATGTTGTGTCTGTCGAGAGCCGTGCTGATACTATTGAACATAGTTTTGTCGAAAGCGCCTTCTATGTCAATGAAAACCGCCAATGCTGAGCATTTGTGGTCCACTGCGCATTCAATTTTATGCGATTGTAGATTGTTGTTTGGAATCAGGATCGTAGGCATCCAAGATTCGTCACCACTGATGATGTCGTAGACGTGATATGACTCTCCTCGGTTGAACCTCTTCAGACTTTTCTTACACCATCTGACGCGGCCCGCCTTGTGATCGTCAGAAAGCAGATGCGGAATCCAATGGCAAACTAGCTTTCGCACGGCAAGCGCTTCATGCCAGATCTTCTGAATGGTTGTCCCTGAGATACCTAATAGAGCTTCTATCTCTCGATACGTCACATGACGTTCTTTGAGACTTAGTTGTCTCACAGCAATGATGTTATCTTCAGTGAAGGCGGATTTTGGGCGTCCTTCGCGAGATTTGTCACTAACACTAGTAAGCCCACGCTAGAATTCTAAATATCAGCGTTCGACAGTCCGCAGACATGGGACTTCATCACTGAACACAGATGTTAGCTCTTCAAAACACTGAAGCCGTGTCAGGCCTCTTCTAAAGTTGTAGAAAATTATTGCACGAACATTTTCCTTAGAAAGATTCATTTTCGTACGTAACCTGACAGATTCCAATCGACGCTGTGACTAAACAATAGCATTAATCCTAATACTTTCAACTGTTTTGAGATTCAATATTTAAACATATTCGAATATAGAACAGTTCCAAATTCAAAATTGCCGGGAAATATGGAAACAACAGAACTTAAAAGGCATGCCTAGTATTTTATTCGTTTATTTTTATCCTTATGAGTCAGCAAGTAGTTTCAAACTGTATTGCATAGGCATAGTAGGTCACGAATGTATAAAATTCTATTTTTTATATTTATTTACAGCATTAACAATATAGAGTGTACCATTAAGAGACCTGTACGAGCTACGCTGTACATTGACCTTAGGTGTAATTGGTACGTTATACTCACTAATGCATTATCATCAATATTGTATAAGTGTGCATTTCTAATACAATAAATAATGATGTAAACTAATTATAAATTAGTAGCAATTAAACCTTTATACCAATCGGTTGTCTACTCATTCAACATTCAACAAAGCATCAACATCAACATAACATATTCACTGTTGGGAGTTACGCCCCAACATTTGGTCCTTCGAGCAACTAAGTGTTGTGTGATTTACATCTTTTACGATCGCGAATCGGTTGGACTGGTCTCTCACAAGCGAGTCGCCCCAGTAACCAATTGAGAAGGCGCATATCGTAGAGGGGAAAAGTTGCACAACACAAGGAAACCAGGAGTGTGGAACGAAAGTCTACGCTCGCAACAGAAGAGTTCATCTTGAAGTCAACAAGAAAACATCAACAACATGTCGTCAGCTGATTTATACCAGAATCAGAACGAACTCTACATAAAAAAGATCGGGATAAATATCAAGAAAGATGGTTGGGACAGAAAAAACCCCGACTATTTCAAACGCCGTATGGCAATGTTGGAAAATTTGTGGTCAGATTTTCAATTCAATCATGACCGATTGTCTACGGAAAAAAGTGAAAGTCATCCCTACTTTGCGAATGACTGCTATCGTGGAACGCTGCAGTGCTACAATGAAGTAAAGGAGCTTATTCTACAACAACACCAACAATTCACGACTCTCGCTCGTTCACCAAGGGAGCAAGCAGTACAAACAAAAACATTGGGAGGCGCAAAACAACAAATAGGAGAAGGTACCTCCCACCAAACAAAACAGGAACAAGAAACCTTGAAGGGTGAGGTGGACGAACAAGCTAGGCATGTCATTCAAGATAGAGAACCATCACCTCCTCCTCAGCAAGAACAACAAAACTGTGTGAAAAAGGATACGGGGTCCAACAGCAAGCTGGACGACATGATGCGCAAACAAACAGCAAATTTCAAAGCCTTCATGAGAGCAGTTGCAAACATACACGTGGAGTTTCTATCCGAAAAATGGGAATTTCAAGATGCTCTGCAAACACTACAGACGCGCTGGTCAGCAATTGACAACCTCCACTGGGAGATAGAGTGTGAAACCAACGGAGAGAAGATAGTAATGTACGAAGAACGCTACACAAGGTATGAAAACCAGTTTCATGAACTGAAAAAGGCTTTGAATACAAAAATGTGGTCCGGCGCTCATCGTGAGAAAACAACACCGAAGTTAGAGATACCAGTTTTCCACGGTAACTACAACCAGTGGATCCCATTTAAAAATCTTTTCACAGAAGCAATACACAACAACAATTCCCTTTCACCTGCTCAGAAGATGCAGTTTCTGAAGAGTAAAGTGCAAGGAGAAGCAGAACGCTTGATTCAACACCTGCAGATAAGTTCGGACAATTACCTCGTGTGTTGGGATATCCTCAATCACCGATATAATAATGAAAAACTTATCTTCACATCGTACATCAACAGGCTTTTCAATCTGCCAAACATGCAACAGCAATCAATGACCCAAATAAAGAAAATCCACGACGTCAGCATAGAATGCTTACATGCGATAAGGAATTTAGGAGTGAATATTGACACTTGGGATCCAATTCTTGTACATATTTTAACTCAGAAATTAAACGCAGACACACATTCTGAGTACAATGACTCTCTGAAGAATTGCCGAAACCTACCAATTCTGAAAGATTTGTTAGACTTCCTAGAAGCGAAGTTCACATCGTTGGAAACATCACGTCGCAAACAAGAAAACATTCAAAAACCGAATACAACATCGAGTTCTCATCAAAATCAAGCTAAAAAACAATACAGCAGTAATCAAGCAACTAGCAACAAGAGAATTACGAAATCTTTTCATGCGTCAACATATCGTTGCCCTCTTTGCGACGACGAACATGGGCTGTACAGTTGTGCAAGGTTTTTAGAAATGCCGAATCAATTAAAACTTAGCACAGTAACAAAAATGAACATTTGCGTAAATTGCCTGTTCAGCCACAACGGAAAAGCATGTACGTCAACTCACCGATGTCGCAAGTGCGCTGGTCAACATAATACACTGCTACATGATGCATGTATTAAAAACAAAACAGAAAAACAAACAAGTTCTTCTCATGCAACAAAGGATGATGATACTTCGGAGATATTACTAGCGACCGCCGTAGTAAACATAGAAACAGCTGATGGGACCCAAATCAAGTTGCGAGCTCTCATCGATCAAGGGTCTCAGATTTCTTTGATCACGGAACATGCCGCTCAACTTCTCGGAGTCAAGCGCGAGAGATGCAAAGGAGTCATCTTTGGAGTTGGACAGAAGGAAAACAACTGCAAAGGAATGACAACAATTACTTGCAGTTCTGTCTACAACGACTTCAAGATCCAAACATCTGTCTACATTATGAACAACTTGATCAAGAACTTGCCAAATAAGACCTTCGCAAAACCATCCTGGTCCCACATACAAAACATACATTTAGCCGACCCAGAGTTCTACAAAAGCCGTCAGGTGGATTTACTATTTGGAGCAGACATTTATTCGCAAATTATGCTAGGTGGAATAATAAAAGGCGAAGACGCCAATCAACCTATCGCACAACAAACTCACCTAGGTTGGCTTTTATGCGGTAATGTCAAAACCTTTCACTGCAATGTGGTCATAAATAACCTGGAAGATATCAAACAGTTCTGGGAAACCGAAGACATCACAGATCAATCCAACCTATCGGCGGAAAATGAATCTTGCATTGAATTCTTCAACAAAACTACGCAACGCTTGGAAAATGGGAAATATGAAGTCAGACTGCCAATGAAGAATGAATTTGAGAGCAAACTGGGATCATCAAAGCCAATGGCGATCGCTCAATTCAAAACATTAGAAAGAAAGTTGGAGAAACAAAAACATTTAGCCAAGGCGTATAAAGACTTCATGACTGAATATATTGATCTAGGTCATATGAAGCAATCAACAGTCAGCAACAATACAAACGAGTGTTACCTACCTCACCACGGTGTGCAACGCGCTGAATCAACAACAACAAAGTACAGAGTGGTGTTCAATGCGTCAGCAAAAACATCAACAGGATGCAGTCTGAACGACCTCATGTACAAAGGTCCCAATCTTCAACAGGACCTACAAACATTATTAATGAAATGGAGGCAATACAAGTATGCGTTCACAGCGGACATTGAGAAAATGTTTCGCGCTATTTGGGTGGCCCCTGCAGACCAACATTTACAACAGATTGTGTGGCGGGAAGCTCTGGAAGAACCTATCCGCTCATATCAACTAACAACCGTAACATACGGTACCAAGGCAGCACCGTTCTTAGCCATGATGACGCTCAGGAGATTGGCGAATGATGAACGTGAACAGTTCCCTGAGGCAGCAAAGGTGCTGGAAGAATCATTCTACATGGATGACCTCGTGCATGGAACACATACAATCGAACAAGGAAAGAAATTAATAGCTGACTTGAAACAATTGTTCAAAAATGGAGGGTTTAACCTGCGCAAATGGTCAGCAAACAATCAAGAACTTTTCGAAGATATCTCCGAACAACAAAACATCGACAAAATTGTCTTCAACTTCAAAACTGAAAATACATTGAAAACGTTAGGCTTGTGCTGGAACTCAAAGGAAGACAAATTCACTTTTCATTGCACAATTTCGAACGTAAACAAGAAACAAACCAAACGCAGCCTACTAGCCGAAATATCTAAACTGTTTGACCCACTAGGCTGGCTGGCTCCCGTATCAACAAAATTGAAATTATTGTTTCAAAAATTATGGGACGGAAACTTAAAATGGGACGACGAAGTGTCCGACGATATACATGCGGAGTGGTGCAAGATACAAGCGGACGTAAGCGCGATAAACGCTTGCGAAATGCCTAGATGGCTTAACTGTGGGGAAAAGCAAGCAATGGAGCTACATGGGTTTAGCGATGCCTCTCTTGATGCATACGCCTGTGTCATCTACGCACGGGTTCACTCATCAACAATACTTGTAGCCGCAAAGTCAAAGATAGTACCACACCGAAAAACAACAACATTACCTAGACTGGAATTGAATGGGGCGCACCTTTTATCACAACTAATGCGCAAAGTCAAACAGTCATTGAATCAATATGAAGTACACGTCTACGGCTGGACTGACTCCATGGTGGTCCTGGGTTGGTTACAAGGAGACCCATCTCGCTGGAAAGCCTACGTGGAAAACAGAGTACGAAGTATTACTGACGTCATACCACGATCGTCATGGAACTACGTCAAAACAAAAGAAAATCCCGCTGACGCCGCAAGCAGAGGCCAATACGCTAATCAGCTGAAAGAAAACAAACTGTGGTGGCAAGGTCCTGGGTGGCTTTCAACCCCGTTTTTGCAACATTTTTCATTACTGTTCCGCTCCTCTGAGGTGTAGCGTGATGTTATATAGCCTATAGCCTCCCTCGATAAATAGGCTACCTAACACAAAAAGAATTTTTCAATTCGGACCGGATTCGATTCGGAGATTAGCGCGTTCAATCAAACAAACAAACTCTTCAGCTTTATAATATTAGTATAGATAATTAGTTGACCCAGCGAACTTCGTATCGCCTCAGATTCAATAAATGTTGTTATAAACGTACCAAGTTTGACAACCTGGTACGCGGTGGTGATCTGGTAAGCGTTTTCTAGCTGACACTCATATGTTAGGTTAGCTCCTACCCAGTTATGATGACCTGGTACTTCGAAGGCATAAAGCGTTTTCTAGCTGACACTCCTTTGTTTGGTAAGCTCCTGTCAAGTTATGATAACCTGGTACTTCGAAGGCAACGTTTTTGTCATAGTACCACGTTTTATAGTGACTTGTATTCTCTTTGACGTTTTATGTGACGTCTCACGGGAACGCGGTCGTAAAAAGGGGAAAAAAAAAAAAAAAAAAAAACGGGATAAAAAGTATCCTATGTCCTTCTCCTGGCTCTAAACTACCTCCCTGCCAATTTTCAGCTAAATCGGTTCAGCCGTTCTTGAGTTATAAGTGAAGTAACTAACACGACTTTCTTTTATATATATAGATTTGAGTGATGCATGTATTGATTTGACAGATTAATCTTTCTACTCTCCTCGCGTTCCGAGTTACGCAAAATCGATGTATGTAAGCGCGCCAAACAACCCTTCCGAAGAGCGTGGCGATTTCTTGACGCACTAACAGCGATGTTATTGTGATTCGGAACGCGGGGTAGGTGTGGCCATGTTAATTATTTTGTTGATCGATTTACCAAATCGATTTGATAAAAGTCGATTTTTAACAATTGTGGTGTGACCGTTTTGTGGTAACTTTTGTTAGTGTTGATATTTTGCTGTTTGTGCAACAGTTGTAAACAGTTTCTCTTTGTAAAAAAACAAGCTCTTGCTTTCTATTTACATAATTAAAGAGATACTTTTGCATATGATTTTTATTATTTACTAAAAGTGAATAACAATTTCAAATCGAAACGTCAATTGAGATATCATCAAACGTTAATTTTTAAACGATCTAGCCAGTTTTAGTTGGCCATATCATGAAATGCAACTAATTCACTGACCACGACATATGTATACATATATCCTCAGATTACAATTCCTTCGTGTTTTAGTTTATTTACTGCCTATTTCTATTTTCTTTTTATTTTAACCCGCCCGCTGCTTATTTTAATCCGCAATTTGAATATACGTCTAATCAGTTACATGAGACCTAGATTATGACCGGAGAAAAGCTATTGTAAACATCTCTGGTACTTTTAGTCGGCGGAATAGTAATATATCGATATTTTCAATCGATTACTACCATTTAATTGACATAATCTGTGGTCTATCTTGACAACATTCAGGTTATGTTTTAATGGCAGAACTACCTTTGATTCAATAAAATAATTATTAGTTACGGTTTTTAATGCTAGGGTGAAAGAGATGTTGATAAAATAAAATTGGACTTATAAAATTACGACTTAATTTTTGAGAAGTAAATAGTCTCTGCCCGGCACTGAAAATAAGGGGCCCATCGGCGGGCAATGTCTTTTATTGCAAAAACATAGCTCTATCAATCGTGTCATTCGAATAGTCGCATGGATACACAGAGCATTGAACTTAAAACTTAGAACATTGCACCCAAAACGTCGTGAATTACCAAGTTACCTTACGTTGCAAGAACTGAATAATGCAACTAAGGCGATTGTGAAACAAACCCAGCAAAAGGTATTTGTAACAGAAATGAGTGATTTACGTAAACATGGCAGAGTGGCATCAAATAGCAAGCTATTACCTCTCAGTCCTTACATTGATCAAGAAGGTTTGCTTCGAGTCGGTGGAAGATTAAAAAACGCATCGCTAACTGAAGAAATGAAGCACCCAATGATCATTCCTTACGACAGCCGGCTAACGCATTTGCTCATCGATCAAGCACACCAGATGACGTTCCATGGAGGACCGCAACTCACTTTGTCGCACCTTCGTCAAAAATACTGGATCATCGGCGGCGTGCGAGTCACGAAGATGCAAGTCAGAAGATGCGTAACGTGCCGAAAAATAAGTCCTACAAAACAACAACAAATCATGGGTGAACTGCCGAGCGCAAGAATAAACCCCGCCCCGCCATTCTACCATACAGGAGTGGACTACACGGGATTCGTCGATATCAAGATGAATAAGGGAAGAGGCGCTAAAACAACAAAAGGTTACATAGCCTTATTTATTTGCATGGTGACAAAGGCAGTACACATAGAGTTGGTCTCCGATCTTACAAGCTCAGCATTTTTGGCAGCCCTACACAGAATGGCAGCAAGGAGAGGTGCTCCCCGCCATTTATACAGCGACAATGGCACTAACTTTGTCGGCGCCAATCGACTCTTAATGGAACAATACGGGGAAATAGAAAACACCTACAGGGATGAACAATTACAGAAGGAAGTTGCCGAAATGTTCATCCAGTGGCACTTCAACGCCCCGGCTTGGCCATCAGCAGGTGGATTATGGGAGCGAGCCGTAAGAAGCTTGAAGCACCACCTCAAACGAGTGGTGGGCGAACAACGGTTAACATTCGAAGAGTTCACAACAATATTAACAAAATTAGAAGCCTGTCTGAACTCCAGACCGCTGTGTACGTTAAGTGAAAATGTGGAAGACCTGGACTGTTTGACGCCAGCGCACTTTCTAACAGGGAGATCAGGATTGACTGTAATTGAAACAAGAGAAGACGCCCGAACAAGATGGGATCTGACAAAAAAGGTATACACAGACATTTGGAAGAAGTGGAAAAATGAATATTTATGTCAGCTGTTATCAAGAACAAAGTGGCAGAAGCATCAGCACAACTTGAAGGTTGGTGACTTGGTTGTTGTCCATGACGACCAGCGGCCTGCTGGAAAATGGTTAATGGGCAGAGTAACAGACCTACATGCAGGAGACGACGGTTATGTTCGTGTCGTCACCCTAAAAACAAGAAACGGCACCATGAAGAGACCTATAACAAAGTTGTCTATTTTACCAATAGACAGCGAGGAAAACTTTAAACAATCCAAGACCGACAAAGAAAACAAAGATCAAACAAATGAGAATACAGCAAAACGTCAGCAAACTGCAGTTACAAGCAAAATCAACTTTATCGGATTAGTGATGACCCTGCTATACCTACTGAGTCCAGCAACTGCGGCAACGAATACAACAAACTTTACCGAATTGCAACAAGGCTTATACTTCGATAAAACAAGCAACATGAAATTGATTCGCGACGAGTGGAAGATAGTTGTTTACTACGACGTCAAACCCTACTGGCATGGAACAGCAGTGTTCAACAAATTCAACGATCATCTCGAAAACATATGTTCAACTATAAAACAAAAAACTCAATGCGAAATAATTGCATTACAACTGCGTCACGCGTTCGCGGAACTCGAACACTACAATCATATGTTGCTGAATCCGCAAGGTCGGGTGAATATGAGAAGCAAACGCGGCCTTATCAACGGTGTCGGGTCGATCGCACGTTCCCTGTTCGGAGTATTGGATGACCAATTCGCCGAACAATATCAACGGGACATAGAACTCATCAAACAAAATGAAAAACATCTAGCTCTATTATCTAAAAATCAGACATCTATAATAGAAGCCGAATATAATATACTTAGGAGATCGGAAGAAACAATTGAAAAACAATACAAGTTATTCAATCAACATCTGCTAAACCTAGACAAGATAACAAGCAACCTTCAGCATGAGATTGAGTCTCAAGAATTATCAATCGAGTTTGTGATGTCCGCTATCTCTGCAAACAGCTTTATAGAACATTTAAGAAACGTTCAAGAGATTCTGTTGGACACCGTAACAAACATTTACAACGGCAAGATGAACTTACACCTCATTGCGCCAGAACAACTAAAGGACGAACTGAACGTGATATCAAGTCAGCTGTCAAACGATGTAGCACTTCCTATCACCAACATCCAAGAAGATCTGTTCCACTTGTATCATCTTCTACAAGTGAAGGCGAAAATGTCAGAAAGGTATCTCATCATTGAGATACGGATGCCGTTAATTAGCCGAGAACACTATGAAGTTTACAACATCATACCTGTCCCAAAAAGACTCGGTGAAGAGATGGTCACCCTACTGCCCATTGCAGAAATACTAGCAATCAACATACATAAGGATTCTTATGTCCCAATGAGTGTAACTGACCTATACGAATGCATGCACTTCGACAGTACGACTCTGTTGTGCCACATGAGGACACCAGTATACCACATGAAGTCTGACGAGAGTCTCTGCAAGAGGAACAAAGGTTCGCCTGACTGTAAAACCAAAAGGGAGACCTGTCGAAACATATGGTCGGCACTTAGCAACAAAAACAGTTACTTATACTTTTATTGTCACGTTTTCAAAATACGCGTCATATGTGGGAATCGAATTTCAACAGAAACACTTAGCAACGCAGGGGTAATGACACTCGGAAGTGACTGCACTATCAACAGTGAGAACTTTACTGTTCATGCGCAAATAATAATAATAATAATAATAATAATAATAATAAAATACTTTTTATTCATAAGTTCACATATAAATTACATAGAAGTGACATCAGTACAGAGTTACATATTAAAATTATTAAGCAAATATTAAACTATGCCTAAAATAAATCTAGTGTAGGTATAACTTATATAATATATTGGATAAAGGCCTAATAAAAAACAATAGCGACCTGCCTGATGTAGGTTTATTCAAACCTGTGTTTCAGGCCTTCACGTAACAGCGCTGAGTATTTTATTGGACTATTAAATTAATGTACATAGAGCTAGCATTGATACATAATAATTATATTATTAAATAAAAATTGCCTTAACATTAATAAACTTATTGCATGATTTCTAGCAATTTTTCAGTGTCTGAGTAATTTAATGTCGCTAAGTATTCACTTAACATTTCACTACATTTTTTACAATTTACACTATATATACTTAGAGACTTATTGATTTTATTATATAAGAACGGACCTAAAAAACCATAAAATTTATTTATAAAAGTATGTCTAGTTTGAGGCTTTATGCAAACTAAGTCTTTTCTTCTCTTATGTATAGGTATGGGGGTATAAGGGAGATTGCTATGCTGGTGTAATACTATCTTTAATATAAATAGTTGACGCACAGTTAAAACCTTACATGCCGTATAAAGCTCGTATGTGGGAAATCTAAATGGGCGAAAGGTGGCTACCTTAAGGATAGCTCTCTGCGCACGTTCTAATGGTAGTAGGATTGTTTTTGCAGCCCCTCCCCATGAAGTTATGCAATATGTAAGAATGGATTGACACAAAGCTAAATAGACCTGTTTAATTAATTTGTAGTCCGTTATATATCGTAAATTCTTAAAAATGTATATTAATTTACGCATTCGAGTGCATAATAAATCAATGTGTTTACGGAAGTTCAGATTTGTGTCAATCGTCACACCAAGATATTTCATATGATCGGCTTTTGCTAAAGTAGGACAATTACATGCATTGTCAGCGTACTTGCCGCACTTATGCGCATAAATGTTTATGTTAGTAGTTGGCAGGTTAGTATTTCTCATAGTGAATAAAATGTGTTTAGTTTTTTCTGCATTTAGTGTTAGGAGATTTTCATGTAGCCAATTAGACACTATATTAAAACCGTTCTGGGCTTGTTTATACACCTCCTCTCGAGACTTGTCTGAAAACAATAGAGCTGTGTCATCTGCATAAGACATTATGACACCATTTTGGAGTGTTAAGCTGCACAGGTCATTAATATATACTAGGAATAAAGTAGGACCCAATATACTACCTTGTGGTATTCCGTAATTACTATTTCGAAGCTCAGAACTGACGTACTGACCAATTTTTACACATTGTTCGCGGTCTCTTAAATAATCAGAAAGCAGTGTAAGCGTTGTTCCTCTTATTCCGAGTCTTTCAAGCTTGCCCAATAATAAAGGACAGGAAATTGTGTCAAAGGCCTTGGCGAGGTCTAGGAAGATCCCAATGGAGTGCATGCCCTGATCCAAATTAGTTGTTATATAATCCGTCATTTGATGTACTGCTTGATTAGTTGATTTTTTGGGCCTAAAGCCAAATTGTCTATCCGAAAGCAATTTGTTATCCTCTAAATATTTCATTAATCTAATATTAATGATTTTCTCTAAGATCTTGGAGAGCCCTGTTAAAACTGAAATGGGTCTGTAGTTGTTAACACATTTTTTGTCACCAGATTTATATACAGGAGTAACCACTGCTTTTTTAAGCGACTTAGGGAATACACCATTAGTTAAGCATAACTGAAAAATATGAGTTAGCGGCGGAGCAAGGAGGTATTTGAAATGTTTAAGTATGTTGTTTGATATGTCGTCCCACCCAACCGCGCAAACGTCCTTTAATCCAGAAATGATTGTTAATACTTCATCGACATCCGTATCTAGTAAGACAAAAGATTTGAGTCTGGGGAAAGATTTAGGTTGGTTTTGAGAGAAAGAACCTCTAGATTGTATGGTCTTTTCTGCTAAGGTTTTGCCTACGTTAGAAAAATAGTAATTAACTATATTTGTTGATTCTATTGGGTTGTTCTCTATAGTCAATAAGTCAAGTGGAGGTTCTAGTTGTTTTGATCTAAATGTATTTGTTTTTATAAATTTCCAAATAAGTTTACTATTTTTGCCTGCTTTCTGCAGTTCTTTTCTGTCATATTCATTTTTTATTTTTTTCAGAAGGTTGTTGCAGAAGTTTCTATATCTTTTATAAGTAATGGAAAGAATTTCATTTTCAGGCTCAAGTTTGAACTTTATGTGAAGTTTGTCTCTATGCCTAATACATCGAACAAGTCCGGGTGTAATCCAAGGTTTAATGCACTTGTACTTCCTTGGCGTTATTTTGGCGACTGTATGCTTTATTATTGCAGAGTGAAGTGAATTTATAAAATAATTAATAGCAAAGTTTGCATCGGTGGAATTATAAACTGGGTCAAAATTAATATTACGTATGTCTTTTTCGAGGTGTGTCATGTTGACATTGGTATAGCTGCGTAAACAATTTTTTCTTGGTAAAGAAACTTGTAATATTAGTAAAACTGCTTGGTGATCAGTAAGCGAAGAGTTAGTAACAAATGTTTTGGCTGGTTTATTTGTTTTTATAATGAAATGATCTAAGCATGAACCACTTTGATGCGTGGGGTGGTAATGAGCTGGCAAGAGTCCGTGGAATGAGCAGATATTAACATAGTTATGTGCATGAATGTCCATTTTCCCGGAAGCAATGTTGATATTAATGTCCCCCATTAGAATTATGTGTTTAAAAGTTGTAAGACTTTGTAACTGTACGTTTAGTGAATCTAAGAAATTTGCGACATTTTGAGAAGGTGGTCTGTATATAGCCATAACTACCGTATCTGTATTAATTTTAATGAGTAAGCAATTACAATTTTGTAGCAAAGGTTCTTCTACAGTTGTACTTAAATTATTGTTGACAAATACAACCAAACCATCATTCTGGTTGATGTTTCTGTTGGTTTTATGCGAAACATATCCGTCTAAAGATGGTAAAACAGTGGTTTGGTTTGACAGCCAACATTCTGTTAGGACGATAATGTCGCAACTTATACCCAGGTTCTGTAGCAATATTTCAAAACCATTTATATTTCGATTTATGCTGCGAATATTTTGTGTGAGAAAGGTCAGCGGTTCCTCTCCCAAGGGAAAGTGGTGCTTACACTCATCAATATTACAATTTATAACTTCAGACACAGAAAATTGATCTAGGTCCTTAAGTAATTGATCAGTCATGATAAATAAACACCCAATAAATATAAACAAACAAAAACTACTACTAGTGTGCTTAAAGGATAGGTTAATAGGTAGCGCTCTTAGGCGCCTTCATAATCTATGGAATGGATATAGCTGTCCTCGGCATATTTCCGTGCAGGACAATTTACATCACCAGTTTTATGATCACTTTTCCTATTAAAACGTTTGCACGTCGCACAGTTTGGTGGACTGGACTTTGTGCAGCATTCCTTAAAAGTGTGGCCAGTCTCTCCGCAGTGATTACACGTCGGGTTAGTGTCACGGCAGAACTTGGCCGCGTGTCCAAACTGCTGGCAGTTGAAACACCGAGTAACGATCGTGAAATCTCGAACTGGGCATGACGTCCAATTGATGAATATTCGTCCTTGATTGACTAGGATCTTCCTGATGCTAGCTGGCACTTCTAGAATAAAATTGCAATTAGGGAGGTCTTTTTTCCCAGATTTATGGCTCAATTTTATTTGTTCTTCAAACGACTCACGAGTTGTATTGGTCAACTTATCTGAGAGGTTTTGCTCGTAGATGCAATCCAAAACCTCCTTATCAGTCAGGGCTACCGGGACTCCAATAACAGTGATTCTTGGGCGCCGCTTTGATGGTTCTTCAATCTTAAGGCCCGAAGAGACGAGTTTTTCTAAGCTTCTGAGCTTTTGAATGTCCTCTTTGGAGTCGGTACTGATAAGAACACCTCCATTTTTTACTTTCTTAAGGCCACGGACATGTAATTTAAGTTCCCCGGGCGAAATAATTTTCTGTACGAGAGACTTGGTATCGTCACTAGATTTGGTTTTGTCGCTGGGATATATGGCAACTGAGCTTAAATTTGCTGGGCGCACAAAATTATCCGAGCCTTTTTTGACCATATTAGCGTACGAAGCGGGTTCTGTCGGCTTTGAAATGCCTTCAACTACCTCTTTGAACTGTAGGAGAGAGTTCGCGATGTTCTGTTGTTGCTGTAAGTGCTGAGCGGAACTATGGGCTTGAATCGTTAAATAACGCAAAGACAATCAATGGACACAATTAAGGCCCAAGTCGAGGAAATCACAATGGTAATTCCTCCAATCAATCGGATCATCAATCTTTCCGTACCAGTTTCAAAACTTGAACCAGACAGTGAGACATTTCTGGAGCACAGCACACTAATGCGAGATCTGGGAAAACAAATAGAACAGATGAAGGCCGCAACAGCAGAAGATCTTCTGTCAGATCGAGCAACATACCATGATGTTCACCAATATGTTGTCTTATATATATTGACAGCAGCAGCAGCGATAGCAGGCGCGATATATGCCTACCACCGACTGAAGAAACATTGCAGGAAGCAACAGATACCTGAGGCACCACCTGTTCCTAATCCAGCACCTCGAAGGAGGTCGACTGCAAGCATCGGGGACAATGTTGTATTTGACGTCACAGACAACAGCGGTGTAGCGCACTTATCAAGTTCACGCACCCTGAACAAAGCAACGTCACCTTAGTATTAGTCTTTAATGACACTCGGAAGTGACTGCACTATCAACAGTGAGAACTTTACTGTTCATTTCTTTTTGATCTTATTTTTTACATTATGTTATTTTGAATTATATTCCTTTCCTTTCAATTTTATATTATAACACAACATTTTCAATTGTTACATTTTGTGAGGGGGCAATATGTACGAGCTACGCTGTACATTGACCTTAGGTGTAATTGGTACGTTATACTCACTAATGCATTATCATCAATATTGTATAAGTGTGCATTTCTAATACAATAAATAATGATGTAAACTAATTATAAATTAGTAGCAATTAAACCTTTATACCAATCGGTTGTCTACTCATTCAACATTCAACAAAGCATCAACATCAACATAACATATTCACTGTTGGGAGTTACGCCCCAACAAGACCTTTACTTTGAAAAACTCTAAATGTTCATTTCCTTAAGTGTCCCATACATCAATGCCGTTTATTTACATCTAAAATTTTGTTAACGTATATCACTCGTATTCATTATTATTTAACGTAAGGGACATGCTATCTTTGAAACTGTAGGCTTTATTGATTTTTTACTATTTTAGCTTCAAAGAATGAAGAAATCTAAGAAACTTTGTCCTAGACACTTTTTACATAAAACATATAGTTAAAAAATTATAGCCAGTTTTGTAAGAAAAATATCTTATTTTTGCTCTCCTGAAAACCTTAGTTTTGTCCCTTACGTTATTTCATATTTCCAGTATCGATACATTATTTTCGTGATTGTAGATGTTAATAAAACGGGAGTCAGGTGTTGTAGGCGGGGGTGACGGTGTTCCCTTGACGAAAGAGTGAAATTAAACCAGTCAGAATGTCGTAATAATTGAGTATATTTGGCACACATAAAATTACACAGAAATCACTACAAATGGTTGTAAAAGAGTACACAGCACACAATATAAAATACAATCAGAATAAGCAGTACACATAATTAAATCCTAGCTATATTACACTGGAAGACTGGCTAACTAGATATAGGGTACATCGCGACTAAGCAGTGGACAGCGGAGCCACTTACTTCACAAACACTACGTGGTAACTTGATGATTCGTGTAAACTTGTAAAAAATAAAAATACTAAATCCAAAAATAGACGCTCGGCCCTTTTATAACTTTTGTTACTGCAAGTAGCGTATACATTTCTTTACTTTGATTAGCCGCTCTGCCAATTGAGAGCGAGAAAAATGGACTTTCCTTAGGAGACAGGTTTCGACTTGTCGAGAATTTCAAAACACGTGTAAGCGAGTTCAAGGTTTCTGCTTTCTTATTGGATTAACAATGTAGCTCGTCCTATTGGACGTACGCTTCTTTCAAAATCGTGTACGAACTACATAAGATATTTTAGGTACCTATATTCATACCTAATTACAGCTAATTAGTGCTTTACAATCAATGAGTTAGGTAACTATATTCTAATTAGTTTTATACAAACATGACACAGGCATTACAGACTAATTAGAATCCAACAGGTTATTGTTATTGTTACTGGTTAATTACAGGTTAATTAGAATTCAAAAGGTCAAGACAATGGTAATACAGGTGATTATAAACATACATTGGTATTTACGTAAGTATCCTCATGGAAATCTACTACTTTTATTAAAGAACAGTATAGGTATTTGTTTAGGTATTCCTCAGAGGCTATACCGGAGTTACCGAATACAATAGCGAGGAGATATTAATGTTAAAAGTTAGCTAGTCTCATTGGGCGTCGCCCACAGCAATAAAGAAACATAAATACTAACTATAGCTTGTTTTATTGGGCTTCGCCTACATTCCACCCCCTGTAACAGGGTTCAACCGACTTACAATTCTTGGTCTGTGGGAAGCACAATAATCTTCGCTACGGGTCGACGTAGGACCCCATTTACAGTCTTAACATCTACTACACGGATAATACCATCGTGTCCATGATACACAGCTTTGATGAGACCTTTGGTCCACGCACTTCGCGGTCTATTATTGTCCACAATCACTACTACGTCACTGATACGTACGTTCGGCACATTGTTTGACCACTTTTCCCGACGTTGGAGCGTAGGCAGGTACTCTCGCAGCCAGCGCCGCCAGAACATGTCGGCGAGCGCGTTCACGCGCCGCCACTGCCGGCGAGAGTCGATGTCTTCGGCGTCGCTCGATGCAAACGGAGTACTCCCGGACGCAGTGCCCAGGAGTAGATGGTTCGGCCTCAGGACCACGGGCTGGTCGTGGTCGTCGTTCACGTAGCTCAGTGGCCGGCTGTTTACGATCAGCTCGGCTTCGGTGAGGAGGGTGTAGAGGACCTCCTCACGAGGGGCACGCTCCTTGAGCGTACTGCGAAGTGCGTTCTTCACGGATCTCACCAGGCGCTCCCAGCAGCCACCCATGTGTGGGGCCGCCGGGGGATTGAAGTGCCATTCGATGCCACGGTGAATGGCCTCGGCCCTTATCTGACCTTGGTTGAGGTCTTTCAGGGCTGCTCGAAGCTCGGTATTGGCCCCGATGAAGTTGGTACCCTGGTCAGAGTACAGATGTGCTGGTTGCCCGCGGCGCGCTATGAGGCGCCGCAAGGCTAGTATGGCGGACTCGGCGCTTAGGGAAGCGGCCAACTCAAGGTGGACGGCGCGTGTAGTGAGGCAGGTGAATAGGGCACCCCACCTCTTCTCGCGCCGTCGCCCGATTGCGACCTCCATCGGGCCGAAGTAGTCCACCCCCACTCGCACAAAGGCTCGTCTGGATGGTTCCAGCCTTGCGAGCGGCAGGTCACCCATCTTCGGTGGCGCGGGCTTGGCTCGGCAGACGCGACAGAGTTGGCAGTTGGCAACCCAGTGGTTGCCAACTGCCAACTCTGTCGCGTCTGCCGCGTCTTTACTGAGGTTCTGATTTTAGTGACCCAGTATTTTTCCCGTAGATTGTTGACGACGGTCTCGTGGTTGGCGTGCAGAGCCATCGCATGGTAATGAGCGATTAGCTTTCTTGTCAGAGGATGGCGGCCCTCCAGGATAATAGGGTGCCGCTCGCCAAACGTGAGCACCTCACAGGCACTCAGGCGCCCTCTCACTCGTAGCAACCCGTCGTCGGCTATCATGGGGTCGAGAGCCTTGATGCTGCTGCTGCTGGGAACGGGCAGGCCTTTTAGGATGGTGGCCCGCTCGCTTTGAAAGCTTTCTTCTTGACACAGCCTCAACAGGCTGTCGTGAGCATCTTCTAGGTCTCGCTGACACAGCTCCGTAGTCGACCGACGTTTGCGACATCGGCCGCTGAAGATGAGCACGCGTGCCATGACGCGCTGAATGCGCGTCCACGATGAGTAGCGCTCGTACTCTAGGAGTGGTGCCGCCGGTGCTGCCGCGGCGTGGACCCGCTGGATGCGCTCATGATCCGCTTCCGACGCCTCAGCCTCGGGACACGCAGGCCACAGCTCCTGTGGGTCACATAGAAACGAGGGGCCCGAGAGCCACTCTGCGTGGTCATCGGGCCAACACAACCTGGTGGCCTTATCAGCTGGGTTATCCTGTGAAGGTACCCAGCGCCAGTTGCCTCTGTCTGACAGCCTATCTATTTCGGCTAGTCTGTGCGAGACGAATCGTTGAAATTCTGTGCATCGGAGTTTATCCACTTTAATACAGTCTTGCTGTCGGTCCAAAGGAATTTCTTTTCGATTCGTATACCTAACTCTTTGTGGGCAGTGTCTGCTATACGACAGGCTAACACGGCTGCTTGTAACTCTAGCCTGGGAATGGATACTACTTTTTGTGGAGCTACTCGCGCTTTCCCTAGTAACATAACCGATTCCCTCCTACCTTCAGAGTTAGAGCCCACTAGGTATACTACTGCGGCGTAAGCAAGCTCGCTGGCGTCACCGAACGCGTGTAATTCTAAATTATCGAGTTTTAACCCGTACCACCGCGGTATTTTTAATTCGTTTAAGCGGTATAAATTATGGAGCCAATTAAACCATACTTTGGCGTCCTTTTCTTTTAAGGGTTCGTCCCATTGTATTCCCGACTTCCATATTCGTTGCATTAATATGCGTGATTGAATTACACACGGGTATAGGAAACCTAGCGGGTCGTAAATCGACATTATCATACTAAGAAATTGTCTTTTAGTGGGCACTAAACTACCATTTATAATTTCCGGTGGTAGTCTCTTAAATGACAGATCAAAACCTAACTCGTCGTCTTTAGGTGACCATATTAAACCTAGGGTCCTCTCTACTGAGCCTGTTCCATTCTCAAGGGCTACCTTATCAGGCATTTCTATTTTCAGCCTTTCCCTTAGCTCCGATGAGTTAGTGACCCACCCCCGGATAATGAATCCACCGGATGCATGTATTCGTGTCACTTCCTCTATTAACGTGTTAGCCTTCTCCTCGGTCCAAGCACTATCTAGATAGTCGTCCATATAGTGCCTAGATTTAATGGCTTCCACAGCTTCGGGATAAACATCAATGAAATCATCGGCATTTTTGTTGAGTATATATATTGCCGTATTAAGGGACGAGGCTGCACCAAATATCATGGAATTCATCGCGTATGTATCTGGTTCTTTATGGTGATCCGCGCCTCTCCATAAAAATAATTGCGCGCCTTGATCTTCTGCCCTTATTTTTACTCGTAAGAACATATCAGCGATATCCCCTGAAAACGCGACGGGGCCTATCCTGAACTTAATTAAAATGCCTAGCAAAGAATTCAGTAAGTCAGGTCCGGTTAGCAGATTATCATTTAAACACGTCCCATGAGACGTAGCGGCTGCGTCGAACACTAAACGTAGCTTGCCCGGTTTGTTGTCTTTGCAGATGATACAAATATAATAATTGGGGCGAATGACTTAAAAGAATTGACCAAAAATGTTAATAAAAGCCTACAAGATCTCTGCGATTGGTTTACAGCCAATAACCTCTTGCTAAACACAAGTAAAACGAACATAATTTTATTTAAGACAACAACTCGTTATACTGACAATTTGGATGTACAAATCAAGGGAGACAAGATTGAATTAGTGAACAAAGTAAAATTTTTAGGGATTAACATAGATGTGAATTTAAATGGGAAACAGGAGCTAGCTGCTATTGACTCTTCTATTTCATCAGCATGCTATGCACTCAGGAGCCTTAGAGATGTGTTGGATCTAAAGCAACTTAAGGCTATATATTACGCGCTGGTAGAATCTAGGTTAAGATATAGCATAATGCTTTGGGGAAACAGCTATTGTTATAATTGTCAGAAAGCATTTATTTTACAGAAACGTGCCATAAGGACTATAGTAAGGATCTCACAAAGAGACTCATGTAGAGAGTACTTTAAAGAACTAGGCTTTTTAACAGTACCAAGTTTATATATATTAGTCATCCTTAGTCTCTTTGCTAAGAATATTCATGAGTATGAAACACAAGAGGAACGTCAGATAAGAGAAAGCACAAGAAGGAAGGAATTTAAACACAAAAAGGCACCAAATTTTAACATAGCTAAGCATTGTTCCAGATACCAAGCAGTGGAGTTATTTAATAGGTTACCGACTGATTTAAAATTATTAATTTATAGCACTCACTCATTTAAAACTAAACTAAAAGCCTTCTTGTTGAAAAAATGTTTCTACTCAGTATCAGAATATATGTCAAATGATAAAAATAGTCGCCTTTAAAAATAGCAGTAACAAACTACATAAATCATGTTTTTGACTTAAACATATTATTTTTTTTTGACATTTAATTTCTAATAATTTCTGCTATTAATTTGACATTGTATTTATTTGTTGACATATTTTAATTTATTTTAACCCTTGGTCTAACATTTCACTTCAATTTTTATTTTGATTACTTTTTCAAATGTATTGTTTCTGCATGATGTATTGATAATTTTATTTAATATGTAATATTCAACACAATGTTAATTGTTTAAGAATAAATAAATGAATGAATGAATGAATGTTCGGGTTAACGACTCCGAAATGCGGTAAATACCAAACCGGCGAGCTGTCTATGTTACCGTCTACTTTACGCGCGTAACCTTCGTCTACTAACCTACCTATCTGAGCTGAATATTGTTCAGCGAAACTAGTGTCTTTACGCATACGTTTCTCTATGCCGTACAGCCTTTGCCTGGCCTGATTATAATTATCAGGTAACTGAATATTGTCATGTTTCCATAACAAACCGACCTCCCATTGTGACTGGTCAGGGATACGATGGCTAGTGCTGTCTAATACGGCTAATGCCCTCTCGACATCTTTATGTTTACGTAAATTCCTATCGCTTCTAGCTCAAACTGTGATTTAACTAGATTATGCAAATCAGGAAGGGAAACGGTCATGCAACTAACACATTATTTACTATTATTATTACTATTAATATTAAATGGTCCATGTATGACCCAACCTAACTTAGTGAGTGAGGCAACTGGCTTACCGGATTTTCCTTGGCGGATGTCCTGACTGACGAGCAGCTCCCAGTTGTCCTGTCCGAGAAGCAGCAGCGGTTTGGCTCCCTTCATCTCTACGCAACCCAAGTCGCGTAGGTGCGCGTTGTCGTCGATCACTGTGGCGGTCACTGTTTGCGTTGGTAGGTTAATGTCTACTATTGTCCGACACGTAATGTTATGGCACTGACCGTTAGGTCCTTTTACGCGCACTTGTACCACTCGCAACGTTGAGTCTGTTACTCCGTAGCCACCCGCGGTTTTTAAGGAGAGAGGAACACATGGGCCCACTAAGTCTGTGGCGAGCGAGCTGTCGATGAGTGACACGGTCGCACCATCGTCCAGTAGAGCATAACACTGATTATCGTCACTGTTTCTATCGCTGACCGTTACTGGCATTATTTTTAGTAGTGCCGTAGCTCGCCACTCGCCTATATTTGTGACGCTTTCCGTCTTACTTTCTGGCGGAGTAACCACCTTTTCTTTAGGCTGCTTGTCCGCGTGTAACAGCAGGTGATGTCCGAACCCGCACTTCTTGCATCTACTCGCACGGCAGAACCTCTTGGGATGTTTACTCACGAGACATTTGAAGCATGTGTTCTTCTCTTTTATCGTGTCCCAACGCTGTTGAACGGTAAGCTTCTTAAATTGGTCACACTCGTCTATGTTGTGCTTTCGTTGACATATAACGCATTCTTCAGGAGCGGCAGACTCGTCGCTCTGCGTGTTCACTCGTTGCGTCAACGGAGGCCTGCTGGCGGCCGAGCGCGCGGCGTTGGCTGGCCGGGACTGACCGGCGCCGCCATACTTCTGCTGTTGCTTGGCAGGGGGCTTCGATGGACCGGGCTCAAACATACTCGCCTGAGTGTAGTACGACGTTGAGCGTGTCAAGTGTATCAGAAAATGTGATAATATTTCTAGATTTGGAGACACTCTTAGGTCCACCCCCTGTGTGTTGTCCAGGCCCATTGCGAAGTCACCGTATTGCGCGCGCTGTACAGGGGTCAGCTTGCTCAGCAGGTCACTCACCAGCTGTGGATTATTTATATATCCATCCGCACGAATATTTTTGAGTAACGAAACACAATTTAGGACCGTTGACGAGAATTTCCTTAGTTCGCGTCCACTTTCCGTTACTCTAGGTAATTCTTTGACCTTTTGTATGGCGTACTGTAGCACTAGGGTCGGGTGACCGTACTCATCCTCTAGCGCGCGCATTATCTCGGACGGATCAGTTGACGATCGTAGTAAGTCCTCTACTGATACCTTTGCGTCGCCTTGTAACGAGGTTTTTAATCGTGCTAAGTTTTCGTGCGCCTTGAAATTGTATAACTGTGATGTTTCCCAGTACATGTTCCGATATGATATCCAGTCGGCTGGGTCACCTTAAAGTATGGCAATTCATAGGCCTGTCTTGGTACCGGTCGTGGTGGTCGTGCCATGTTCGTGATAGCCTCTGCCAGTCTGTCTATCTTACGGTCTCTGTCCCCTGACGATTCTCTCCGCCTTTCTCTTTCATCCGCTCCGTACTGCATCTGCCGCCGTGTATCCGACTCGAGTGTGGCTACTCGAGGTACACTTGCGACCGGAGTGGTAAAGGCGGTATAACGGCTGGGTAACTGGAACCTTACTCCATCTGACGTTACTGGCGTGTACCTGGACGTAATTGGTGCCGTTATGTTAGGTAACGGTACAGACGCGGATGTCCTAGGTACTTGGGACTGGTCTAGATCACACGGCACTGACGACCCACGGTGGTTATTCACAAGATTCACCCTACTTACGGTTTGTTCACGGGGGTCAGATGTTTCACGGGGCGCAGCCAATTCAATAGGTGCGCCTGACACAGCCGGCGTCCCCAATACTTCTATCAATTGGGGGACTTGGGGCGTGGTTTTCACCCACTCTTCGACGCGCTGTGTCGTACTCACATCTGACTGTGAATCATCGCTTTCAGCGGCCGCCTCTATCTCAGCTATTTCCGCTTCCATCCTTTTCTTGACGAGGTTTTCCTTGTCTTTGACCAGGTTCTCTTTCAACTGCACTAATTCGCGCTCCGCTTCGTACTCGATCCGTTTTTTAAGGTAATCGACGCTCCTGTGGCTATTTCTTGACGATATTTTGCTGCGCGGCGAGGTGTGGCGACCCTTGGGCGCTGCCTGCCCCCCGTGCGCTCTCTCTAACGTCAATTTACTGTGGTCAATTAATCGGCCACCGGTGAGCGGAATATTGCGAGCGGACGTCGATGCCAACGTCGGTGCTACGGACGGAGAACCTGGAGCCCTTTCGGATGGTAAGCCTGAGTCAGAGACGATGTCCTCTGCTTGTCGCGTACCCATTTCTTCCGCCAGTCTTCGTAACTTGCTGCGTGTAGTGATTTCACTTCTGTGACTCATGATTCTGACTGGTTCACTCTATTCTAATTGAACCTGATCCGGCTCGCAAGGACCAAAATGTTAATAAAACGGGAGTCAGGTGTTGTAGGCGGGGGTGACGGTGTTCCCTTGACGAAAGAGTGAAATTAAACCAGTCAGAATGTCGTAATAATTGAGTATATTTGGCACACATAAAATTACACAGAAATCACTACAAATGGTTGTAAAAGAGTACTCAGCACACAATATAAAATACAATCAGAATAAGCAGTACACATAATTAAATCCTAGCTATATTACACTGGAAGACTGGCTAACTAGATATAGGGTACATCGCGACTAAGCAGTGGACAGCGGAGCCACTTACTTCACAAACACTACGAGGTAACTTGATGATTCGTGTAAACTTGTAAAAATACTAAATCCAAAAATAGACGCTCGGCCCTTTTATAACTTTTGTTGCCTACTGCAAGTAGCGTATACATTTCTTTACTTTGATTAGCCGCTCTGCCAATTGAGAGCGAGAAAAATGGACTTTCCCTAAGAGACAGGTTTCGACTTGTCGAGAATTTCAAAACACGTGTAAGCGAGTTCAAGGTTTCTGCTTTCTTATTGGATTAACAATGTAGCTCGTCCTATTGGACGTACGCTTCTTTCAAAATCGTGTACGAACTACATAAGATATTTTAGGTACCTATATTCATACCTAATTACAGCTAATTAGTGCTTTACAATCAATGAGTTAGGTAACTATATTCTAATTAGTTTTATACAAACATGACACAGGCATTACAGACTAATTAGAATCCAACAGGTTATTGTTATTGTTACTGGTTAATTACAGGTTAATTAGAATTCAAAAGGTCAAGACAATGGTAATACAGGTGATTATAAACATACATTGGTATTTACGTAAGTATCCTCATGGAAATCTACTACTTTTATTAAAGAACAGTATAGGTATTTGTTTAGGTATTCCACAGTGGCTATACCGGAGTTACCGAATACAATAGCGAGGAGATATTAATGTTAAAAGTTAGCTAGTCTCATTGGGCGTCGCCCACAACAATAAAGAAACATAAATACTAACTATAGCTTGTTTTATTGGGCTTCGCCTACAGTAGGTTTTAGAGAACACAAAAAAAGAAATTATGATTTGCTTATTTTTTTTATATATAAAATGTTATTCTAAAAATTATATGAATTATACACTGTAATGTAACCTAAAGCCTCGCATTAGTTTCATTCTTCTAGCTTAATTAGTTTTTGAGATATACTATTTTGAAAAATAGTCATGCGTACAATTATTTTTTCTCGTATCTCAAGGTCAAAGCGGCAGCCGATCGCAAAACTTACTTAAATTGTGTTTACTCAATACTCATCAAGTCGATATTAAAACATAAGTTTCGTTACAGGTTTCTATTTAGGGGCAGACTCGTCATATTTATCCGGCTAAACCCTTTATTTTATCACTTTCAAAGTACGCTCTCTGAGAAACGATACACTTACGCCAACAAATAATCCATATAAAAACATTTTTGACTTCTTTCTTTTTCCTAAACTCAAATGACCACTTCGTGGCACCCGTTTTCATTCGGTAGAAGAAATAAAGGAGAATTCGCAGCGAGAACTGGAACTCGATTCCGGAACAAGCATAAAAAAAATGTTTTGAAGATTGAATTATTCGTTGGCGTAAGTGTATCGTTTCTGAAGGAGCGTTTCTGAAGAAGCAGCGAGCGCTTTTGAAAGTGATAAAATAAATTTTGTATGAATAACTAACATTTTGTGTATTATCGATCTCTCCCCGGTACTTTCTAGTCCTGTCAGTAATAATAGACCGATCCCAGTACAACGTGACATGGTCATTTTCGAGAACTGGGTCGGGCACATACTTGTAATACCTCAGAATCCACTAGTTTGTATTGCAAAGCAAGTTGCTGGTGAATAATCCTGGCTACTTGGTTATGCCTGTGCAAGTATTCGCCGTTAGCCAGACGAGAACAACCAGAGATAATATGTCTGATGGACTCACCCGGATGGTGACATGCCCGACACACGTCAACCGTCCCGTCCTTCATAATATGTCTCCGGTAGTAATTCGTCAAGATAACTTCGTCCATAATTGCACAGACGAAACCTTCTGTTTCCCCGAATAGGTTACCAAAACGTAGCCAGGATACATACGCTAGGAAATCTACACTGGTCTCATGAAGAGCCCGGTAGAAGCGCCCGTGAAGCTCCTTGTTTCGCCATACTTCCTTGCGGTCATTGGTAGTAAGTACTACAGGTTTGCGCCAGTTCTCTTTTAGCCATTTATTATTCTTACTAACTTCTGCCCGCGACTTCGTCTTCCCCCGTTCGTTTCTCCCGACCCTTCCCGTCGCGTCGAATCGCCTACCCGTGCGATTTTCGCCGTTTTTGCAACATTTTTCATTACTGCTCCGCTCCTTTTGGTTGTAGCGTAATGTTATATAGTCTATAGCCTTTCTCGATAAATAGGCTACCCAACACAAAAAAAAAATCAATTCGGACCAGTAGTTCCTAAGATTAGCGCGTTCAATCAAACAAACAAACAAACTCTTCAGCTTTATATCTATACAAGTATACTATTATCTATACTATATATACTATATTTATTATTTATCTATACTATACTTATACTTATAATATTATAAAGCTGAAGAGTTTGTTTGTTTGTTTGTTTAATTGAACGCGCTAATCTCAGGAACTACTGGTCCGAATTGAAAAATTATTTTTGTGTTGGGTAGCCTATTTATCGAGGGAGGCTATAGGCTATATAACATCACGCTACAACTAAGAGGAGTAGAGCAGTAATGAAAAATGTTGCAAAAACGGGGACAATTTATTCCTTTTGAGATTTTCCGTTGCGTGCGCTGCGTAAACGGTTAAAATAACGTAAAAATTATGTACGACGGAATTGTTCCTTTTAAAAAGTTCTAAGAAAAAGTCCGCGAGAGCATATGTCTATCTTTTAAGGTTGACTCATTATAACTCAAAAGGAGCGAGCGGCAACGAAAAGTGGACGAAAACTAGCAGGTAAATAGATGCGACGGGAAGGGTCAGGGGAGCAAAAATTTGACGTGGACGAAGTCGTGGGCAGAAGCTAGTAATATTATAAAGCTGAAGAGTTTGTTTGTTTGATTGAACGCGCTGATCTCAGAAACTACTGGTCCGAATTGAAAAATTATTTTTGTGTTGGGTAGCCTATTTATCGAGGGAGGCTATAGGCTATATAACATCACGCTACAACTAAGAGTAGCGGAGCAGTAATGAAAAATGTTGCAAAAACGGGGAAAATTTATTCCTTTTCAGAGTTTCCGTTGCGTGCGCTGCGTAAACGGTTAAAGTAACGCAAAAAATCATGTATGACGGAATTGTTCCTTTTAAAAAGTTAAAGCATATGTGTATCTTTTAAGGTTGACTCACTATAACTCAAAAGGAGCGAGCAGCAACGAAAAGTGGACAAAAACTAGCAGGCAAATCGATGCGACGGGAAGGGTCAGGGGAGCGAAAATTTGACGCGGACGAAGTCGCGGGCAGAAGTTTGTATTAGTATAGATATAGATATAGAGTATAGATTCTTATCATATAAAACCTGCTAACACCACACTGGTTTGGTGGCGACCGTAGCCTTAAGCACAATTTCTAATAAATCCAAATTAGTTTAAGATATGATGCGACCCTAAAATAAAAGGGCACAAGTGTCATCGCACGATTCATGGCACAGCGTTCTAGCGCTACGAACGGGTGTTAGCACGCTCAAATCGGTATGAGTGTAATACGGAACGCGGCTTTGCTCGTGTCCATCCTATCCATCAAGCTGATATTGACAATGACAACAAGGTTCCTGTCATTCATGAAAGCTCTTACAACGTTGAACGTTTTCTGATTTATTTTACGCGTTTTACTGCTTTTTGTGAAGTATTTTATGTCGGCAGAAAAGAAACACATTACTCAAAACCTCCTACGTAATAAACGCGAATAAAACATAAACCGTTATTTGTACGCAACGTGTTATTTTTCTATAATTTCAATACATTTTGATCATAATACTGTAACCGGAACTTTTGGAGTTAAAACATGGAAAAACTGCCAATGTGCAGAATATGTTTAGCGGAGGACGTCCGCATGTATGTAGTGGTCAACAGGGACTTGCACAAACTATATGAGAAGCTGACTGATACTCCAGTAAGTTGATATTTTTAAGGGTTAAGTATATAAATCTGTTTGGATCAAGAGTGGTAATCAATGCTCGCATTTTCTCTGTAAGATGCGCGGAGAATGCCTTAAGGACCACCAACTGTTGGATTAGACAGCATTACTATAAAGAATCGAAGTGTTTTATTCATAAAACCGAATAATGTAAGATATGTATGAGGGAGAGAGAGAGTATAAAATGAGGTTGACTAAAACAACCAATGCAATGGTTAATAACCACCAACAATTTTATTACGAGAGTATTTGTATTACTCTTTTTAACATAGCCAATAATACAGTGACAACTCGGTTATCCTGCCCTCAGTTATACTCAGTTATACGGATTGCGCGCGATTATCCAGACTACCAATCATAGTCGAAATTACTTAATACCTGCATGCATGCATGGACATGAACGGAACTTGCATTACTAGCAAATATGTCATTACTTATTAAATTTTATATTCATTATTATTTTCATTTTGTACTAAATATTGATTTTGTTACTAAGTTTAATTTATTTTTGTTGTTTTTTAAAATTACCTAGCATTATGTATTATCCTAAAATATGTAGAAACCTGCTTTTCTTCATACATTTGATTATCTGGATTTTCAATTATCCTAATGCTTAACAACAACAAATAGTCAGTACCATACTACTATTACTATACTACTGTACTATAGTCAGTACTATACATTTCAGAGATATCATGCTAATTATAAGAACTGTTTTCACCTGTGACTAACAATAAATATTTGAATATATTTTATTACAGTTTGTAACTAAAGACAGTAGACCGATTATTGCTTGTTTCTTCTGCTGCGCGAAACTAAAGCAATGCTACAAATTCCTGAGACAATGTCTGAAAGCCGAGGAGCTGTTCATTCAGAGGATGAATGAGGATTATGCGGTGAGGTATTCTTAGACAGCCATTTATTGTTATCCACCACCACTTATACTGAAACATGTCCACTGCTGGACATATGCCTCCCCCAAGAATTGCCACATTGACCGGTTTCATTATTTAGGGGGAGTTGCCATAATAGCCACGCTTAGCAGGCGGGTTGGCAATCGCAGTATGGTAGTAAAATGCATAGAGAATGCTGCTGTCCATTCTCCAATAAGTCCCTTAATTGCCTTTCATGACACCCATGAGAAGAAATGGGCCGGAGCTTTTCTTTATGGCATCACACATGTGCTTATTCTTATAATTTCATTATAATGTGGAAGTGATTCCTCTCAATGCCATACCTACATTATGCCTGGATTTCATGCCAGTGGTACTATCACACGGTGGAGCAAACGGTGGAGGTGTGCCCTGCCTGGGCGGAGCACCGCCGTGTCCTCGTGGAGGCGATCGGCGGCGGCGACCTCTCGCGTCCGGCCCTGGTGCGAGCCATGGTACGGAGAGAGAGGGCATGGGAAGCCGTCACCTCCTTGGAGCCGTCACCGAGTGAGGGAGTGGCAGTTTCTACGCCCTCACATTCCTAGCCAGCGCAGGAGGAGACGCCCCGGGCGTCGGGAGTAAATAGGGGACTCCCAGCCATCGTAGGCGCGAGCTTGCGGGTGGCGAGCAATGGGTAGCTCGTCGCCCGGTAAGGGCCAGGTTCTGGTCGACGGTGCGTTGAGTTCCACGCTCGCCTCAAAGAGATGTCAGCAATACTGAAGGTTCTGCTAGGACCGATGCCTGCCAAGGTCGCGATATTCGTTCGAAAGAGTTAGCGTGGCCCTGGCATATGGGCAACTGAAGGAACACGGGTGGGTTTTAGTCAGTAAAAGTCTGACACGCTCTCCCGCTCCGCCCAGAGCGGGAGAAGTCATTTGATGATTTCACATCCAAAAAAATAAGAGGGTACTATCAAGTGTTGAAACATACGCTTTAGTCATATGTAGGTATTTACAATATTATAACATGTTGTACTCCACGTAATACAGCTTCAATGTTTGCATGGAACTAGAATGTGTCTGTTTTATAACGAGGTAGCAAATGTCAGGGAGGTTACATTGGACGTACTTACTACAGAGGAAAGAAGCAATTGTGGCCAGTTGCTGCACAAGTTGTAGGTTGTGAGTTCCAACCTAGGCAGGCACTTGAGTAAATTATTTCATCACCACTGCTCTCAAAACGGTGAAGGAAAACATTGTTTGGAAACCGGCATGTCTTAGAATCAAAAATTTAATGATATGTGACTACTACCAACCTGCACTGGGCCCGCATGGTACATATCATTTGGGCTACTCCTCACTGATAGGAGGCCTATGTCCCAGCAGTGGGAACATTATAGGCTGATTGTTGCATCTACAGTACAACAACATCACTTATGCAATTTTTTTCAAAATTGATCTGAGTATGAGAAAAGGTAGCGAATGTTCCCCTTTATTAAATGTTTGCTTTAACTTTAATATGAAGTTCAAAGTTGTAGTTTAAATATTACCAGTTAGTTGCTTTAGTCAATACATTATAATAGGATGTTGAATTTTCAAACGCTTCTCCTGAAATATTACATCTTTTGCATAAGTGATGGTGCGTTATGATGAATTATCCTCATTTGTGGTAGCTCTTATAAGTGCCTTTCGAAAAGCGGATTGTGCTTCGGGACTGTGATTACCAGCATAATTTCCTAATACTATAATCATTCTTTTACAGCCCGATCCTCAAATGAAACAAAACCACTTGGAGTTTTTCAATGGGTTTATTAATTCTCAAATACTGCACATGAGTATTGTTGAAGAATGTCAGACAGGAGACATTGCTCTAAAAGAAGATTTACCAGATGTATGTGAGGGACTAGAGGACATTATTGAGCCACAGGAGGAACGGCAAAGTGACGGTAAGATTTTAATAACCATTTTAGGTATAATCTGTTAATTAGTTAATAAATAAAGGAAACATTTATAAATAATCCTTAAGCATTTTATAATAAACTAGCTTTTGCGAGTGCCATTGCCCGCGTATTATACCATCCTCTTGAATCACTCTATTATAAAAAAAACGCATTGAAATCCACTGCGTAGTTTTAAAAACATTTAAGTATACATAGGGACAGACAGAGGGAAGCGGCTTTGTTTTATAATATGTAGTGATAAGATATACTGATTGGTAATGGCCTGAAATTGATCAGTCTTACTTTTTATACTTTTGTCATAAATAAAAGTACAAGATGCAAACAATTAAATTAAAAGTAACAATATTTTGTAAATATTTGTCTAAAGTACATACTCAAAGCAATATTTATGTATTTTAGCCGAGTTTGGTAGTGTTGACTATCTAACATTTACACATATATACATAAACTCACACTTTTTCCGTTGAGGTAGATAGAAACTGCAGAACGGCACCTGCTACGATCCTCACATACTCGTTTTGTCTCATTTAAGTTCATACATCTAGTCACACACACACGCCGGTTACCAGTACTGACCCTGACACCTGAAGCATGTGTGCTGTGACTGTGAGTGATAGACTGAGGAATGATGTGATAAGACAATGGTGCGGTTCATGTAGTGACAAAAATTGAAAAGAGTATGTTTAGATGGTTTGGTCATGTTGAGGGGATGAATGAAGGCTTACAAAAGGTATTTTAATTGTTTGAGGTATTTATTGTAAATGTGTCCCTTTTTATTAATAAACAATTTTATTTATTTAGGGGAGGTCTAAGTCCAGCAGTGGACCTCTTACGGCTGAAATGGTGATGTTTATTATTTATTTATTTGTTCTGTTCATTTACAGAGCTAGAACCAGATGTAGACAATAACTGTCTAGGTGTTGCCGATATAGCATCACACCATTCTGAGTCAGATTTCGAAGTTGATGTAGTGACGGTTCAAACTGAACAGGAAGGACAAGAAGTATATCGCAAGAAACGAAGAGCCAGGGGGACAAGTAAGTGCTAGTTAGTTAATCTTTATCGACGGTTAAAAGGTAATAGGGCATAAGCGCCATTTTGGTCGAAAATGACTTATGAATGCCATCCTACTTAGAATGTTCTGATTTTTCGAATGCGCTTACTCTCATGGCTCTACGATGTCTTTAAAATTTTCACGATATGACAATAAACAAAACAGTTATGTCAATTGTTCTACAATTTCAAATTTTAAACCACTCTCCTGAGCAATTTGGTTTTTGTCGCTTATACCCTATTACCTTTTAACCGTCGATATGTAAGCAAATACGCCAATAGTTCTCCTCATAGGAAATAGCATTACTTATTCGTTATCGAGTTCTGAAACTGAATGAACTGTTTCTCGAAGTCACAAATGATAAATTAGAACCGTCGTAGTTAAATCCAATTTCTGGTAACATTAACAAATACACGACCAGTCACCAGTTGCATGACTCATTCACGATCTTCACGTGTGCCCCGACGCTACCGCAAGCTGTGACGACTAAGGAGCATGACAAACTTGCTGCCAGTTGCTCCGAACAGAATCTATACTAATATTATATTCTAATAATAATAATATAATATATCTTAGGACAACCAACACACCGTTATCTGATCCCAAACTAGGCAGAGCCTGTACTATGGTAACCAGACAACTGATAAATATACTTATATATTTCTAAATACATACATATTATAGATAAATTACACCCAGACACAGAACAAATGATTGTGCTCATTACACAAACACTTGTCCTGGGTGGGAAGCGAACCCACGACCTCAGTCTTTGCAGTCAGGGTCACTAACCACTAGACTAACAGGCCAGTTATAAAGTTAAAGAGTTTGTATTGTTTTATGGTTGAACGCGCTTATCTCAGGAACTACTGGTGCGAATAGGCAACATGCAATATTTTTTTTAAATATTTCCATGTAGAATAGACCACAAATATATTAAAAGATTAAAACATTGTAATTTGTCGGAAAAAATGCAGTTTTAAATTGACAGTTTGAATTTTCGCGCGAAAACGGACCTATAGTTCCTATGACGTCATTCCTGTCTGTCACTGGTCGTACTTGCTTTAATACTTTGCATATTTTTCCGACTTTTGAGATACTTTTTTTTTGCAAAAATTTAAAATGGACTTTCCATCAACATCAGGTGATCATAACAACACCACTAAAATTCCGAAAAGCCGTGTTGACTCATGTTTTGTGCCAACGTGTCCATCTACTTCAACAAAGTTTTCAAACAAATTGTTTTTGACTGGACCTTCTGACCCAAAACTAAGAGAAAAGTGGTTTCAAGCTGCAAAGAGAAATGAACATTATTCTCCAAAGACCATTATTCGATGTTGTGAAGATCATTTTGATGTAAGTCGGCGAATATACTTGTCATATGCTTAATTAATCTACGTGTAGTTAAAAAGCACTTTAGTTACCAGTACTGACCCTGACACCTGAAGCATGTGTGCTGTCACTGTGAGTGATAGGCTCAGGAATGATGTCATAAGACAATGGTTCGGTTCATGTAGTGACAAAAATTGAAAAAAGTATGTTTAGATGGTTTGGTCATGTTGAGGGGATGAATGAAGGCTTACAAAAGGTATTTTAATTGTTTGAGGTATTTATTGTAAATGTGTCCCTTTTTATTAATAAACAATTTTATTTATTTAGGGGAGGCCTAAGTCCAGCGGTGGACATCTTACGGCTGAAATGATAATGTTTATTATTTATTTTATTTGTTCTGTTCATTTACAGAGCTAGAACCAGATGTAGACAATAACTGTCTAGGTGTTGCCGATATAACATCACACCATTCTGAGTCAGATTTCGAAGTTGATGTAGTGACGGTTCAAACTGAACAGGAAGGACAAGAAGTATATCGCAAGATACGAAGAGCCAGGGGGACCACAAGTAAGTGCTAGTTAGTTAATCTATATCGACGGTTAAAAGGTAATAGGGCATAAGCGTCATTTTGGTCGAAAATGACTTATGAATGCCATCCTACTTAGAATGTTCTGATTTTTCGAATGCGCTTACTCTCACTCATGGCTCTACGATGTCTTTAAAATTTTCACGATATGCCAATAAACAAAACAGTTATGTCAATTGTTCTACAATTTCAAATTTTAAACCGCTCTCCTGAGCAATTTGGTTGTAGTCGCTTATACCCTATTACCTTTTAACCGTCGATATGTAAGCAAATACGCCAATAGTTCTCCTCATAGGAAATAGCATTACTTATTCGTTATCGAGTTCTGAAACTAAATGAACTGTTTCTCGAAGTCACAAATGATATATTAGAACCGTCGTAGTTAATTCCAATGTCTGGTAACATTAACAAATACACGACCAGTCACCAGTTGCATGACTCATTCACGATCTTCACGTGTGCCCCGACGCTACCGCAAGCTGTGACGACTAAGGAGCATGACAAACTTGCTGCCAGTTGCTCCGAACAGAATCTATTCACTTTAGTAATAACAAATTTCACCATGTCTGTATCATGTGTCCCACACGGTCAGAGCTGAGTTTACACCTTTCAGTGATATCCCTTTTTTTTTCTGGATGGGAAATCATCAAATGACTTGTCCCGCTCTGAGCGGAGCGGGAGGGCGTGTCAGACTTTTACTGACTAAAACACACCCGTGTTCCATCAGTTGCCCATGTGCCAGAGCCACGATATCTCTTTCGAACAATCACGCGACCCCGCGCCCCGGTAGGATCAGTGATATCCCTTGATTAAAAATTACGCTCGAGAGCGACTTGTTCTGAGCGGATACCACAATCCGACCCCATTTGTGAGATTCGCTCGTTGGGAATGTGGAAGACATAATATTGTGTTGCGAACCGATCCCAGTAAGAAATAATCCCTGCTGTGACATTAATATTTTTATCCGAAACATGGATGTATACAGGATTTTTAAACGGTTTTATTTAGCTCACCCCGTTTGTTTTATTTATTATTCTTGGGTCAAATTTAGTAATTCAAATTTCACCCTCTTCCTGTCAACCGATTAATCTGAAATATTGTATACACTTTGGATTTTGGTGACAATACAATTATGTTTATTCATTATCATTATAAATTCAAGATGGCCGCCGCTACAAAATGGCGGATAATTTTCGTTTTATTAATCCCATCAATATGGGTATCAAATGAAAGGGCTCAACAAGCAGAATACAATATACTATAAAAAATTGAAATCCAAGATGGCAGCCGCTACAAAATGGCGGATAACGTAGGTTTTATCGATCCCATCAATATGGGTATCAAATGAAAGTGCTCAACCAGTATAATACAATGTACTATATAAAATTAAAATCCAAGATGGCGGCCTCTACAAAATGGCGGATAACTTAGGTTTTATCAATCCCATCAACATTGGTATCAAATGAAAGGTCTCACCAAGTAGAATACAATTTACTATGCAAAATTGAAATCTAAGATGGCCGCCGCTACCAAATGGCTGATAACAATTTTTTATCAATCCCACCAATATGGGTATCAAATAAAAGGGCTTGACAAGAAGAATACAGTGCACTATACAACCTCAATATTTAAGATGGGCGCAGCCACCAAATGGCGTATAATAATAAGATTTAAATTTAGAAATTGAATCTGTAATTTAGGTATCTGATTAATCCAGCCTGAATCCACCACCCAAGTCAAGATTTTGTATCGTGTTGAGGACTGTGTGGCGTTAGGGTGGCTAAAAATGATACGTCGTTAGCGGTACACCACCCAAGTTAAGGTGAAATGTTAAAACGCGCCGAGAACTGTATGGCATTAGGGTGGATAAAAATGATATGTCGTTAGCGTTTTCCCCTCAAGACTCAGGCGCATCTTGTTGTACATAGCCTTGCCTCTTTTTTGGCTCTTAGTAGAGTAAGATCTTTGCAGGGACTACGTATAGAGGAGTTGGACTGCAATAAACTAACGGGCAAGAAATGAAGCACTAAATGAATTAAACAGAATGCGAAATAAAAACTAAAAACTAGAAAATAAAAATAGGTAAAAAAACTTTTTAAGTTAAACGGTTTTATGTTAAACATACATTGCAATGTTTAAGATAAATGTACTAAAAACCAAAAAATAATAAAATAGATACAGTCGTGGGAATTATAAACATATGCATAGACAAGACTAAAATAAAACCGTGGGACACGTCAATTGTCTACAATCGTTGATTGTAGACAATTAAGTCGATAATTTGTAGACAATTGACGTGCCCCACGGTTTTATTTTAGTCTAGTCTATGCATATGTTTATAATTCCCACGACTGTATCTATTTTATTATTTTTTGGTTTTTAGTACATTTATCTTAAACATTGCAATGTATGTTTAACATAAAACCGTTTAACTTAAAAAGTTTTTTTACCTATTTTTATTTTGTAACCAGTGCGCAATTTTTTTTGGTTATTCAGTATCGGTTATAGTAGAACACGTTTCAATTTTTTCAATACTTATTTTTAAATTTTTATCCGAACTTAAATCAGTAAACTGTGGACAACATACATATTTTGTAATACGATATCGACAATAGTAATAGGTCAGTAACCGCGCGCTGGCGTAGGTACTTCGAACTTCTTAGAATTTTGACCGATCGAACAGCTGGTAGGTACTCGTAGCTACGCTCCGTCGTTCACCTTCGCAAGTTCTAAACCTGTTACTTGTCGGTTTTTATTTTATTATTCCGAAAATTTGGCTTGCTGGTAGAAACTAGCCATCGAACATAATAATTCGTATATGAGAACTAGCCAAGTCAGACCTTAGGCTACAATATATCATCCTAAGTTATAAGAAGTAATTATATTTTATGTGGTTATAAATAAATTTCAGGACTGACCATTGAACTTGGCACCCATTTAGATCTCACTTCTTTTGTCGTTGAAGTAAACAACCAAGGCATATATCATAATATTGAACTTGGCTCTCATTTCACATTTATGTTTTTGATGGGATTTCCATATACAGGATAAGTTTTTAACCAGTACGCAAATGTTAACAAATCAAACTTCGAGTTATAATAACCATTCAATATATATTTTGATATCTTTGTACAAAAAAATTAAGTAATCGTTAACGAAAGATGTTTATATTGAAACTGGTTTTTATGGTAACTCTTTTTTTTTCTGGATGGGAAATGGGAGCGGGAGGGCGTGTCAGACTTTTACTGACTAAAACCCACCCGTGTTCCTTCAGTTGCCCATATGCCAGGGCCACGGTAACTCTTTCGAACGAATCTCGCGACCCTGGCAGGATGGTAACTCTCACGCCTTTTTCTGAAGAAATGAGTTTATGTATGTATTTTTTAATTATTTACCGTTGACATATGTCAATGGTAAAAAATTAAATAAAATCATACTTCTTTATGTCTAACTAGCTTCTGCCCGCGACTTCGTCTGCGTCAAATTTCTTGCTCCCGCGACCAATCCCGTCGCATCGAAATGCCGGCCCGTACGTAGTGTTGAGCAATCAGGTTGTTATATCTCGTAAGATATTCATTAATCTCAAATAATGTAAGGGCAAGTTTGTTCAGAATTAAACACTTCTGATGGATAAGGATTATATCCATGTTTATAAAACACCTTCGCAAATAATGCATTTTTTATAACGAATTTGAAAATAAAACATAGTGCGCCAACCTTAAAAGATGGAAATATGCTGTCGCAGACTTTTTTAGAACTCTTTAAGAGGAACAATTTCGAATTACATCATTGTTGGGTTACTTAAACCGTTTTACGCAGCGCACGCAACTAAAGCTCTTGAAAGTAATAATTTACCCCGTTTTTGCAACATTTTGCATTGGTGCTCCGCTCCTATTGATCGCAGCGTGATGTTATATAACCTATAGCCTTCCACGATAAATGGGCTATCCAACATATAACATAGTTCCTGAGATTTGTTCGTTCAACCAACAACTTCTTCAGCTTAATAATATTAGTTAAGAGATAGTATAGTATTTCGATTTGATTACAATTAAAAGAGCTATAGTAAGTCAACCTTAAAAGATAGACATATGCCCTCGCGGACTTTATTTTTAACTTTTAAGAGGAACAATGTCGTCATGCATGATTGTTGCGTTACTTTAACCGTTTACGCAGCGCACGCACCGGGGAAACTCTCAAAAGGAATAAATTTTCCTCGTTTTTGTAACATTTTTCATTGATGTACCGCTCCTTTTGATTGTAGCGTGATGCTATATAGCCTATAGCCTTCATCGATAAATGGGCTACTCAACACAAATAGAATTTCTCAATTCGAATCAGTAGTTCCTGAGATTAGCGCGTTCAATCAAACAAACAAACAAACAAACTCTTCAGCTTTATAATATTAGTGTAGATAACTGTGGCTTCCACTACATTGCGATGTAACGCTTTTACTTTTAATCTGGTTCCGTTGCACAGTTTTAAATTTCGCCACAACATAACAGGAGTGCCCACGCGTAGAATAAGCTTATGATACGGAAGACCCGATGGTTTCAGTGAATTAATAAATTCGACAGAAGTTCAGTTCAGAACCGGGGAGAGGCCCGCAATTTAGAGCGCCGCACTCCACCCCCCGTTCAACTTGATCGGGACCCGCGCGATCGCCATTTGGTCTCCCCGCGTAAAGGCGATTACGCAATTGTTGCTAGGCAGCGCTGGCCAGATCAGCACCGCCTGCCCTCCCCTCCATTGGCGGAACGTCCCCGGTTGGAGTCACGCCCCCCGCCATTCGGGCATCCGGTGGGATATGCCCTTCCAGCGATGGCGCGTGGCTCGGGACGCCGCGCGGATGAGGAGTTTGATCTCCATCCTCGTCGGGAGGGACTTGAGCCTGAGTGCGGCGATCGGTCGCCGCCCAGGCATTGTTAGGACATTGGCGCCTGCCCCGCTAAGGTACCCCTCAGATCGACACCGTTTGTTGCCAACGGCATCGGTCAGGTCTGGGGGCCCACGGGGGACTTTGTTGTTGTCCGTGCCATTTTGGACATGGGAGCCCAGGGTTGCCTTTTGTCTTTTGTTTTGTTGTTTTGTTTGTGTATTGTTTTGGGCGAAATTGTTTTCTTCAGCGCCTTTGTACTGCGGGACTTGGCTGGGACGAGCCAATTCGGGAAACCCTGTTGGAAGATTGGCTCCAATTTGTATCCGCACTCCCTGCAGTCAACGAGGTCGTGTTACCCCGCGCTATCCTCCCCCCTGGGAGCTACACTGCTACCCTTGTTTGTGATGCGTCTTCGCACGGTTATGCAGCTGTTGTTTGTCTGCGCACCGTCAGCGCGACAGGCCAGGTGAATTTGTCACTGGTCTTGGCCAAGAGCAAGGTGGCCCCCCTCCGGACGGCACTGACCATCCCTAAGTTAGAATTGTCAGGGGCGGCGCTTCTTGTGCGTCTATTGAACCGCGTTGCTCACACTTTGGGTGGAACTGTGGACATTCGGGCTTCTTACGCCTGGACGGACAGTCAAATTGTTTTGTGTTGGTTCAAGACGTCCGTCCACTCTTTGGAGGTCTTTGTTGTGAACCGAGTGTCCCAGATTCAAAATTCTGAAACGCCTTTGATTTGGAGGATGTCGGGTCCTTTGCCCGGGCTCAAGGTGCTCGCTGTTGGAACGAAGGACCCTGATTTTTTGTTGAGTCGATACAGCTCCTCGACAAATTGTTGAATTGTTGGTGACTGATCGTCACATTAAGAACTCGCATGCCGGTTGCAATGCGCTGTTGGCCATTCTGCAGCGAGAGTTTTGGATATTGTCGGGAGCCGTTGGTAAGTTGAACCCCTTTTGGACGACACGGGTCCTTTGTTGTTTGGTTGTTGACGGTTGAGGCACTAAGTCTTCCTTATGGGGTCCGTCACCCCCTTTTGTTGCCTAAGGAGGGCCATTTGGTTAAATTGTTGTTGTTGTTGTTTGGTTGTTTTTGGTGTCTGCCCCCATTGTGGGGGTATTTTGAGGCCGCGGTGAAAGCGGCACAGGGACTCTGCCGCAGATTGTTGAGAGACACCGTTCTCACCTTTGTGGAGTTAGCTACGGTATTTTGCCGCATTGACGCTGTATTGAACTCGCGTCCATTGTGCCCGCTGTCTTTGGACCCGAATGACTTGGAGGCCCTGACCCCGGGCCATTTTTTTTGATTTGACAGCCACTTGTCGCCCTGCCGGAGCACCCTTTTGTCGATGTGAGCCAAAATTGGCTATCGCGGTTTCAGTTGGTGCAGCAGCTCGCTCAGAGTTTTGGAAGCGTTGAGCTTGGAGTATTTGCACATCCTCCAGCAGCGCGTCAGGTGAACTGATAAAACGCAACCTTGTCGGGATTGCCAAGTGATTAGCGGACGGGAAGGCCCGTCCGGGGGGGGGGGGGGGGGGGGTAGATGTTTCATCCCGTTTAAAGTAGTTACTCTATGCGCCTTCGGAACGCGCCCGAACGGAATGACATCTGACTTGTCAGTTTGATTTTGACACTTCTCTTGGATTTTGTTCTTGAAAAGGGAAGCCGGTCCAAATTGCGCGTGTGACCCTTTTGTAAAGTAATCCCTTAGAACCGGTCGTTTTGGTGGACAATAGGTCATGACCCAATTGTATTGATTGTAAATAAGCCCCCTTTGATGTAATAATACGGGTTTTGTTTGTTGGAAATACCTGTGAAACTTTAAGGTTAAGTGAAAGTGACGCTATTGGAAATCGCGTGTTGAAGACCGCATGTCTGGAAGGCAGACCTCTTGAGCGGCCTCGTTGTATCCTGGAGAATACTCATAACGTCACAACACGATACATATACACTCACTTACATACATAAATCCAGGTAGGCCCCAGAAGCAGTGTCCTTCAACCACCAGGTAAGTTCTTTTGTTCGTGTATTGTACCTATTGCTTTGAATTGTACTTGTATTGTCTGCTCCGCGTACGGCGGACTAGTTTCGCTAGCCACTTCTTGACCCAGGGCCCACGATTATCACGCTTCCACATAATAATTGAAATCCTATGGTCGGGGCTCGGGGCTGGCAGCGAACAATAAACAAAAAACCAAAATATGTAAACAACGGCTGGTTATCCGACCAAATTCCAATGACTACTAAAAAGCGACTGATTCATATATATCGATGACCTTTTTAATTGGATGTATTATACCTAAGCTGTTGTCCGTACAGTCGCGTTCAAAAGTTTTGGGGGCTAATTAAAAAATATATTAAATTCACCTTGTAACCAAATTAAATTAAACAGCTTGTTGATGTGGAAATTATTATTTTTATTCCCTTAATTTTAATTCTTAAAGTAATTATTGCATCAAATCACAGATATAGCACGGGTTTTCTATGGTCATAGTAAGTACGATGTTGTTGCTACGCAGTGCCATACCGCGTGTCCCGTCCTCTGCCAACCCGCCGCTAGCGTAGGCGAAATGATGCGGGAGACGGTACTAGGATGAGAGAGCCCCGATCGCCAGGGATAACGGACGTAACACAGCGATCCTCCGCGACTCAGTCGCGACGCCTTTTATTGTTAAAATTGTAATTTTAATGTCCAGTGTATTTGTACAGCCACATTTGTTGTAAAGGAAAATAAATAATTATACTTTAAAGTAGTGACTTTAAACAGATTAAATTTCCAACCTATAAGTATTAGAAATTATTTGCACGTTGTGTAGTCATTATTATTTAAATCATAGATCAGTTTTTCATCTAACAAGTAGACCGCCAAGATTGTCCGCCTCCGATTTCAATGATTTTTATAAATGTTGTTATGTTTGAGTAACTGAGTAATTACCCAAAAGGAATTCACGCAACGCTCAATAGTTTCAGAGCTGCTTCTACCGAGCAACATAAATATAAGTTCAGTATACAAACTCAAAAACATTTGCAACTCTATCTGCAGAGATATAAGGTTCAAATTTCTTGCTATTTTGTATGTTTCTTGATGAATAAATATGAATACACATTAAAAAAAATCTTATGTTAACAACGAAATAATCTTAATACTAACAGTTTAAGGGTAGTCACCATGACGAACTACTCTGCAAAAATAAATTGGCACCCCTGAGAGTCCACAGTATTCGTCATGATGACGCCAAATAAAAAACACATTCATCTATTTTAAAATTCCACAATTATGTACTTCGCATAACTTGACTTGAATGGACGATGGACGATGATTTCTGAGCCGATTATCTTAATACAACTAATTTAACGATATTTTAATGGTCTTTTGCTTACTCGACCAGTTCGCGTTGTATATGTTTCGCTACTGGGTTTGCTTGTTTGAAAAGTTACTTTTTTCGGTTTTGTATCTTTTAAAATGTCAGTTTTATCCGTTATCTGTTTATCATAATTCTCCGATGGCGATTCATTTTCTGTCAATATATATGCTGGTTTTAAACGGTCTATAGATACATTAGTTTGTCTGTCTGGCAACTGTACACGGTATACTTTATCATTTCTGCTGATGACGCGATATGGTCCATCATTCGGAGATTGTAATGGTTTCCGTACTGCGTCATTCCTAATGAATACATAATCGCTAGTGCATAAATCTTTGTGTACAAAAATCTTGTGGGGTGACTTGTTTTCCCTACAGGACGGCTTTATTCCATCTATCACGTCCTTTAATTTTTTTACAAAACTGTTATCATCGTAGGATTTCACATTACTGGCGTCGTAAAAGTCACCTGGTAACCTAATATTGCTACCATACAACATTTGAGCTGCGGTTACGCCTGTGTCAGACTTAATAGTTGTGCGTAACCCTAACATTACCGTTGCCAATTCGTCTACCCAGCTTTTGCTATCTAAACGTGCTTTTAACGCAGATTTTAATGATCTATGCCATCGTTCTACCGCTCCATTACATTGAGGATGATAAGGAGTGGTACGCCTTTTTTGAATTCCCATTAACAACATTAGCTCTTTAAATAAAATACTTTCAAATTGTCTTCCCTGATCACTTGTGAGCTTTACTGGACAGCCATAACGACTAATCCAACCGTCATATAACGTTTTGGCTACTACTTCTGCAGTTATTTCTTTTATCGGAAACGCCTCTGGCCAACGCGTGAATCTATCTATGATTGTTAAACCATATCTAAATCCTTCAAGTGACGTTGGTAAAGGTCCTACAATGTCTATATGAATATGTTCAAAACGCTTACTACTCTCAAAAGTTCCTAACTCTGAACTAGTATGTTTTTGAACTTTCGCTTTTTGACATCTAATGCAAGTTTTTGCCCAATTACCAACATCCTTATTCATGTTTGGCCAAAAATACCTATTACTAACTAATTTCCTACTTGTCTTAATACCTGGATGACTCAAATTATGTATCGAATCGAAGGCTAAACGTCGGAATTTTCCAGTCAGGTACGGACGTGCGGTATCGGATGACATTTCGCACACTACGTACTTATCCGTTCCAAATAGAATAACACGTACAACACGTTGTTATTGTCATTTGAATCGCTTTGCATTTTTGCAAGCTCGACGTCCGTTTCCTGCGCAGCTGCAAGCTCTGAGAAATCGAGCATCGTGGGACACGATATAGTCGATACTCTAGATAAAGCATCTGCAACTATGTTATCGTTCCCTTCAATGTGCCTTATGTCTGTACTAAATTCGCTAATGAACATAATTTGCCTTGCTCGACGTGACGTTTCCCTATTCGTACCTGTTTTATTAAATGCAAAAGTTAAGGGCTTATGATCTGTAAATATAATCAACTCTTGACCTTCAACCATATTACGAAAGTGAATTACAGCCAAATAAATTCCTAATAGTTCTCTATCATAAGTGCTATATTTAATTTGAGCATCTGTCAACTTTTTAGAATAATAACCCAATGGTTTCCACTCGTTATTAACGTTTTGCTGTAATACTGCACCTACACAAGTGTCTGACGCATCGGTCATCAATGCCAAAGGAGTATCTGTCATTGGATACGATAACAAAACTACATTTCTTAGGTCTTCTTTGCATTGTTCGAAATTGCGTTCGGCGTCTTCTGTCCACTTAATTTTAGTTTTATCTTTACGCCTAGAATTTCCTAAGTACTTGTTTAACTCTGTTTGGTGATCAGCTGAGTGACGAATACTTGCTCTATAAAAATTCAACATTCCCAAAAACCTTCTTAGTTCCTCAATAGTTTGTGGTTTGGGGAAATCTAAAATAGCTTGAACCTTATCTTCTAGGGGTGTAATTCCCTTTACGGATATGAAGTATCCTAAAAATTCTAATTTTTGTTTACCAAAACTGCATTTAGAGAAATTAATAGTTATGCCATATTCATTGAATCGTTCAAAAACTTTTTCTAAGTGCTGTTTATGCTGCGTTTCATTGTCTGACGCAATTATTACGTCATCAATATAATTAAATAAAACATCTAAACCTTGTAAAACATTATGATGCATGAAACGCTGAAAAGTTTGTGCCGCATTGCGTAATCCGAAAGGCATGCGCATGAATTCATATGAACCAAAAGGTGTTATCACAGCAGTTTTTTCAATGTCATTTTCCGCGACAGGTATACAATTGTATGCTCGATTTATATCTAATTTAGAAAAAATCTTCTTATTTGCCAAAATGTACGTAAAATCATGAAGACGGGGCACGGGGTAGCGATCCGGTTTAGTGATCGCATTTAAACGTCTATAATCTCCACATGGCCTAATATTACCGTCCTTCTTGGGTACTACGTGCAGGGGACTTGCCCAAGCGCTATGGCTCGGCCTACAGATCCCAAGCTCTTGCATAACCCTAAATTCGTTTTTGGCTTTAACATACCTGTGCGATGGAAGCTGTCTGGCTCGCGCATGCACTGGAGTACCTGTTGTCTCTATGTGATGACAAACGCCATGTTTAGGTGTCTCCTTATATGAAACAGGCTTAGTGAGATCTGGAAACTCACTCAATAACTCGTAATAGTGGCAATTATCAACAATGGTTTTTACAGTGGGCTCAGTCGAACTAGAGAGATTTCCTCTCGTGCTTAAATTAGTAACCTCATCGACTAGCCTTCGTCCGTTCAAGTCAATTAACAACTTATGATTAGCTAAGAAGTCAGCACCTAATATTGGTTGCTGTACGTCCGCTATCGTAAATAACCAACGGAGCGCTCTTCTAAGATTTAAGTCTAGTTCTAAAATATGTGTACCGTACGTAGTAATCTCGGTACCGTTCGCAGCGTACAACTTATAATTAGCACTATTTGCGTTAGCACTTTTAAATACGGCCTTGCGAGGTAGAACAGACATATTTGCGCCACTATCCACTAAAAAGTTCAAACCTGAATTCCTGTCCCGGACACATAGACGTTGATTGACGTGCGCGCGGTCACAGCCTCCCGTCGCTGACTGCACCGACTCTAGTTTTCCGATGGCTTGGCGTCTTTCTTCTTCCAGTTGCACGGTTGAACACACTTATTCGCCTTGTTGCGGAACTTGAAGTGGTATCTACACAACCAGTTGGGGTCGTCGTCAGGTGCTCTCTCATCTCTAGACCTGGAACTTGATCTGGATCGGAATCTTCTGGACCCATAACTTCTTGAGCGACCTCTGGAACTGTTCTCGATTTTGCTTAATCTGTCGCTTAGTTTATTTATTTCTGCTATCACTAAATTATCTTTTTCCGATTGTCCTGGTTTTTCCTTAACGCTTGAAACTGTGTGAATCGGGATGATAGTCTCAGCGACCTTGTCTGCGATCGATGCCAATTTCTCCATGTCTTCCTCATCCGTCACTGCCAAAACGCCACGTACCGATGGTGGTAAATGATTTTTCCACATTACCTTGAGTGTTTCGTCGGTAACTTTTCCTCTGGCCAGGTCTCGCATTCTTCGTAGGAGGTGCGATGGCTGTTGATCGCCTAGCTCCATTTCTCCAATCAACTTCTTGATTTGTCGTTCTGCTGACTCCTTGTAGACCGAAATAAGCTTTTTTTTTAAAGCCTCATATTTCTTTTCTTTCGGCGGATCTAGTAGGATATCCGCGACTTGCTCGGTGACTTCCAGGTTCAGTTTTGATAGTAAAATCCGATACTTGGAATCGTCGGACATCTTCTGCGGATTTATGATCGCCTCTGCTTTGACGAACCATAATTCCGGTGCCCTTGGCCAAAAATCTTCGATCTTGTCAGTTATGGAGACGGGTGAGAGGACAAATTCATCGGTGGACAGTTTTGCTTCCATTATTGTTCACGGAACGGATGGATATGGACGAAAGTATAACCGTATAGACGCGAGTTGAGTTGCCCGTTCTCTCGACGTACACACTTTAAAGTCACGTCACACTTTTATCACGACACTTTTGATCACGTCGGGTTTTAAATGAAGCGTCAGCACACAACACTACCAAGATTTATTTGGTTAAGGTGAATGCTCCAACCAACCCGCGAAATTCAAATTTTATTACGTTTTTTAGTGAATAAAGGTGGTCATCCAAAAGCCTATTACGAAGACATTTTTTTCTTAATTTCATTATTGAAAAAGTTTGTTCGCACAAATAGCTTGTACCAAACATAGTCGTTATTTTTTGGGCGTGGGCAACTATATTTGAGTATTGTGTCCTAGATATGGACTTATAAAATTCAAATTTGCTGGTGTTAAGAAACAGTTGCTTCAAGTGGGTATTGCATTGCATCTCAATTAGTTCAAGTTGGAGGTTAGCGGGTTTTTCATCGACGTTGACGTTAAAAGGCATCGAAAAAATATTTTGTGAAGGCTCAATTCTCTTAAAATCTTGAAATTTCTTCTCAAATTCTTCGTGCAGTTTCTTCAGCTGTTGAGCGAATCTTTTAAGTTGTCATTAGTTATTCTAGTTTGTTTGTCATTTAAATAGTCGTTGATGGAATAGTATGCCTTTAGACAAAGGTTGGATTTTACTTGAGCTTTAAACGCATTAAAAGGTAATTCTAGTAAAGAAGGTGGTAGCTTGTTGTAAAATGTTATACCAAGCCCAACAAATGAGTTATGTACCTTATGAAGCCGGTAATGATAAATGATAAATGATTTTATTTCTGTAAGTAGGTTTGTACAAACACTTTTACATGTCAATTATATTTTTTTTTTAACTAGATGAGTTCGGCGTTTCCTAACTGACTACTCTGAGAAGAAAGGCCGAAACAAACTCAGAGGTCACAGTCTCTTTTAAAGTCCAGACATAATCTTGTTCACATCATGTGAAGATCATGTAGATTGGTGACTGAAATGGTCTTTTGAAGAAAGAACCACACAGATTGAGTGGACCTGTCCAGTCAGTGCAAGCATTTGTCACTAATCGTTTAGCTCAACTCGGAAGATAAGGAGCCCAACGCTTTGACGAACAGTACCAAAGAAACGACATTTGGGTAGGCCACATAAATTACTCAAACTGCCAGATCGTGATTACTGAGAACGAAAGAAAAAAAAAATAATTAAAAAAGACCCACATAGTCTTCACATTCACAATAATTAAAACAATACGATACTTTACAAAGTAAATAATCATGTCATTGTATATATAAAAATTATCAATGTCAATGTGTATATAAAAAAAAGAAACGGATATAATTTTGTTGGTCAGATCATTTGATGACCATGTAGATCGGTGTCTGAAATGGTCTTTTGAAGAAAGAACCACATAGATTGAGTGGACCTGTCCAGTCAGTGCAAGCATTTGTCACTAATCGTTTAGCTCAACTCGGAAAATAAGGAGCCCAACGCTTTGACGAACAGTACCAAAGAAAGGACATTTGGGTAGGCCACATAAATTACTCAAACTGCCAGATCGTGATTACTGAGAACGAAACAAAAAAAAAATTTAAAAAAGACCCACATAGTCTTCACATTCACAATAATTAAAACAATACGATACTTTACAAAGTAAATAATCATGTCATTGTATATATAAAAATTATCAATGTCAATGTGTATATAAAAAAAAAAAAAGAAACGGATATAATTTTGTTGGTCAGATCATTTGATGACCATGTAGATCGGTGTCTGAAATGGTCTTTTGATGAAAGAACCACACAGATATTGCCACTAACTATTCAAACTGCCAGACAATAGTCAAAAGTGAAACAGTGACCCACATAGTCCTCAAATTCTCAATAATCAAAGTAATATTCATACAATTAATATTCATGTCATGTGAAATAATAAAAAAAAAAGAGTAAAAAATAGCAAAATAATAATAATAAAACAACAGTCAGTGTAGATTTATTGGAGCAGTTCAATCCCAGGCCGTTTTATCCTCAATATAGTCTTTAACAGTATAATAGGCTTTCTGACATAATTTACGCTTTATAAAAGATTTGAATTTATTTAGGCTTAGTTCTTGAATGAGGCTAGGAAGTTTATTATAAAAACGAATACATTGGCATCTAAACGAGCCACCTATTTTCTTGAGCCTGGTCTTAGGAACAACAAATTTTTGTTTGTTTCTAGTATTGACATTATGGATATCACTGTATCTTTTAAAGAGATTAATATTTTTATGTGCAAACAGCAGATTTTCATAAATGTACTGAGAAGGCACAGTCATTATATTAATCTCTTTATATTTGTCTCTGAGTGAGTATCTGGGACTTAATTTATAAATCGAACGAATTGCCCTTTTTTGTAAAACAAAAATTGTCTGAATATCGGCGGCATTTCCCCACAGCAGAATACCGTACGACATCACGCTATGAAAATAACTAAAGTAAACTAAACGGGCTGTCTCTAAATCAGTTAAATCACGAATTTTTCTAACAGCGTATGCTGCAGAGCTAAGTTTTTTTGACAATTTATCTATATGGGGGCCCCATTGAAGCTTGGAATCCAGAGTTATGCCTAAGAATACTGTGGTATCTTCGGGTTTCAACACTTCACCCTTTATGAGGACACTAGTTTCTACTTGTCTAACATGAGGTATCGTAAACTTAATACATTTGGTTTTTTTCTCGTTAAGAAGTAGGTTATTAACATTAAACCAGTTAACTACATTAGCAAGGGCTCTATTTACATTGTCAGTAACCAACTGCTGACGTTTGAGTTTGAATAAAAGTGAAGTGTCGTCTGCAAACAACACTATATCATGTTTATCCTTTATGAGGTAAGGCAAGTCATTTATATAAATAAGAAATAAAAATGGGCCTAAAATTGAGCCCTGAGGGACCCCCATTCTAACTTTAGATCCAGGTGATCTTTTTCCGTTGACGTCAACTCTCTGAATCCTATCACTTAGGTATGAAGTAAGAAGATCCAGAGAGGCGTTCCGGATTCCGTAGTGGTGAAGTTTCCTGATCAAGGTTTCATGAAGAACACAATCGAATGCCTTGGACAAATCGCAAAAAATACCCAAAGCATCGCATTTGTCCTCCCACGCATTATATATATGACCTAAAAGTTCAACTCCGGCATCGGTAGTTGAACGACCCTTTGTGAAACCAAACTGTTTCTTGTGTAATAAGTTATGTTTATTAAAAAATCGTTGCAATTGATTTAGAATAAGTTTTTCAAAAATTTTACTGAAGGTAGGTAGCACTGAAATTGGTCTATAGTTAGTAGGGTCTGATGTGCTACCTGATTTAAACAACGGTATTATTTTGCTGTTTTTCATAAGATCAGGAAACTCGCCACGGTCAATACAATTATTAAAAATAACAGCTAAAGTTGGTGCTACAATGTTTATGATCGACTTAGCAGAAAGGGAAAGGGAACACGTAGTTTGTCCTTATTTCTAGTGTTAAAGGTGTGAAAATCACTGTTTTTAGCATGTAAGTGTAAATTTTGCCTAATATATAAGATGTTGTTCTGTTATAACTAAAATAGACTAACCGAGCTGTATCAACGTCAGTATACTGTCTTACTTTTCTGACGGCGTAGGCGGCTGAACTGAGCCTCCCCGCTACACTTGAAATATGTGGGCCCCACTGTAGTTTGCCATCTACTGTTGTGCCCAGGAAAACTGTCGAGTCTACAGTTTTAAGAACCTCTTTATCTAAGACGATTTCGGGACCTGGATTTCTAACATTCGGTAAGGCGAACTTTATACATTTCGTTTTCTTGGCATTGAGAACTAAGTTATTTGCCGTAAACCAATCCGTAACCATTGAGAGTGCACTGTTTACGTCTTCAAAATCTTGTCTGTTCCTATCTACTTTAAAAATAAGAGAAGTATCATCTGCAAACAGTACAACGTCACAAATACCCTTTAAAAAGAATGGTAAGTCATTGATATACACTAAAAACAAGAATGGGCCGAGTATAGAGCCTTGAGGCACACCTAACTGAACCGGTAGTCAGGTAGATTTTACACCATTAATATCTACACATTGGAACCTATTATGTAAATAAGAATTTATTACGTTTAAAGCTTCGTTATGGACACCGTAATGACGTAGTTTACGCAAAAGCGTATCATGGTGCACGCAATCAAAGGCTTTGGAGAGATCACAGAATACTCCGATAGCATTTTGCGAGTTCTCCCATGCGTTAAAAATGTGTTTCAAGAGAGTAACATCCGCATCTGTAGTTGAACGGCCTTTCATAAAGCCATATTGCACATTATGAAGGAGGCTATTTCAATTAAAATGTCTTAGCAACTGCTTGAGTATTAACTTTTCAAATATTTTGCTAAATGCAGGTAAGATAGAAATAGGCCCAAAATTAGAAACGTTTTTTTTATTACCTGATTTAAATAATGGTATGACTTTGCTACTCTTAATGAGGTCAGGAAAAGTTCCGACATCAACACATTTATTAAAAGTAACAGCTAAATAGGGGGCTACGATGTCTATTATATTACTTAATAGTTTGATGGAAATGCCCCAGAAATCACCAGTGTTTTTAGACTTAAGTGTGTTAAAAACATTAACTACATCACGAGGCGTTACATGTTCAAAATTGAATAGGCAACTACTTTTAGGCACACTACTATGCAAAAGGTTTTCAGCTTTGGACGGGGAGGAATTTAAGGAGCGAGTCGTAGTTACAGGTATGTTGGCAAAAAACTCATTAAATGCCTGTGCTACGTCACCTGCCGTATTTACTAATTTGTTGTCGACCATAATTTCAAGTTGTTTTTCTTGTTTGACCGATTTACCCGTTTCATTGTTAATGATTTTCCAAGTGGTTTTTATTTTATTATTTGAATTTTTAATTTGATCGCTTAAAAATTTAGATTTAGCAAAAGCACTAACCTGATTAAATAATCTATACTAATATTATAAAGCTGAAGAGTTTGTTTGTTTGTTTGTTTGATTGAACGCGCTAATCTCAGGAACTACTGGTCCGAATTGAAAAATTCTTTTTGTGTTGGGTAGCTTATTTATCGAGGGAGGCTATAGGCTATATAAATATACGCTACAATTAAGAGGAGCGGAGCAGTAATGAAAAATGTTGCAAAAACGGGGAAAATTTATTCCTTTTGAGAGTTTCCGTTGCGTGCGCTGCGTAAACGGTTAAAGTAACGCAAAAATCATGTATGACGGAAATGTTCCTTTTAAAAAGTTCTAAAAAAAAGTCCGCGAGAGCATATGTCTACCTTTTAAGGTTGACTCACTATAACTCAAAAGGAGCGAGCAGCAACGAAAAATGAAAATGAACGAAAACTAGCAGGCAAATCGATGCGACGGGAAGGGTCAGGGGAGCAAAAATTTGACGCGGACGAAGTCGCGGGCAGAAGCTAGTTTTTAATATTTTTTTACATACTCTAGGAAAGGAGTATCAAGCCTGTATTTTTTTAAACCATATAACTCGTAAAGCCTCGCTCTACTTTTATAAATACCTGGAGTAGCCCATTGGTTAAAGTCGACGAAGGTGCCATTAATATCAATGGTTTTGGTCTTGAAAGTAGATTTGTACTCTTTTTGCACTACATTAAAGAGGGCTTCATAAATTGCATTAGAATTCTCGTTTTCTACTATGGATGGTGTAATTCTACGAGCTACATTATTTTTAAACTTGGTGCAACGACTAGCTGTATAAGGCCTGCATTCAAGTTTATGTGCCTTTTTAAACAATGACATGATAGCAAACCACAGTGGTCGGACGTTAAATCAGTTAGCACTAATTTATTTTTGGCATCACCATCACTAAATATAGTATCAAGACAAGTTGACGAAGAAGCTGTGATCCTAGTTGGTTCAAAAAACAAGTTAAATAAATTGTTGCGTACCGTTTATTATCTGTGCGCCTAACGGAATGCGCGTGTAACGAAGTGACATCTGACTTGTCATTATTTGACGTTGACACTTGACAGCTCTCTAATTTGCCGCTAAAATAGGTCCGTCGCCTTTTGGACGCCCGCGACGCTTTTGTTGAAATTAATCCTTTTAAATCGATCCGTTTGTGACAATTAGTCGTGATCCAATTGTTTGTTTGTAAATAACCTCAATTTGGTGTAATAATACGGGTTTAGTTTCTTGACATTGAAATAGTTTGGAGGTTAAGTGTTTGAACCGCATGTTGGAGTGAATCTCTGGCGAGTTGCAGCGGCCTGGTGTTCTGGAAAACCCACTTACACGTTACTACACGATACATATACACTCACTTACATACATAACTCCAGGTTGGCACCAGAGCAGTGTCCTTCAACCATGAGGTAAGTTGTTTTGTTGTATTGTAGGTGAGTTGTTCTCTTATATATTGTCTGCTCCGCGTACGGCGGACAGTACGCTCGCCACTCTTGTCTCTAGAGCCCCACGGTTAGCACGCTTCCACATAATAATTAAAACCTATTGTAGGGGTCTAGTCTGGCAGCGTACATTTTTTGGTATTCAGAGCGCGGTTATAAGACATAACCACCAAATTGGTAATTTACAGTAGGCTAATTACTTGGCAGTCTCTATAAGGGAAGTAGTAATACGCTGTAAATATTTGTTAACTATGATTGCTTGTTTGTTTGAAGTAATTTGTAAATTTGTTGAGACGAGTAACTCATGTTACCATAAGTCAGCCCGGGTTGCATATGCTAGTAGAGTTGAATGAATTGGGCTATGTTACAACCCCTTGTTTGTGTTTGACCTCTGTGTTGTATTGAATGTCAGGAAGACATTAAAATATTGAGTTTTGTACCATTGATATGGTTGTTTGAGAAAATTAATATTTGAAATTGGCATTTATGAGTATTACCATTGTTTTGAATTGGAATAAAGGTTCATTATTGTTGTACCACACAGTGGCTTGTGAACTTAATATTTGGAATAGGATTTGAATTTGAATTTTGAATTGAAAATGATATAGAATTTTGAACGTTGATATTGGGTTTGAATTAAAATAAAAGTTATTGTTGAATTGAATTGAAACCAATATATTGTTATTTCTTGAGTTGCTGATTAGTCAGTTTGGTAGTTTGATTGTAGTTATTTTGTAATTGATTGTTTGAACTTTGTTATTTGATAATTTAATTGTTTTGTTTATTTGAATGGTTTTGTTTGTGCAATGGCATACAAATGGAAATATTGCAGTGCCGGACACCTGTCCAGGTCAAGCCGGAGACCTCGGTTGTTTCAGGTCCCGGACTATTGAGTAGATTGCCTGCTTTGGAACTGCCACACTTGAGGGTCGCTGGGACCACTGGTACGGTTTCCAAAACCTGTTTGCAAGTTTGGTTGATGCACGCTCGGACCTCAGACCCGCCCAAAGGTTGGCCTATTTGTTGTCTGTCCTGAAAGGTGAGCCCCGAGCCTTGGTACAGCATCTGTCGTTGACTGACTCAGCCTACCCTAACGCTTTGGGACTACTCACCCGGCGGTACCAAAATAAACGTTGTTTGGCTGATGTTCATATTGCATTGATTTTGGGGTTACCTGTCATTACTAGTTTGTCAGCATTGCGTACTGACCTGTTGAACCCGTTGGTGGTAGCGACCAACGCTTTAAAGCGATTGGACTTGCCGGTGGACCAAAGGTCTTACCCTTTGGTGCATGTTGTGCTGCAACGGCTTCCTGCCGATTTGAGGGCTTGTTTCGAGCAAAAGTATGGTGGGGATAGTGTCACACATCTCCCCCCATTTGGTGACCTCGTCCATTTTTTGGAGGATGAGTGTCGGTTTGTGGACAACTCTGGCGTTGCCACTGAGTCATGCCAGCCGTCTTCCCGGCCACGAGACCAGGGACGGACTGGGGCTCACGGGCCTGTTGATGGTCGCCCCGCCGCTCGTTTTGCAGGCACCCAGAGTCGTCCTGGTTGTGAGTTTGTAGGGACACGGGGCATGGCATGGCAACATGCGCGGCCTTTTTGAAGTTGCACGTGAGTGCCCGCCGCCGAATTGCCAATGCACGCCGCCTGTGCTTCTCTTGTTTGGGGGCTCACTTCCATCGAGACTGCCCCAACCCCCGCCCTTGTAGATTTTGTAGGGGGTCCCATTTGGACATATTGTGCGCTAACGCGAACCACGCTGGCAGACCAGCCTCTGTTGAAGGTTCGCGCACGGGGGGGTACCATGGAATTGGTCACCGGGCTTCTGCCTCGCCGGTTCAGAACCGGGGAGAGGCCCGCAATTTTGAGCGCCGCACTCCACCCCCCGCGCAAGTTGATCGGGAGCCGCGCGATCGCCATTTGGTCTCCCCACGTAAAAGTAATTACGTAGCTGTTGCTAGGCAGCGCTGGCCAGACCAGCACCGCCTTCCCTCCCCTCCTTTGGCGGAACGTCCCCGGTTGGAGTCACGCCCCCCGTCATTCAGGCATCCGGTGGGATATGCCCTTCCAGCGATGGCGCGTGGCTCGGGACACCGCGCGTACGAGGAATTTGAATTGCATCCTCGTCGGGAAAGACTTGGGTCTGGGTGTGGCGATCGGTCGCCGCCCAGGCATTGTTAGGACATTGGCGCCTGCCCCGCTAAGGTACCCCTCAGATCGACACGGTTTTGTTGCCAACGGCATCGGTCAGGTCTGGGGGCCCACGGGGGACTCTGTTGTGGTCCGTGCCATTTTGGACATGGGAGCCCACGGTTGCCTTTTGTCTATTGTTTTGTTGTTTGTTTGTATTGTTTTCTTGAGCGCCTTTGGACTGCGGGACTTGGCTGGGACGAGCCAATTCGGGAAAACCTGTTGGAAGATTGGCTCCAATTTGTATCCGCACTCCCTGCAGTCAACGAGGTCGTGTTACCCCGCGCTATCCTCCCCCCTGGGAGCTACACTGCTACCCTTGTTTGTGATGCGTCTTCGCACGGTTATGCAGCTGTTGTTTGTCTGCGCACCGTCTGCGCAACAGGCCAGGTGAATTTGTCACTGGTCTTGGCCAAGAGCAAGGTGGCCCCCCTCCGGACGGCACTGACCATCCCTAAGTTAGAATTGTCAGGGGCGGCGCGTCTTGTGCGTCTATTGAACCACGTTGCTCACACTTTGGGTGGAACTGTGGACATTCGGGTTTCTTACGCCTGGACGGACAGTCAAATTGTTTTGTGTTGGTTGAAGACGTCCGTCCACTCTTTGGAGGTCTTTGTTGCGAACCGAGTGTCCCAGATTCAAAATTCTAAAACGCATTTGATTTGGAGGCACGTGCTTGGAGATTTGAACCCAGGCGCCGTGGCCTCACGTGGGTGCATGGCACCCCGCTTGTTTGCTTACCCCCTATGGTGGGGACCAGACTGGCTGACTCACCCCGAGGATGATTGGCCTCGATCGCCAGTCTTGATGTCGGGTCCTTTGCCCGGGCTCAAGGTGCTCGCTGTTGGAACGAAGGACCCTGATTTTTTGTTGAGTCGATCCAGCTCCTCGACAAATTGTTGAATTGTTGGTGACTGATCGTCACATTAAGAACTCGCATGCCGGTTGCAATGCGCTGTTGGCCATTCTGCAGCGAGAGTTTTGGATATTGTCGGGAGCCGTTGGTAAGTTGAACCCCTTTTTGGACGATGCAGGTCTTTTGTTGTTTGGTTGTTGACGGTTGAGGCTCTCTGGCCTCCCTTATGGGGCCCGTCACCCCCTTTTGTTGCCTAAGGAGGGCCATTTGGTTAAATTGTTGTTGTTGTTATTGTTTGGTTGTTATTGTTGTTTGGTTGTTTGTTACTGTTTCGTTCCGCCAGCCTGCCCCCATTGGGGGGTATTTTTGAGGCCGCGGTGAAAGCGGCACAGGGACTCTGGCGCAGATTGTTCAGGGAGACACCGTTCTCACCTTTAAGGAGTTAGCTACGGTATTTTGCCGCATTGAAGCTGTATTGAACTCGCGTCCATTGTGCCCGCTGTCTTCGGACCCGAACGACTTGGAGGCCCTAACCCCGGGCCATTTTTGATTTGACAGCCACTTGTCGCCCTGCCGGAGCATCCTTTTGTCGATGTGAGCCAAAATTGGCTATCGCGGTTTCAGTTGGTGCAGCAGCTCGCTCAGAGTTTTGGAAGCGTTGAGCTTGGAGTATTTGCACATCCTCCAGCAGCGCGTCAGGTGGACTGATAAAACGCAACCTTGTCGGGATTGCCAAGTGATTAGCGGACGGGAAGGCCCGTCCGGGGGGGGTAGATGTTGCGTACCGTTTATTATCTGTCCGCCTAACGGAATGCGCGTGTAACGAAGTGACATCTGACTTGTCATTATTTGACGTTGACACTTGACAGCTCTCTAATTTGCCGCTAAAATAGGTCCGTCGCCTTTTGGACGCCCGCGACGCTTTTGTTGAAATTAATCCTTTTAAGTCGATCCGTTTGTGACAATTAGTCGTGATCCAATTGTTTGTTTGTAAATAACCTCAATTTGGTGTAATAATACGGGTTTAGTTTCTTGACATTGAAATAGTTTGGAGGTTAAGTGTTTGAACCGCATGTTGGAGTGAATCTCTGGCGAGTTGCAGCGGCCTGGTGTTCTGGAAAACCCACTTACACGTTACTACACGATACATATACACTCACTTACATACATAACTCCAGGTTGGCACCAGAGCAGTGTCCTTCAACCATGAGGTAAGTTGTTTTGTTGTATTGTAGGTGAGTTGTTCTCTTATATATTGTCTGCTCCGCGTACGGCGGACAGTACGCTCGCCACTCTTGTCTCTAGAGCCCCACGGTTAGCACGCTTCCACATAATAATTAAAACCTATTGTAGGGGTCTAGTCTGGCAGCGTACATAAATTAAAAGACCTGAAAAGATTGAGAAGTCTAAGACTCAATGGAGTAACACCTAAAATATTAATATTAAAATCGCCACATACAATTATACTTTTATTACTTGATTTTAACTTATTGAGTAAATCCTCCATTACTGATTCGAAACAAACGAAATCCCCAGAGGGGGGTCGATAAACGCAAACTATAACGTATCGCTCGAGTTCAACACAAGGCAACTCAATAGTGCGCTCAATAGAGAGATTTACTAAATCTGAACGTTGCTTACATTTCAGCTTGTTTGAAACAAGAACTAAAGAACCACCACACCACGGATGGCCCTTTTTCTCGCAAATGCACTTTGTACAGTAAAATGATCATCATTGATAAACACTATTTCATGTTCTTTCAACCAGTGTTCAGTTAAACATAACACCTGAACATCATGGTTCTCTATAAATAAACTTAACTCTAACTCTTTGCCGGACAGACCCTGCATATTTTGATGAACAACATTCAACATATGCGGCTCATCCGTTGTCGCACCTAGTAGTTTAAACTACTAGGCGTATCAATAGTAGTGTTAGTATCACTACCATCACTAATTATACAAGACTTTGACATACTACTTATGTCTGAGTTAATATAAGATAATAGCCTCGCTATTTGATGTCTAAACCTAAGGGGAAGATACACTGTATTCCTTGTCGATTTTAACTTACCAACAAAAAAGTTAGTGGTGCCGATTCTGTTGTACACGAACTAAACTAACTAAACTATCTCTAAAATTCCTTACTTTTGGCTATGAGAATTATAACGCTATTCTGCCAGGAAAAATCTCTAAATTTAAAAATTATTTTGACACGACTAAAATTAAATTTGACAATCGCGACTCAGCGTGGTATTTTTTTTTTCTTTTGGTTTCGAAACGTTGTACTTGTGTGTGCATTGCGTAAAATGAATTTTTTGAGAGACGAATGCGCGTGCTAGGGGGCAACCTGGATGTGTTTTATATGGAATTTTTCACTTTTATTTGAAAAATATAAAAAAAAAAATACCCACGTGTTGAGATTTAAATATGCAAGGGTATACTAAGGGGGTCGAAAATTTCATTATTTTTGCGATAGGACACGCCATTTTCAAGATATAAGCAAAAAGAAAATAAAAAATACAGAACTGTTTTTGCACGTGAAGGCGAGGCGTTGTTGAGAATTTTAGTTCATGACCACTAGTTTTATTCCACACCTTTTTAATCGCGATTAAAAATAGTCAGATTTAGTTAAAATAAATTAATATAGTCAAAATTTTTGGTGAAAACTGGCAAACTCAGAATAGCAAAATTGACATTTTCACTAAACTAATAACTCAGTGTAATCTTAGTGCTGTCAAACTAAAATATAGTTAAGTTGTGTCACTTTAGTCTATTTCAGAATAGGAAATCGTCGTTTGACAGGAATAAACCAAATTTTAGTGATTTTTAGTTTAGTTTAGAGAATTTTGTGACAACAGAATCGGCACCAATTGTCAAAAAATATAAGTTTATCATGTAGTGACTGACCAAAAACTGCATATGATTATTAAGCATGTGAATATATTTATTTTTCCTACTAGATAATTTCTCAAAATATGGAAATGCACACAAAATAATTTTGTTAGAATTAATCTTTAAAAGCTGAGTAACACTGTCAGTTATATCATCTTGTTTGACCTGTGAACTATTACCTACAAATACAGTTATGTTGGTATTACAATCATATTGATATCTCATAATTGATGTCATTATTTCTGTATAGGATTTCCCAGGCAAACAATTATTTTGATTAGAAATATTCAACTTGTTACTAACTAATTTCCCTAAACCTCTTCCTATACTATCTGAAAACATAACAGACTGAAAATCAAGTTAACTGCAACAAGGGGTAACACTACTAGCTACTACCTGTACCCCTTGAGATTGTTCATGCACAGTATCAGGTATATTTTGAATGGAGATACAGTGCACACTACTCACAACTTGGGACGGGTTCACCGTTGCCTCAGGCTGGAGGGCATCAAGGTTGGATACTCTTCGACAAGTGCACTGAGTGTTACTGAGAGTCAGCAAATCCACTCTGTCTACCAATTCATTTGTAGCAAGGATATGTTCCTTAATTTGGTGCTTAGAGCACACATATTTATTACTAGCTTTTGCTAGCGGCTTCGCCCGCGTGGAAGTCGGAAATTATCCCGCGGGAACGTACTACCGGGATAAAAAGTAGCCTATGTCCTTTCTCAGGCTCTAAACTATCTGTGTACTAAATTTCATTTAAATCGGTTCAGTAGTTTTAGCAGGAAAGCGAGACAGACAGACAGACAGACAGAGTTACTTTTGCATTTATAATATTAGTGTAGATATATATATATATAATATATATATATAAATATAATATATATATATATATATAAATATATAAATATATAATATATAGTATATATAAAGTGTTAAAAAATTTACTGCAAGAATTTCGTCCACTTACTCGGCATCGGAAAACGAACACATCATATTTTTAAAAAAAATTTTTTGAGCATTTTAGTATTTTCACATAAATAAAACAATTTATTAAAATATTTTTTGTGCGCTGTACGTAGGGCTGCGCTTGCGGCCATCGTATCGCGCGCGAGCGACTCGCTAGCGGTTCCCCCGCCGCCCGCTACTCTTCCCGCAGCTCTCGCTACCCTTTCCCGATCCGTTTAGTCGTCCGATATCCGTCGCGCGATATGGGTGTGATTCCCTGTGTCATTTACGGCAAATACGTGCGTTCGCGCAGTTTCGCGAATACTTTTAATAATACCGTTTACGTATTCCAATCGAGAGTACTTAGATATGGTAGTGTGCTACATTATGACTGGTGAAAGTTTAGCTGCGGCACGTAACCGTTACCGTGAACTGTATGGTGAGCAACGACGAGTGCCTGCTGTCCAAACAATCCTAGGAGTCTACCAGCGCTTAGTCAGCTTCGTCCTCATCAAGCAATAGTAGGCCACGACTCTCCGGTGACGTTGAAGATTGAGTGCTGGAATACTACAACGACTGTGTATGGACATAGTGGCAACAACATTCAAATCGTGGAACTAAAAACTCGTATAATTAGTGCATTTGATTTAATTAAAAGTGACAGAGGCTCATTAATCGCAGTGCAAGGAAACGTAATACGTCGTACTAACTTATGCATTAGACAAAACGGTGAACACTTCCAGCACCTTTTGTAAATAAGGTAAAAATTAAGACCATTTGTAAATAATTTTTAAATTATTGTAAATAGGTTGATTCAAATTGTTTAAACATACCAGGTTATTGAGCTAACTTAATTTAAACAGTTAAAATATGCTATTTGTAAGTAGTTCGATAATTTGCCAGTCCAAAGTCTGTGAAATGAGATGGGAAAATTAGAATCAGCTGTTTACGAATTTGCGCCGTCGATTCGTGTCGCAGGGGTGAATGACTCACGCGTGCGGCGAGGCGGCCGCGGTGTCGTAGGCCGCCGGCGCCGGTGCGCATGCGGTGTACAGTGCGCATATTCAATAATTTTGTGCGAAGTGAAAATATTGCAAATCTCTGAAACGGGTTATTATTTTGAAATCTTTTTTCGCCAATATTTTTTATTTGTAATACTAAACAAGTTCTTACTTTTCCTGCAGTTAATTTTTTAACATCTTATATAATATATATATATGGATGGATGGATAAACTGACTTAAGGGATTCATCAAGAACTTGAATTTCAGACTGTAAGCGCTGAGTGTCTATTTCATATATATTTATGCTATCTTCTAATTTAATTTGATAATTTTTCAATTTGCTGTCAAGAGAAACACGTTCTTTCCTTAATTGAATATTTGTGGAATAATGTTTTTGATGTTTCTTGAATTTATTACATTTTTTTTATAATTTTATTCAGTCTCGCATATTTTTTTAACTTATTTTGACTTATTTTATGACTACAGTTATGTTTCAGTAAGGAATCCTCGGTTAGGTCAATTGTCGTTATAGAGTGTGGGTTACAATTTGTATTAAACAATTCGTTAAACAAATGGTCAGTTTCTTTGACCTGATTACGTTCTTTATCCTTTTCTAACTGTTGAATTTTGACATTTGCATGGATTAATTCATCCTCTAGGTCCCTAACCTTACTTAAAGCCTGCTCATACAACAGTGGCGAGGTGTAATTTTTTCTAAAAGAGAAGCCGATGCGAAGTCGGCTTTAACTTACTGACTCATCAATAAAGAATACTTACTATCATTCTAAAATTAATATAGGAATGTAATGAATTAAATACAATTAAATTGAACAGCTGAAAACCGAATAAAATAAGCAATATTCCTCTATCTCGTTCTCGCTGACGCATTTTTCTATACCTGTCTCTGTCATAACCCGTTGTACAGCGGCTTGCTCTCGTACATATCAAGCGGTGCCACGTGACCGTGACCTAAAGTGACATCATTACGGGATCGCTGTTGTATGAATTTTTAGTTCCCGATTATGACGTTTCGGCGCCGGGTTAATTTAGAACATTTCTCTTTTGTTGTAATACAAAGCTATAAATAACCTTTTTTGTTGTTTGAATGTTATGGTGAATTAAATACCCGTAGTGTAACTATATTTATTGACAATAGTAGCCACTATTTACATACTATTGTATTTTTAATAGTGATAGAGTTACCAATGCGAATCCCCGAAGGCAAGCCGGTAGGAATCGTGTTATATGGTGCTTTCGCCACTGTCATACAAATTACTACAGTTGTTGAAACCATCTGTAACCACCTTTAGTTGATCCCGTTCAGCAACAACACTGAGGTATTGAAGATGTAGGTCTACTAGCTCCTGTTTTAAGCTTGTGTTTTTGTAGACAACTTTCTCGACTTCCTTCTCACTTTCCTCTCTCTCGTCTAACAGCTCTTGACATTTACTTTTGGAAGCCTGTAGTTCGTGAAGGGTCGTTCTCAACTTAAGCTCTAATTCCTGAGCAGCAGCTTTACGGGTCATCACAGGCATGGTTTCAAGAGTAAGTACTGAAAGGATAATTAAAGGAACAGTGAGAACTAATTAGAAACACAAACAAAAAAAAAAAATTGAAAACTAGAAGTGAAAGGGAAAATGGGAGAAATTAATGATAATAAATAATAGTTAATGTTAATGGTAATGGTGATGAGATAGGCTGGTGTATCTTATCCAAATGCAACTATTGAGATTAGATTAAGTACAAGATATATTGATTTTATTGTGTTAATATTACTTTTACATAAGTGGGTAGGATGCCTAGATTAAAAGTTTAGTTCTAGTTTTGCATACTTAAAGATTGCAATTTAACCAATAAACTAAGACTGGATAAATGTGTTACTAAGTATAAGTGACGACTGTTTGCTAATTATAAAACAAAGTGAACAATACTTCCCGTTTAAATCCGCAGGTCAAACATCAGCTGTTCGTGATAGGTTACCGGTATTGTTAAGTAACCAAACACTGTCTTTTACTTTGTTAATTTGCAGGAAAACAATAACCCTTAGTATTTAGGCAGTTATTTTACATATAGTTATATTAATACACCGTAATTACACTTAAAAATTAAATAAAACTCCCTGCCCTGAAGCTTTGTATTCAATTTGTTTAAGTGCGACAGCAAATCTGTGAAAAATGCGAAATTAGCAAGCCAATACGTCAGACATGATCTTAAAGTCGTCCCATTTGCCTTGCATCGTCAGAAAGTCTTGAATCTCCTTTCTTAAGTTCCACACTCTCTCAAATGCATTGCCACTGTTTAACCATCTCACTTTAGTATGGTAACGTAGAGGAGATCAGAAAACTCGCTTTCGGTGGATTTTAGAAATGCTTGGAATTGTCGATGCATCAAGCCCCGTGAACGTATTGTGTTGATAAGTTTAACAACCACACTCGAAACGGGTTGTATGTCAATAGCTGCTTTACACAACACATCTTGATGTATTAAACAGTGCAGAAATAATACGTTATTATTAGGGTTTTCTTTGCAAAATATACCCATAAACCCCAAATTGCTACCCACCATATTTGGTGCTCCATCCGTGGTTATTTTACATAATTTGTCCATAGGCAAGTGAAACTTTGAAAGACCCTCAAAACAAGAGTCGTAAATATTTTTTCCAGTGGTTTTTGCTTTCAAGGATTGTAAGCATGCTAATTCTCGGTTCTGTTGAGTTCTGAATCAATTCCTCGAATAAAAATCAGCAATTGGGCAGTATCGCTCACGTCTGTGCTCTCGTCCATGGTTAGAGAAAAGTATTCAAATTCGTTACAGTTCTGTTCCAGCTGTGACGATAATTTGCAGCGATGGCGTCAATTCCTCATGGTGACATGGCGGGTACGATTGTCGCAACCCAGTGCTGGGCACGCCACAATTGCGGCGGTAAGTCCCCTCTTTGAGGAGTGGATAGAGAGGCGTCACGGCGTCCTCACCTTCCGCCTGACGCAGGTTCTCACCGGGCATGGGTGCTTCGGTGGGTTCCTGTTCAGGATAAAGCGGGAGGATACGTCCGGGTGTTTCCATTGCGAGGATCGTCTGGAGGACACGGTGGAGCATACGGTGGAGGTGTGCCCTGCCTGGGCGGGGCACCGCCGTGTCCTCGTGGAGGCGATCGGCGGCGGCGACCTCTCGCGTCCAGCCCTGGTGCGAGCCATGGTACGGAGCGAGAGGGAATGGGAAGCCGTCACCTCCTTCTGCGAAGCAGTAATGCTCGCGAAGGAGGAGGCGGGGCGCGTGAGGGAGTGGCAGTCTCTGCGCCCTCACGTCCCTAGCCGCCGCAGGAGGAGACGCCCCGGGCGTCGAGAGTCAATAGCGGACTCCCGGCCACCGTAGGCGCGAGCTTGCGGGTGGTGAGCAATGGGTAGCTCGCCGCCCGGTAAGGACCAAGCTCGGGTCGATGGCGCGCAGTGTTCCACGCGCGCCTCAAAGAGATGTCAGCAGCAGTGTAGGGGTCTACTAGGACCAATGCCTACTAATGCTGACATAATTATTTGTTGGTGTAACCGGATAGTGCGAGCGAACGGATTCCGCAAAACATGCACTACGGCGTAAACACGACACCGAGTAACATCTACATCCGCACTTAGATGCAATGCGATCGTGAAATGGACGCCGCGCACCTACATAGCTCATTCATAGAAGTCAACAATGCACTCTCAGCACGAGTATCGCTGCATTGCTGCACCGGACGGAATTTAGGCCGTTTCCGCAACGGCATTAATCGTGCTTCAGCAGAACATAGTATACGTATAAGTAAGTTAGCCATAGTTTTAAGTTAGGGTTATCCTGTTCATTTGGGAGCCGTATTGCCCTATGGTTGCGGTTCTAGAAAAGACAGGTACATTAAATCAGAGACGATCCGTATTGAAGCGTTCTTAATAGACGCTTGCAACCCCGTACGTCTCTTACATTTACATTAGAAATACCAAATGCATGCAGTGATCGATAGTGCGGCTTTTTAGCTCGCGACTGAACCCGTCCGGCTGGTATGTCAGTTAGGAACGTGTAAGCCGGCCGGCCGTCGTTATCGTGCAACTCTCACGTGACAGTTAATTTCGATCGATGCTTTGTTAAATGGTAGCGACGGAGGCCGGAAAGCGTCTCCACCGCTCGGTAATCCGGACTCCATTGAGTGCGGACGTTGCGGCAGCGCGCCGCGCACGCGCTCTCGTTTTGGCGCGAATCGCGCGCCGTGACGTCAGGCGTCTGGATCGATGGCGGCAGACGCTGCGGTAGTTCGCCGGGGTCGACGCCCTGCCTCCCGCGTACGCCGCCCTCACCCCCTCCTGCGCACCTGACCACTGCAGTCGCATCTCCCCGACTAGATCTAGCCCCCTGCGATCGTATACAGATGTGGCTACGACAATCGACGCCCGCCTTTTATGGTGATGTGAGCGTAATGAAAGGTATGAATGAAAGTATGCTAGCAATGAAACGGTTAATGCGGGCGGGACTCTGACAAACGATCCTTGAAAGACTTTTTTTGAATTATGTGACATAATATTAAACCGAATTCTCCGTTGTTACAGAGGAGGACACTGATGTGGTCTCAGTGAGCACGCAGCTGCCCCTGCCTACGACGCAGACGCACGTCCGCACGGACTCGCTACCTCGCGTGCCGTCGGCCCAGGAGCGCCAGCACATACAGCGGACGGTGGAGACTGCCATCACTCGCCGGTCCTTGCGGCCAGCCGCCAGGAAGCGCCTGGTGCCGCCGCCCAGTATAGCGGCCGCGTCGCGCCGGCGGGCTCGCGGGCCCGCCCGCCGCGGCCGCCAGTCCAACAACGACACTGACTCGGAGGCCAAGTCGCCCGAGATAGAACGCCGCTCCATACACAACGACACGGAGAGACTCCGGCGCAAAGGTCTCCAAAACCTCTTTGCTGAGCTCAAAAAGCAAATCCCCGCCACGAGAAACAAGGAGCGCGCGCCGAAAGTGGTCATAGTGAAAGAAGCGATCGCGCTGTGCCGAAAGCTTAGCCAAGAAGACCTCGAGAGGGAAAAGCTGAAGAAGAAACAACACCAACTTGTGACGAAGTTGAAAAAGCTCCGCACGATGGTGTCGGCGCGCTACCGCTCGTACTGAGCGCGCCGCACTACCTCACTGGTTATCGATTTGTTCCGACCGAGGAACTATGGAGTCTACTCGACTGGACACTTATGGATTGGTAACTTTTTATGTAAGTCACTTCTGAACGCTCTAGTGAACGTCAGAACCGTTGATTCAAGACGCGGTGGCGCATTGAAGCCCCCGTCCAATTGTACCTCCCTCGCCGTTTTGATTGCAAATTTTAAGCGATGTCTTCAGTCGAGTCGGCAGTCGGGCGTTTGTTATATTTCAATGAAAATTCATCTTTTACGGCTTACTCTGCTTCTGGCAATGGCTCGAGAGTAATATAGTTATGAAACAATAACTGCAGGTTTGTTTTGCTCAAAAACGATGTTTTGCAGTGCCAAAGTTGTTAACGACAAATCCTAGGTCTTCAGTAAAATATATTAATAGTTACAGACTGCTTCGTGAACTAGTAGACTGGTTATACCTCTAAAATGTTTTTGAATTTATCATTAACACGTTGAGTACCGATCACGCGATATCGTGTGATTCGTCGGCTTTGCATTATGGCCGATCACGCGATATCGCGTGCTTGCTACTAACAATTTTGTATGCACTCTAAATCTGTGGCCCTTTCGGATTAACCTTCAATCTGTGTTTGGCACTCAACGTGTTAAAGTATACATACATAGTTGAAATAGCACATACAGATTTACTCCGTGTTGACAGATCGAAAATGATATGACATTTGTTAAAATATTGTTTCGAAAAGTTGATATGAAGATTTTTTACTGGACCTTCCATTAAATTGTTAAGTAATGCGACGTCGCATTTTTAAAGGAGCAAGAATATGTCAGTGCTGTAAATAAAATGAGAGAGAGAGCAGGTAGTTGAAAGCTTCGTCAAGGTGGTCTAGCGCTTGTGAGCAGATTTGAGATGTATGGCCACTAAATATGTTTTCGGCCCGATTTGCAGGATTTTTCAATTGTAACCTTTGACTCGCGAGAGTGGGGGTTAGTGAAGTGATACATCAATTACTATTACTTTTAATTGCTTTAAGTAAACTATTATTTTAACTGCTTTAAGTAAATTGCATTTTAGGATAGCGCGCTTGTTTCATTAGTTATTTTTTTTGTTATTTTGTAAATTTTTAACACTTTTATTGTTTTTACATTAGAGAAGCCCAATTAATTCGGTACCAATTCTCGATAATTTGGAATCGTTGAAAAGATTTTGGGACAGTTTGAATCGATCTAGTTTTATACAATAATAAATTATTAAAATGATTCACATACAGCTTCCATATGAGATGGTGATGATACACAACGATTTTATGATTAATGTGTATGCAATTTATCATGTGAAACTCCACCGTACGATTAGCATGCGATTGTGATGATATCGGCTTTCTATTGTGTCTTTTCTTAAAAAGAAATACAGATCCCAGTTTTTTTTATAACAATTTTTACTTAGTAACTATAAGTCCCCGTAGGTTCTTTTACAGATACTTAATGCTAGAATTAGATCGAAACCGTTTTCCTGTTCAACAAACGCGATAATACTCTTACGAATCTTTGTTCACAAGCTTTTAAACAAAATTACACTTTAACGTTTGTTCAATAACTAATCAAACATTTATTTTAAATATTTTACGTTAATTTGTTAAAACTCTTGTGGACAACTCATTTGTACGTGTGAACAGAAATTGAGTCGCAAGCGCATGTTATCCGAAGGTGCACGTTCCCTTTATTTAGTTTTGTATCAAGATGATATAATACAGAGAAAAAAAAGAGTAACCGTGTAGTTTCTTGCCGGCTCTTCTCCATAGGAATCAACAATTTGGAACCGTGCACCTAACTTCTAACTTTTCATAAGTGGCCATGTTGGTTTATCTATACATATTATTATTATATTATTATACATATAATAAAACAGTAAAAAAACTGTGTCTGTACATTGAATATATTAAAAAAAATATTACTGAGGCGTGTTTAGTAACAGTAATAGAGCACGAAACCGAAAAAAAAGTCTGTCTGTTTGTCTGTTTGTTTGTACACGCTAATCTTCGGAACTACTGGACGGATTTGAATGATTTTTTTTTTTGTTATATAGTTATTAAGTCTGGGCAACATATAGGCTATAATTTATCTTGGAAACTTGAACACCTGATGCAGAACCGCAATAGACCAGCCAAACTATAAGAGATACAAAAATGGTACCATAGCAAAAATTGTTTCACGTGATGAGCATTTTCTGCTAAAAGAATAAATTTGAAGATCTGGAACACCTGATGTGGAACTCCAAGAGCCCAGCTACACTATAACATATATAGGAATGACGTCATAGCAAGAATTGTTCAGCCTGATGAGCACTCTCTGTTGTCGTATAAAATTTGAAGATCTGGAACAGCTGATGTGGAACTCCAAGAGCCCAGCTACACTATAACAAATATAGGAATGACGTTTTAGCAAGAGTTGTTCAACCTGATGAGCATTCTCTGTTGTATAAAATTTGGAGATCTGGAACGGCTGATGTGGAACTCCAAGAGCCCAGCTCCACTATAACATATATAAGAATGACGTCTTAGCAAGAGTTGTTCAGCCTGATGAGTACTCTCTGTTGTCGTATAAAAATTGAAGATCTGGAACAGCTGATGTGGAACTCCAACAGCCCAGCTACACTATAACATATACAGCATGTAACAAAAACCCTGTCCGATCCTTAAGGGTATTATTCGGCATCGTACTGCGCACATTATTACGTAACCAATTAATGGATTTGAGATTATTATTTTTCCCTTGTGAATATAATTAAATAAAAATAAAAAATAAAAACGAATCAAAGGCAACACTGATCGCTCGACAAAGTTCACGTGTTACTACGTACAGTTTTGTGTCAAAGAAGCCGCCAGAGCGAGGCGGTTTGTATGTCCTTTGTCATGAACCTGCTTTGTCGCGTGCCGCCAAACAAACTTATAACGAAAGAAAATTACGCTACGTCATACCTTATGCCTACGCGTAGGTATAAGCTGATATTTTATTTTGTAGGCATAGTGATCCGGAGACCTAATCATGTTTATCAAGAAACAATTGATTGAATTAGATGTAGCCCTGATAAGGGCTTTTTTTAATATGATGTCCTTTGGGCAATGTACTTACCGACTGCAGTTTTCAGTTCTCTTGTTGTTGCATACTTCGGCGATCGTGCTCCACATGTCCACCTCCAACACTGATACACATTTGACGCCTTTTCACTAAATTTGCACGTACTCTTTGCAGCGCATTTGTGTCCGATTTAAGTGAGTCTTAAGCTGCCACACTTAGATTCTGCCACAATTCGAGCTCTGACTTCGATTTGCGAATCGCACTCTCTTTTATAAATAATTTGTTTAACATGACCCCATAAATAAAAATCCAGTGGAATGGCTGATTGGAATACGACATTTTTCGCGAAACGATAGCGGCACGTGATACGCACAGACGTCCGATCAAAAGCTATCTACACGAAAGACTGGCCATTGGCCAACAAGTCGCGCCGGTAGGCAACCAGTCGGCAACATCAAAGAGTCGAACAAGTGCCTACAACGCGGTACTGTAGGGCGGTGGATCTTTGAAATAAAAATAGGTAAAAATAACACGATTTTGCCGGCGGGTGGAGTGTTGTTAACTTATGAAAATTTCCCATATTCACTGTTATATTTGGCATGAATTATAAAAATAAAAAAATCAATTAGATACATTTATATATCATTTTTTCTAGTACGTTTGTTGAACGAGGATTACGCCTTTATTGGATCGGACAGGGTTTTTGTTACATATTGTATAGGAATGACGTCTTAGCAAGAATTGTTCAGCCTGATGAGCACTCTCTGTTGACGTATAAAGACTGTAGATCTGGAACACCTGATGTGGAAATCAAAGCTATCACTAATTTCACTGTATAATTATAAAATAACATAAGCTGGGAGTACCTCCACGCGGTGAAGGCGGTAACAGTTTAGGACTGATTTTCGATGAAAATTCTATGAATCATTGAAAATTTGACTGTACTGGCTAAAACTCCCATTTATTATTTTATTTTATCGAAGAAATATGCCTTCGGGCTTATGTTATTTGAGTGTTTAATTTCCTTTTCCATTTAACTTCGTGACACGGTAGCCTACCCGGTAACGCAGGGGAGCAGTCACTTAGATTTTAATTGATCAGGTATCTTCAGAATAAAACTATAACCATGCCTAGAAAGAGGTCAACTCTTTCCCTACGTTCCAAAGGAGCTAAAAGATTGAGGATCATAAGATCCCAAGAATCTACCGAAGAGCGTCAGGATAGACTTGATGCTGTTCGAGAACATCAGGCTGCAACTCGCTCCGTAGAAACATCTTCGGATCGCGAAGCTCGCTTGCGTTCTCAGCGTATTTATGCATCTACATCCAGGTCTCTAGAGACCAGTGAAGAATATTATGTGCGACTATCCGCTGATCGTGAACGTCATGCATTGTCTCGCGATTCGGAGACGTTTACAGATAAAGAATTGCGCTTGAGTTCTCAGCGTATCTACACATTTGCTGCTAGGTCTCTAGAGACAAGTGCGGAACATGATGCGCGACTGTCCGTCGATCGTGAACGTCACGCATTGTCTCGCGAGTCGGAGACGTTCACTGACAGAGAATTGCGCTTGAGTTCTCAGCGTATCTACGCATCTGCTGCTAGGTCTCTAGAGACAAGTGCGGAACATGATGCGCGACTGTCCGCTGATCGTGAACGTCACGCATTGTCTCGCGAGTCGGAGATGTTTACCGATACAGAATCACGCTTGAGTTCTCAGCGAATTCGCACATCTACTAACAGGTCTTTCGAAACGAGTGATGAACGTGATGCGCGACTAACTGCTGATCGAGATTATCATACATTGTCCCGAACACGCACACAACAAAATATTCAACATATTTTTTAAACAGAATCTTTAAACTATAATTCACTACATGTAAATTAAATTCCACAAGATACACAATCATGCACACGATTTATTATTTTAGTGGCAACCCGCCCTTATTATACGCGGCTCTTACGACCTAACAAAACAACGAGATTTCTTTGTTACCTATACCATCATCTGCCTAGCCTTTTCCCAAATATGTTAGCGTAGGTTTTCAGTCGATGTACGGAGGGAAGTTTAACACCACATTCCCCCCCTAACGTGAGAAGGCCCGCGGAAGGCGGGCTCGCACCATTCGGGGATCGCGAAAGACGCATTAGTTCCCGTGGTCCCCGACGTAGGTTGTGGGACGGAACACCGGGGTGATTTTAGTCAGTAAAAGTCTGACAGACCGGCCTTCTGACAACCAGTAGCGACTGTCATAGATCCACGAATGGCAGCCGGGACCAAAGACTTACCGTGCTTATCGAGAGTCGAGGTCTTGGTATGTAAAGATGGTCACTCATCCACGGCCCAGCCGCGGCAAGCGCAGCTTAACCTGATCGATCACCTATGCGGCTGTCATTACTTAGCCACAGGCCCCTTTATCTATACTATATATATATATTATATATAATATTATAAAGCTGAAGAGTTTGTTTGTTTGTATGTTTGTTTGATTGAATGCGCTAATCTCAGGAACTACTGGTCCGAATTGAAAAAATATTTTTGTGTTGGGTAGCCTATTTATCGAGGAATGCTATAGGCTATATAACATCACGCTACAACTAAGAGGAGCGGAGTAGTAATGAAAAATGTTGCAAAAACGGGTAAAATCGCACGGGCAGGCGATTCGACGCGACGGGAAGGGTTGACGGAACAAGAAATTTAGCGCGGACGAAGTCGCAGGCAGAAGCTAGTATTATATAAAGGGGGACTAAGCACGGATCCCTGAGGTAGACCTCTCCAAACCGACCTTGGTTCAGAGCTTTCCCCAGGTATCCTGAGTTGTACACTGCGATTTGAGAAAATACTGCAAATAATTCTCCGAATCCTAGCTGGGATTCTCAGCTCTTGCATTTTCTGCCTGAGAACTGGGAGGAGGACAGAATCATAGGCAGCTGAAATATCTAAGAAAACGGCCACAGACTCATTTCTACTAAGGGCCAGCCGGATCTCTGATGTGAGGATACCCACACTATCAGCTGTACCCAGACCTTTCCTAAAGCCGAATTGTCGTTGGGAGCAGTTTCCTGTTTTCTACAAACCATTCTAGGCGATTTTTAACTAAATGTTCTAAAAGTTTAATAAGAGTGGACGATAAAGCAATTGGTCTGTTAGAACAATGATCACCAGGATCTTTACCAGGTTTTAATATTGGAATTACGACTTGAACCTTCCATCCAGGAGGAATATAACCGGAAGTAAAACAATAATTGACTAAGTCCAGATAATATTGGTGGGTCTTATCACCAGCTTTAGAAATGAAAGAGTAAGGAAATCCATCCACTCCAGGAGCAGAATCCTTTACATGGGCGAGGACTGATTTAAGTTCACTAAGGGTAAACGGGCCATCAAGAGGATCATTTGAAATCAGACTGGAGATCGAAGTGACACTCTCATCCATACCGGGAACATAGACTGGAGCGAGCTTAGACAAAAACTGGTTACCCAGTTCCGCAGACAGTGTGTTCCCGGAAGGGGGCTTCAAAGAACTTCTGAACGATTTCAATTTACGCCACACAACTGACGCTGGAGTGGATGGACTCAGTGAGCCGCAGTACTTCCGCCAACCTTCTCTCTTCTTATTTTTGAGTAATTTCTTGGACTTAGCCAAGATATGTTGAAATGCAATGATGTTTTCCAGGTTCATGTTGGAGTTGAAATTCATTTCGGCCTCATTCCTGGTTCTGATCACGGCAGAGCAATCCCTATCCCACCATGGCGGGGATGGAATTTTGCCTGTTGGCGGTTTTGTTGGAGAGAAGCAATCATCTGCTGTAGAGGATATTATGTTGGAAAATGAGGAAAAGCATTCTTGGGCAGACTCAGGAGTTATAGGTGGGAGAGAAGAGACCCGTAAGTCTGAGATCTTTGAGTACAGGTCCCAATCCACTGAGTTCAGCTGGTATTTTAAAAGAGGAGGGGATATTTTTGTCAGGAGTAGTCTTGGAAGGAATTTCAACCATGATGGGATAGTGATCACTCCCATATGTCATATTCAAGCGACTCCAATTAAAAAGGCTGGCTATATTAGATGAGCAGAATGTCAAATCAACACAGCTATTATTCTGACCTGGCGCAGATCTACGTGTGGCACTGCCATCATTTATCACACACAGGTTAAGCTCATCTAATATATCCACAAGGCCTATACCAAAGTTGTCCAGCCAACCTGAGTTCAAGATGGCTGGACACATGTATCTCCACTGCCTGATGATCTACGACCTTCGAAATGTGTTCAAAATGTGACGGGGACGATAATGATAACCTGAAATTGTGACGGAGAAACTTTGCGTAGTTTCAAAGATATTGACCATTTAAATGTTTCCATACAAACATCCATTAATATTATGAGGTGACCATAATTTTACATACATAAAGGATTTCTTTTTAATCGATTAATTGGCCGGTAGCATCCACGCCTGCTTTGTATTTGATTTCCCCGTGGGAATAAAAGGTTTTCCTGCAGTGAAAAGAGTAAGTATGTGTTAATTCAAAATAATAATTGACCACCAGCGCTGCAAGAGAGAGCCCACTTGTATTTCGCGTTTAGTTCATTATCTTATGTAACTGAAAATGAGAACTAAACTCGATAGCCGGCAGTGTATGTACTTACTTTTCTTTACTTACTTTAGTTAACAGCTATGAACTCGGGACAGTAATAACATTCGATCTCAATGGTCTCAATAAAGTTTTTCTCACCGCTGTTCCACAAACTTTGATAATTAAAACTTCTGTTTTTAAAGTTCTGGGCGCAATTGAGTTCATAGAAGGAGCAACATTAGGACATTATAAATGTCATTTCTACTCCAATGGGTGGTTTTGTTATGATGACAATGATAAAAGAATTAGAAAAAGTTTAAATCAAACTATTTTTGTTCATTGTTTGACTTACATAAAACACGACGATAACATTTTACTAACTTAAATAAAAAAGATTTTGTGTTATACAATACAACAGCGTAACATAAACACAAAATGCCTGGAATAAAATCTAAAAAAAGTTTTTTCATACAAATTCACTCGGCCAGCGGATTAGTTTGTATGAAAACTCAATTGATGTTTGCAAATTTCTTATATATATTTCAGCAAATTTCTTAAAATAAAGTTGCATTGTTTGAGCCAGCAACCGAGAGGTTTTACGTTATATAAATAACATGTTGTAGGTTCATGTTACGCTGAAATATGTTCCTTATTTTTTTAAATCGAGTAAGTGTTTTTATACTGTATGTTGTTTTTAATGAGAATCTATTTAGAAATAAGACTTTCTTTATGTAACTCACCTACCTAACTAGGTAGTACGTACTAAAATCAAATGTGATTGTATCTTGTCAAATGAATCAATAAAGAATACTTTACCAAATACATAATCAAAAAATGAAGACTGATGCTGTGATTGATTTTGTGTAATAATTCTCTTTTATTAATAGGTATTGAAGAAAATATTAGTATATTCAGCTATTTATATGATTAAAATGACGACCTTGGTGGTCGTGACCTTCATTTGCGCTTCAAACATACGTGTTTAGCCTAAGGGCTGCAAACTGGACGACTGCGTGGGCGCACACTGGTCCCGAATGATAAAAAAGTGGACATTAAGAAATTTTTGACAGAAGGTCAACGGATTCGGCTGATTTTTTTTTTGTAGACAGCTGATGCAATTACAAATCACTTTTATAGATTGAGTTTTTGCCAAATATACCGTATTTTCAGAGAAAAAAAATATTCAAATATTTTTTGTATGAAAGAAATCCTAATTTTGTCTTTATCTTCCAAGATTCAAACGTATTCAAAATAAAACTTAGCGCAGCTTGTAGAGGTGCTAATTGCTCACCACTTTGTCATAGACACTCTTCTGCGATTTTGTGCTCCTTTTGAGTTACAGGCACTTTAAATATTTTTTGTATGAAAAAATCCTAATTTTCTCTTTATCTTCCAAGATTCAAACGTATTCAAAATAAAACTTAAAGCAGCTTGTAGAGATGCTAATTGCTCACTACTTTGTCATAGACACTATTCTGCGATTTTGTGCTCCTTTTGAGTTACAGGCACTTTAAATATTTTTTGTGTAAAAAATTCTAATTTTGTCTTTATCTTCCAAGATTCAAACGTATTCAAAATAAAACTTAGCGCAGCTTGTAGAGTAACTCTTACAAATATATGAAATTATCAGTATCAAATAAACAAACAAGGAAATCTCAAAACGTGTTCAGACATGTTTATGTACAGGTAAGTTATTGTGTGACTCGTATGTAAATTTTTTTTTGTATAGAGTCATTGCTTAATTACCCTATAAGTGACGATTTCGGCTCTATTTGGTCATCTAGTCGAACGCGTCGAAAACGCTGAATGATGAATAGGTATAGAAATTGCAATTAAAAATTCCCTTTGTAGTTTTGCGGTATTTATGTAGGAGCACATCTTAGTATGTTTTATTTTCTCGTGACTCATCCAAATTGCAAGAATATTTGGCTCATTATCTAACTACCCCATTAAGTAATGAGGTAGTTAGGTAATGAGCCATTATCTAACTACCCCATTAAGTAACGGGATAGTTGGGTAATGAGTCATATATCAATAGTATAAAGGCAAGCGGAACCCGTTTTTGTTCATTACGCGTCTTGTGCTCGTAAAAACAACACAATTTTTTATCAACTATCACCACATTGTAACTTTTATTTATTTGCCTGTAACATTTTTGTATCAAAATGACTACATTTGTGACTAATTTAGACATTTTTTCTTTTTTGAGTAATAGTGGGTGCCTTAAAAATAGTGATTTACTGTGTCAAACCATTATAAATCGTATTTCAAGTGAAATTCCAAACGAAGAGCTCAGTATTATCAAAAAGTTTTGCCAAAATTATACGTCAAACCTAGCTAGAAGATGGGACAATTCAGGTAGAAACGAAAGATTTGGTGTTAAAAACAAGGAGTGGTTGGAGTCTAAAATTTTGTGGCCAACTTTAACTTCTGTGAATTTTCCTATGTTGTTTGATCCAGAATATACCATAGAGGACATTTCAGTAGACGTAGAAGAGCATAATTTATCGTACGAAGAGGAAGCGGGTGCATCTACATCAGAAGCTACCACAAATACTCCCAGAACTAGAAATAAACGACCATTTGAAGATTTAACAAATAAGCAGAAGAAAAGACGTTCTTTGTCTCTTTTGGAGCATTCCGAAGAAGAGCTGTTCTATGCTCTTATTGCTAAACTTAATGAAAACGGGCGCACTGTTTGTTCTAAAGTTATTAAGTGCCTCTCAAATAAGCCAGAAAAGGTGCAAGAAGTAAGTGACTTTTTATATAAAGCTTCTGATAAATCGATTTCCGAGGAAGACACCTTAGCTCTTGCCACAGCATTGAGTTTATCAAAATGGCAATATCTAACTTTGAGGTCCATTTTAAGTACAAATGGCACAGCGGCTTTTCCATCTTACCAGAAGTTACTGTTGAAGAAGAAAGAATGCTATCCAGCAAAAGAAGATATTGTGATATCGGAGTCAGGAGCTAAAATTAAGTTACAGGCAGTTCTAGATTTAACTGCCGAGAAGATTTTGAAAGTGACTGGTTCAAATATTAATGGTGGTGTTTTGAAGCTAGTTAGTAAATGGGGCTGTGACGGAGCTTCTTCACAAAGTTGTTACAAACAAAAACCAACTGGTGACATATTTTCAGAATCTTCTGTATTTATGGTTAGTTTTGTGCCACTTCGCCTTATGAGTGACAACGATGTGATAGTATGGGAAAATCCGCGCCCTTCTTCAACAAACTATTGCAGACCAATTATGTTCGAATTCAAACAAGAAACAAAAGAATATATTCAGCAAGTAGAAGCAACATTACAAGAAGAAATTCAGAACCTTCTACCAACAAAGTTATTTGATGGCGAATTTGAAGTATTTCATGAATTGCATATGACGATGATCGACGGCAAAGTATGCACGGCACTTTCACAGACACAGTCTGCAGCCAATTGCAACATTTGCTTAACAAATCCGAAAGATATGAACAACTTGAACCTCGTTTTTAACAAACCAGAAAACCATGATATGTACAAATATGGTTTATCTTCACTTCACATGTGGTTGCGATGCATGGAATGTATTTTGCACATATCTTACAACTTAGATTTCAAAAAATGGGCGGCTCGGGGTGAGGACAAACTGCTCCGAAAATCAAGAAAAGAGTTAACGCAGCATGAGTTTTTTGTTGTAACTGGCTTAATGATTGATATCGTCAAACAAGGCTTTGGGACAACAAACGATGGCAATACAGCTCGACGGTTTTTCAATGATTACGAAAGGTCAGCTGAGATAACAGGAGTTAATGCTAATTTGATTAAGAGATTTGCTGTAATTTTGCAGGCAATATCTTCTGGCAGAAATGTAGATATTGAAAAATTTAGAATTTATTGCAGAGAAACAGCAGAACTTTATGTCAGCGAGTACTCGTGGTATTACATGCCTTCGAGTGTACATAAACTTTTAGTGCATGGTGCAGATATTTGCCAGCATTTTTCTTTTATTCCAATTGGTATGATGTCCGAAGAAGCCTCAGAAGCAAGAAACAAAGATTTTCGTTCAATCAGAGAAAAGCATACTAGAAAGATAGGCAGAATGCAAACAAATGAAGATATTTTACACCAGTTACTTATCAGCTCCGATCCGTACATTACGAACATAAGACCGAAGTTCACCAAAATTCAAAAGCAGCAGAGGTTTGATGAAGCCGAAAATCTTCTAAAGGATGACGTTTCACCCAATGAACTCGATTTAGAAGTTGCTGATGAGGAAGAAGTATACGTCGACATTGAGAATAATCCCCCACAAGATCCGCTAGCATAATTCACATTGTAACATACGCACGTTCATGTTAGTTTATTTAAGTTTGTAAGTTTGTAATCTAGTTTATTTAAGTTATTAAGTTTATAGGTACTGAGAAAAAATGCGCTTAAAATTAATTTATGTTCTAGTTTATTTAAATTTGTAAAATAATAGTTTACTTTAGTTATTAAGTTTACAGGTACTGAAAAAAAATGCGCTTTGTTTTATTTTTTGTGTTTGTTTTATTTATTTATTTATTCATATTATGTTGACGACAGCCCTAGCAAAGTATTACATTTGTAAACAAAGACTACCCACTGTTGGGGTAGTCAAATAAAAAGTTGTATTTTACATTTCATATGACTTATTAGGACAAAGTAGGGTAGAACAATATTGTTTATTTTTATTATACCCTGATATTTTATTGTGACAATGACTTGACATTGAATCTTGATCGCACGAACATTGCTCTGTGAATTAACCTGTGAAAATAATTGTAAAAGCGTGTGTTTTGTTGTGGAACTATAATTAAAAGACTGTTAATAGTGCAAGTGCCGTTTATTATTGAAGAAAGTGACCAAAACAGATAAGCACGCCAAGATCCCTGCCCTAAATCAAATACATATTAAGTGATAAAGTATAAAATAAATAAATAAACAAAACATGCATGTAAAGATAAATTAAGCGTTAGTGTTACAGGTAGTTCAAATTTTTTAAGTACGCCTTAATACAATACCTATATTATTATATAGGTTTGTATTTTGACGGTCCTAAGCCCGTTAAAGTACGAAGGAAAAGTTTTAATTGCAATTTATACCTTTTTATCATTCAGCGTTTCCGACGCATTCACTAGCGTTAGATGACCAAATATAGCCCAAATTGTAAGTAATCGGCTAATTAAGCAATGACTCATTACCAAAAAATGCTTATAATCTGAATATGAGTCACACAATAAATTACCTGTACCTGAACATGTCTGTACACGTTTTGAGATATCCAAGTTGTTTATTTGATATATTTAAAATAAGACTTTTTTTAATAGAAAGACATTTATAAGAGTTACTTATTAATGAAGAAAATGTTATTACATCTTAGTCTATCTTTAACAAGATTATTTCTAATCCGCCTGAATTAATTTTTTAACTCTGAAAATACGGCTTATTTAACAAAAAATACATCTTTAAAAGTTACTTGTAATTGTATCAGCTGTCTACAAAAAACTAGTAAAGCTCATCCGACAACGAAAAATTTAAAGTGCCTGTAACTGAAAAGGAGCACAAAATCGCAATTGAGTGTCTATGGCAAAGTGATGAACAATTAACCCCTCTACAAGCTGCGCTAAGTTTTATTTTGAATACGTTTGAATCTTGGAAGATAAAGACAAAATTAGGATTTTTTCATACAAAAAATATTTAAAGTGCATGTAACTCAAAAGGAGCACAAAATCGCAGTTGAGTGTCTATGACAAAGTAGTGAGAAATTAGCCCCTCTACAAGCTGCGCTAAGTTTTATTTTGAATACGTTTGAATCTTGGAAGATAAAGACAAAATTAGGATTTCTTTCATACAAAAAATATTTGAATATTTTTTTTCTCTGAAAATACGGCTTTTTTGGCAAAAACTCAATGTACAAAAGTGATTTGTAATTGCATCAGCTGTCTACAAAAAAAAAAAATAAGCTGAATCGGTTGACCTTTTGTCAAAAATTTCTTAATGTCCCCTTTTTTATCATTTGGGACCAGTGTGGGGCGCGGCGGCGGGTGATCACGCATGTAAACTGCCCCCCTAGCCAAGTTGCAAACGATAAACGTGAACGCTTAGTAATCTCCAATAGATTTTCAACTTTATACCTAAGAGTATAAAGTTGAAAATCTATTAAAGACTACTGAGAGTTTACGTTTATCGTTTGTGACTTGGCTAGGGGGGCTGGCTTGTTCTCGGTTTCGCTCAATTTGTCGCGGTGAAGAGATGTACCAAATGTACGAACGGGCCAGTTTACGCGTGTCGCCGCCCGCCGCCGGCCGCGCCCGCGCCCGCCGTCGTCCGGTACGCGGCCTTAGGACGGCGGTAAAACAACGTTGTGGTACAAGGCGGGGGTTACGGAAGTGCAAATGCGAGTTGATCATCGTCATTTTCGCCATTTGAAACGCTGTATAAGTACAAATAAATAAATGTGATTTTATTTACAGCAAACATTATTTTTTCATTTAAATACCTTCAGAGCATTAGTTTAGTTCTCCTGACATAATATATACCTACTAAAAAGAATAGATATCTGCACGTAAATAATCAATAACATTGAAAACACACCCCCCCCCCCTCTTCCTCACTTCTACATTTTTGTCTTCTATTGATTTAAATATCTACAGTTGTTCGTATTAGTATCACCATTACACGGATTTTCGACCATTAATGAAAACACCTTAAAATATACTTGTCCTACATAAAACCTATAATATTGGTTACCCTACTGCAGTGTGTTTGTATGGGGAAATTTAAATGATCAATATCTTTGAAACTACGCAAAGTTTCTCCGTCACAATTTCACGTTATCGTTATCGTCCCCGTCACAACATTTTGAACACATTTCGAAGGTCGTAGATCATCAGGCAGTGGAGATACATGTGTCCAGCCATCTTGAACTCAGGTTGGCTGGACATTAAGTTTTTATTGATTTCTCGTAAACCCTTACATGTGACGCCATAAATCAAATGTTATTACTGTCACACATTGCGTCACCAAGTATTAGTAAAGGAACCATATTCGAAAACGCCCCCGTTATTGAGATTCGGAAGTGCCAGCCATAAGTTTTATACGTAAATTCAAGATGGCTGGACACAGATTTTTGCATTTTTCTACTAAATCACTGTACTTATCACAAAACTTTTAGCTCGGTGCCCGTCACAAATTTATGTGACGCCCGTTGATATGCAAAAAGTCGTCAAAATCACTTCTGTTACCGAGATTGAGAGACCAGCGAAAAGTGGTTTTTCAAGATGGCTGGACACGTTTTCGATCGATTATCTAAGATTCTGTAGCGTCGCAAATTCTGAAATAAGGGTGTTTAGCCGTCACATAAAGTGACCTATTGACCTAGTTAAATGCAAGCTATTTTGAAGATTTGTCCAGCCAACCTGAGTCACACGATTCTGATCCCCATCTATAATGATGACCATTAAAATCTCCCATAACAAGAATTGGACCTTTCACATTACTTAGCAAAGTTTTAATGATATCAAGATCTTCAATTTGCGGGTGTGCAATATAAAAACTAAAGATATTTATATCCTCAGCCTTAACAGCTACAACATTGATGTTATCGCCAACAAAGGGTAGAGGAATCGGGGAGAATGGAACTTTGTTACTAAGCATGAACAAAGCACATCCCCCATATCCATCTGATCTGTCATGGCGAAGATCACTGAAACATGGAATTCTGAAATTACTATCAGACCGGAGCCATGTCTCAGCAATGCAGCAGATCGATGGTTTGTATTTATTAATAACAAAGAGTAGGTCAGGTTCACACGTTCCATTGGAGGAATGTCAGGGGAGGGAACACTGTTAATGTAATTAATATAATATATAATAATAATCTTTATTGGCACAAATGTATACATATATTTTTGTGAATTCCCTAGCTCCTGCGCTAGTGTACACTGTATTACAGGAGCTAGTGTCTTCCCCTAATTACTAAGTATCATGTAAATTATGGCATACAAAGATTAAAAACCGAAACAAGGAAAAAGAATAATAAAATAAAGTAATCTAACATGCAAGATAAAAAAAAAGAAAAAATAAATGAATTGACTAAAAAAAAACCAAAATAATATATATGCTCGTGATAGTTATAGTGTGTAAGGGTCTGAATGTGTGTGTGTGTGTGTGTGTGAGTGTGTGTGTGTGTGTTTATGTGTGTGTGTTCGTGTGCGTGGAGTGATACTCTTCTCTTGATTTAGATAACAATTGATGACAGTTTGTTGGCAACATGGCCAGGTAAGGATTGTGCAGGATTAGCTAATACTGTAATTAGCATATTGGCTATAATGTTGAGAATATTTTCTGACTTATCAGGATTGCTTGCACCCTCCCTGGGGCAAGGGCGGATCCAGGGGGTGGGTCATGGGGGTCATGACCCCCCCCTGGGCTGGGTCCACTGTGGACCACTATTTAAAATTGTTAAACATAGGTAATGGTTTTAAGTAAGGATATATTTTTTTGTCACAATATAGATTTTATGTAAATACCTTCAATATTTAATCAATTTATTATAAATTAATATTTTGTATGATGGCAAACGCATTATTCGGGAACGAACGCATCGAAAAGAACAGTGGCGAACTACCAAACAAAGGAAATTGTCCAGACTTGGCCATTTTTAAACACGCTGCTATACAAAAATGTAATTTATCAATAAATTTAATTCTATTTTAGTAAATATCTGATGCTAATAACTTTGTATGATTATGCACTGTAAAAACACTTTTTTCTTGGTATTTTTATGATGTGACCAAGTCTTTGGCTTTGAATTTGACTTCAGTGTTGCCAAAAAAACTGCATAAACAATAAATTCAAATCGATTTAAAGTGTAAGGTAATCTCTCCACTGTATTTAACGCAGTTTTCATTTAATCATATTATTAAAAAATACTAATATACGATATAAATGATTAAAGACTTAAAAATGATAAATTAAAGAGTGCATTATCAAATCAAATCAAATCAATTTATTTCGGGCTACAAAGACCAATATCATAAATACCTTACATATTAACATACATATCGATAAAAAACAATGTAAACTATCACTAAACACGAAATGATGACGGCGTCGTGTTCTGCTTCGTGGTGTCGCGTAACGGTCCTCGGAAACGATGATACTAGACACCTTTCGGCCAAAAGCCCTCTCTCAGGCAGGTCTGTAAAAGGTCGGTTGGAACTCGTACCATAAACGACTTTAAATTGACGTTGTGGCGTGATTCCAATCTTTCAACCCTCAGAGTCCAATTGGTCTTTACTGCACAACTTCCTCAACAGTCGTGGAGTGATGCAGACGTAAAATATACAGCTGCGTCGTAGGCACAGCAGGGCGCAGCAGCATGTTGGGTCCACTTGGAGCTGTTCCACACTGGTTTCGTGAACAGGGCTTCTTCTTCCTTTCCACTTTCGTGAAACCCTCTTCATCAACTTGGCCCGTTCTCGGCAACGGGCTACGGACCGCAGCCAGGGCAGGTTGTGCACCCTTCATCTGGTCTTCCCCAACTTTATTCTGATGCATAGACTGCGATACACCTGATTTTCCGCTGAAAGAAAGAAAGAAAGAAAAAGTAAGAAAAACAACAAAAGCGGCGTAGGCACGTTTTGGGGTCGACGTACCTACGTGTGACGTTTCCGCAGCCGGTGTTGTGGCGCGGGTGACGGCGGCGGCGGCGGCGGGCAGTGCTTGGTCAGCATTATCGGTAGCTGGAGACGCACTTGTGTTCGCCGATTCTAAACTGCCGATTGATGCGTTTTGCGCCCCTCGACGTGTGTTCACCTTAGAGGCCTCAGGCGACCCAATTACTGAATTGACTTTGCGCAACAGTGTTATTTCTGCTCGCAGTTCATTGTTGGTTTTTTCCGTAACCTCCATACGGGACTGCATCTTGGTCATCTCCACCTTCAAGGTAGTGATGTCCTTTAGCAGCCGTGTAACGTCGACGTGATCGAACGTGACGGGAGGCAGCTTACCCAGCTCCTTCGCCACGAAATCTGGCACGTCGTCCGGGTCGGTCTTCTTCAACATATCAAGAATATCTTGAATACTCTTAGTTCCATCTCTGCGGCGAGACGGCATCTGGTCCAGCTTTCCAAGTGACTGGAACAATAGCAGCTTACCACTGCTGATCTCGTCCTCCTTGTAATTGGACCGGCATATCTGCAGGATGCTCACCTCGTCCATGTAGTCGATGGCATGGACTAGGAACGCCAGCAATTCATTGACTATGAGCGGTTTGGAACTCATAGTGACAGTACGGCTATGGCCGCGCGACACGCGAATAAAATTCGTTCCGTGCACAGTGGAAACACGTCCGAATTCGACCGCGCATCGCACTGCACTCCTGGAGAACTTATAAAACAATAATCGATTCCATATGTATCGATACAATTATCTTTTTTTTTTGGCAACACAGTGTTTTAAAAATGTTGAGAAAAAAAAATGACGAGTGCAAAAAAAAAACAAAGTAAATGATAACTTCATTAACTTTGTTTTTTTTTACATTATGAGTGTTGTTTTTGTAAGTTTTATTGCGATTACGTTGGCTGTTTCTAAATGGATTCCGATTCTCCCCTTCTTGAAGACCCCGGCACTTCCATGGACCAAGGTTCAGCTTTGTATTTATGATGAACCTGGCAAATCTAAAGGAAGTTTTATAATAAGCATAAACAATTTTAATAAAATGTTAAAAATTATGTAAATATAAATCTTGATACAAAAACTAGGTTTATATTGGCAGTCTTACTGATAAGAACTATTAAATCAATCATATATTATTAGCTGAACTATTTGTTTATAAGTGGCCAATACCCATAGAAGTTGGTCAGTGCCCTTTTAGTTGCAGTTTCTATCCGTTTTTGCCAGACTATAAATACATTAATGAAATACCTACTTTTTACTTTTATGTATGATTATTAAAATTAAATTATAACTTCTTGTGACTTGATCACGACTATGTGACCCCCCCCTGGCACCAAAGCTGGATCCGCCCTTGCCCTGGGGAAAGCACAGCCATTTTGGGATGGAGAAAAGGAGTAATCCTGAATAAGGGCTTGATGAGCCTGCTTGTCATAGCTAGGAGAAAGAGGGGCATGAGTTTTGGGTTTTAGAAAGACCGTTTTACGGTATGATTTTGGTGTTTGGGAAGCTGGAATAGGATGAGGTGAGCTAGGTATAGGTTTAGATTCTTGTGATATTTTAGACACTTCAGCATATGATCTAGAGACTGGAGGGAAAACCTGACTTGCTTCTGCATATGAAACAGATTTCTCGGCCATAAGGGCTTTTATGCCCTTTTGCCGACCTAATTCAGGACATGCCTTATCAGTCGCAAAATGATTGCCAGAGCAAGATACACAAATAGCATAATCAGTGGGGACTTGGCATCCATCACCTGGGTGGTCTTGACCGCATTTAAAGCAGCGGGGTTTAGACCGACATACTGTGCGCGTATGGCCGAAACGGCAACAATTAAAATATTGAATAGTTGGGTATATATACATCTCAACTGTAACGGCAGAATAAAAACAATAAACACGTCACTCAGTAACACCCAGAGAAGTCACCTTCCGGCTCAATCTCCTTGCCTTTATAACAGGGCCACATCCAACGGGAACACTGATATTCTTAATGACCTCATCCTCTGTCCATTCTGTCGGTACATCTCTAACAAGACCCATACGGGTAATGTTGAATTGGGGAATTGTAGCAATAAAGTTGTTATGGACTAAAGTATTACTTATCAAGAAACTGTTTGCATCCTGGTGAGACTTAAATTCAACTGATACACGGTTCCTTCCTAGACGTTTGACACTGCCTAGGAGAATGTTACTGTAGTTGTGTTGAGTTAAAAACATCCCAAATTTAACTGGGTGCAGGGTTAAGTTTTAGTATGTCAGCAGTAAATTTAAGGGGTGAAGAGGGAGTGAGGGGGGAGGGGGGGTGGTGTAGAACCCCCCCTGTGAAGAAAAAGTTGCGCAACCCATCCTTTTTGAGAAATAATTTTTTTTCGATTCTAAGGTTAAGTTTTAGTATGTCAGCAGTAAATTTAAGGGCTGAAGGGGGTGAGGGGCAAGGGGGGGCGGTGTAGAACCCCCCCGTGAAGGAAAAGTTGCGCAACCCCCCCCCCTTTTTGAGAAATATTTTTTTTTAGATTCTAACCTCACTTTCAAATTTTCGTGTATCGACATCGATTAAAAGGCCAGAAAATGTGGGATTGACGAATAAAACGTGTAGGGGTTAAAATTTTCACTGGGAGTAGGGGCGCGCATAGTTTTATTTATAGGAAAGTCGACGGAGCCCCGCTTCGCGGGGCTCCTACTTCTGTGTGGTTTAAAAAAAAATAACTCTTCTAAACTAACCTGTCCGAGTCGGGGTGCCCCAAATCCAGAGCTCGCTTCGCTCGCTCTTGTATTTCTACGATTTATATTATTATTTTTCACGTAAACCAATTGTTTTTCAAACTTAAAATTTTACGTGGAGGCTTCTAATAATAATTCGATACCGGAAATTTCAATTGTCGTAAAGGACATTTTGCCGAAAATGAGTTATATATATATTTGGAATCAGCGTCGCAAGCTCTATCGATTGGTATATTTAAAAAAATTCTATCTTAAAAAAAAAAGCCCCTTACGACCTGGCTTTCCAACAGCTCTAGCGCGATTTTTTATACTATTTGGGATGTATCGTAAAAATAATTTTCAATAGGGGAGCGTAAAGTCATGTTTTAATTATTGAAGAGGTCGTAATCCTCATTTTTGCATTAAACTTTTTATACGACATTCTTAACCACATAAAGATATAGTCTTAACCCTTACGACAAAATCTATGCTTTATTTTAACTTACACAATTAGGGCGTAAAGGACGTTTGCAATACGATACGTGATTTTTCAAATCTTTGACATGGTCAAACGAAGTTGAGCATCGATTTACTTGTACTGTCGTTAGTTAATAGCCTATTAATGACTTTTTTAATGAGAATAATTAAATACGATATTGATCAAATACTTTTTTTTACAAAATTGCATAATCAGTCATAATCACGCTGATTAACAAGTGACTAAAAACTGATGTTACTAAGTCCCTCATTTGTTAATCACCGTGACTATGGCTGAGGTGTAATGACACGCCCTTCCGCTCCGCCCAGAGCGGGAGACGTCATTTGATGATTTCCCAAACACAAAAAAACCGGCCAAGTGCGAGTCGGACTCGCGCACCGAGGGTTCCGTACAAACCTGTAGGTATTCTCGGTTTAAAAATATATATTTATTTTAATTTTTATATTTCAGTTGATTGAATGTAAGGTAAATTGCGGTTTACGATTTATGACGTTTTAAAAAAAAACTACTCACTCGATCTCGTTCAAACCAATTTTCGGTGGTAGTTTACATGGTAATGTACATCATATATTTTTGTAGTTTTATCATTCTCTTATTTTAGAAGTTACGGGGGGGGACACACACATTTTACCACTTTGGAAGTGTCTCTCGCGCAAACTATTCACTTTAGAAAAAAATGATATTAGAAACCTCATTACCATTTTTGAAGACCTATTCATAGACACCCCACACGTATGGGTTTGATGAAAAAAAAACATTTTTGAGTTTCAGTTCAATGTATGGGGAACCCCAAAATTTATTGTTTTTTTTTTCTATTTAAGTGTGAAAATCTTAATGCGGTTCACAGAATACATCTAATTACCAAGTTTCAACAGCATAGCTCTTATAGTTTCGGAAAAAAGTGGCTGTGACATACGGACGGACGGACAGACAGACAGACAGACAGACATGACGAATCTATAAGGGTTCCGTTTTTTGCCTTTTGGCAACGGAACCCTAAAAAAGACCTCTAACTTATTCATTTCCGTAGGAGTTGCTTTACATATATCACAAGTCGGAGATGAGGTATTTGATAGATGGGAAGTGATTTTGCCATCAGTCATGGTCGTAGGCATCGAGTGCTTAACAGAATGGCCTCCCATAATAGAAGGCTGCAGGTCTTCAATCTCGTTTCCAATCGTAGCCTGTTCTTCAACTATGTTCAACCTGTTTTCGTTTGAAAACTTAAAATATAATGGTCTGCAGAACATTGTGAAAGATGGCTCTGGATTCTCCCATCACTTCTTCCCCACAAACCACATGAGTAGAAAAACGGAACAGAGACTAAGCTTCTTAAGAACGAGCAAAATTGTTACCTATTTTGGTACCGTAAAATGCTGCAACTTTGCCTGGATTTTGACGTTTTTTGTTCATATCTCTCTACATATTTGTTGTTATAGCGTTTAGCTAGTTTAAGTTGAAAAACAGACTTTATAGCTTACAAAATACGACGTACACATTTAAAAATAATGCGTCACTTCCAAATTACAAGCACTCAAAGTCGTAGGCAAAGTTGTAAGTAAACGATGCAACTTTGCCTAGAAGAATAACTTAATAAATATTATGTTGGTATTTACAATATTTTTTTTTTCTGTGTGCATGCAGCTTTGTGATTGTAACTGGCAGTTAAATAATTGCCATGAAGTTATATATTTAATTTCACAGCTAATAGGCAAAATTGTAGCACGAACCACAAACTTCCCAAACAAAAATACCGTTGACCGTAGGGCTGTCGTAATTACATAATACAAATATTTTTTTTACATTTATTTACTTTTTCAAAAAAATTGCAATGTAATAATACAAATCACAACTGCAGCGCTTTTTGGCAATGTCTCATCATTATTAACAATATATTGCAAATTATATACTAAAATACGCAAATCTAAAAGAGTAAGAGGACAGCCAAATTCAGCTGAAACATTCACTACGTCTGCAATGTGGGCTTCTTCTTCAGTTGATAGCTCTGTGGGTCATAAAAAATCTAAAAACATCCATAACAAACCAATGGTTTGTTATGTTTGTTTTTAGATTTAGTGACAATGGTACGGCGCGGGATCCCGAACTGCGTTTCTGCTTCGTATGATGAAATCACTTTGTTTCGCACAAGATCTGCTGCAACGTCTAACATTTCAACTAAGTAATCAGCATAATTACGAGCTCCTGGTTTTCTCCTGCTCCTCTTTTTATTGTTTCCCATTTTTTCATGTAACTGCAATCAAATGAAGACTTATTTACATATACAAAACACATTACCGTGCCTATCATCCCTGAAATATTAGGCAAAACTCTGCCTACACAACATTATTTTTAGTATATGTGAAACCTAAATGTAGTTTCTTCAGAATCAGTAACTGAATAGATTCAAATCATTTTTACACCATGTTATATTTTTATGAACACTACCGACACTAAATACAACACAGGTCACGGCAAGTCATATTGGACATTAGGTGCCAGGGTAGAGCTGGGTTTGAGTGTAAAGCAACACCTCAGTGGCCTGGATGGCCCGGTGACCATGTTTCTGTGTGGAGAACCAAACATAACAAACTTATAACTTTGTGATTATTCATGCTAGTTATGAAATTTTGTACTTAGATTCTTTGCATAAAAATACTAGATCCGTGTTTCGGGTTTCGCATACATAAGGTTGTATACTACATCACATTTCATCAGTTATGATTTTTAAGTCAAATAATAGAAAATGAGCCTGTTGCTATCTTCGTAGATAGGAACAGACTCATTTCAACTTACGGCCAGCAGTCACAAAGATTGGTCGTAAGTCCTCAACACCAAGTCGTTACTTAAAAGTTTCTTAAATCCGCTTTGTCAAAAATACAGACTTAATGAATTTCGATTAATATATATTATGGATAAAATCCGACTAGTGATAACCCTAGACCCAGGCAAAGTTGTGTCATACAAGTTTCTGAAACACTGCACAAGATTGCCTATTAAGTTATTTTAATGTAATCGAGTCCTTTTCATAAAAATGTCACCAATACAGAAAATAGACAGTACTTTCTTACCTTGAGACGTTATTCCTCCACGACAACACCATTTTTGTATTAAATACTACAAAAGTTACGGGACACGAAAAAATTCCACCCTCTTGGACCGATTTTTGTCGCATAACTGACAGAGCAATAAAGGAGTTACCATTATAAAAAGTGAAAAATATGTTACCCTAATAATGTAAAATTACTACCAAATGGTAGAAAACAAGAATAATATAAGCAAACGCAAAATATCGTGATTTAAACGAAATAGGCAAATTTGGGCTTAGTTGGTAAAGTTGCAGCATTTTACGGTAGGGTTGTCACAATAGGGTAAGACAAATTAAACAAAACATTAATTGTTAAATAGTTTTATTATTCAGTATGATAGAATCGAATCAAATCAAATAATTTAATTCAACTTAGCCAATTACAGGCACTTTTGAATTGTCAAAAGACATAAAATAAAATTAGTACAAAAATAGTTTTGGTGCTACAGTCCCAGTCACAAGACATAATATCTGTGAAAGTACCATAGATACCCACTCCAATACGTAGATCTCTATGGAGAAGAATGGGCTAGAAACTCCATGGACACTCTTTTTTAACCGACTTCCAAAAGGAGGAGGTTATCATTTCGGATGCTTATATTATTTTTTATGTTTGTTCGGGCATAACTCCGTCGCTTACCAACCGAGTTGAAAAATTATTTTTTTGTTGGAAAGGGTATACCTACTTCCCAAATGGTCTCATAATTTTTTTATCGAAATCGGACTAGCACTTTTTGAAAAATCAACAAAAACCTAAAAGTTATCTACATTGTCTACACCGATTACTCAGAGCTTTCTGATCCGATTTCGATGATTCTTTTTTTTTTTTTGTTTCATACAGTATACCTGCCATTGGTCCCATAAAATTTTCATTTAGTTTGGTTCAATAGTTTTTATTTTTAGCTCATTGGGTACATGGGTGCTATATTACCGGTGCTACGGATTACAAAATTCTAGCGCACATGTAAGAAAATTATGTATTTGACAATAATTTGGGTTGAATATTTAAACTAACAAGGATAAAATAAAAACACTTTTTCAAAATATGATATATCTTTAAAGTATTAAAAGGATAGTTCAAGTATGATATATCTTTGTTTTTTCTAGTATTATTCATACACACAGTACAATAAACAACCATTATTAACAATAAAATAACACGTTTTACATAAAAATATTCAAACTTACAACTAACAAAACAAACAACGTACGGTGCACTAACCCTGAGATTGTCAACTGGCTGTGCAAGCGTAAACCGGTTTTTTCCAGTCTCGCCGCGTACGCGACAAGCGGCCAGTGGTCACGCACACAGGCCCCGCGTGCTTGTAGTGGTGCAATCGAATCGCGCGGTTGTTCGAAGCTTTATCTCTGTTCCGTTTTTCTACTCATGTGCACAAACTAAGCGCAGGGGCTCAAACGAACATATAAAAATGCTAGAATCGTCATCCTCTGCCAAAGTTTGCTTATACAAACTTTGCCCTGAAGCACCATCAAAACCCCACTTGAATATAAGTATACATTCTTTGCCATGCAGTGAAGATTCTACACGAAAAAATATTCCAAGTCTAGCCACAGTTTTGTTCAAAATAGCTTGAAGTTTTACTTTAACCCCTCTTTTCGTGACTTCTATAGCATCTTTTGGCTTTCTTCGCTTCAAGCATAGCTGTATAAGAATGATATATTCCTTCTTCTTTTGCACAATATATTAATGTTATATACTGCCACTTCGAAAGCTTCAATGAGGTCAAAATACCTAAAGCTTTATCAGCAGAATATATATAGTTTTCTATGCCTTTAACAATTCCTTTATCTTTGCTAGCTTCTTCGGGATGCTCCGAGACTAGTTTAATGATATCTACTACATTCTTATGTTGTGCTTTTAAACCAGTTGCATGAGCATGACTTTCAGTTCTATACGTTAGGAGCTCTTTCACTCTTCTGTAGCGGGCTTAGCTTCACAAATGGTTTTCTTGGACTCACAACTGATGTTGATGTTCCAACACTGCACGTTTCCGGTCCACAGGATGTTGATGCACCCTCATTTATAGCGAAGTCAGAACTGGAACATGGTTGCTGTTCTACTAACACCATAGAAGGGGTTATCTTTTCCCTCATGACCTCAGGCCATTTTATGTCCTTTTGCAGCTATGTCTCATACTTTTTGATGAATGTACGTCTCGTGCGATTACGCGAGATCCATTTGTTCCTCAACGAGCACACATAAGGCTGACAGAATTGCTTCAATTCGTTCTTTTCATTTTTGACAAATCAACTTTATTCGCAAAAACTTCAAATAACATTTGAGGTTGTTAAAAAAAACTGGTGTTTGCCACAAACAGGAAAATGTCCAAATTGGTATCAAAACCTTCCATTACAACACAATAAAATTATAAATATAACGTAATAGCGCAAAACATTTTGTTTAAATTTTGAATTCCTATTAGAACAATATTTTTACTACTTTTTTACTAAATATTTGAATAATAAATAAAAAATAATTTAATTTCACTTGTTTTTACTACATATTGTAGGTATTTCTATTCAAAACTTTAGGTTTTTGTTCCTTTTACCCCCTTAGTCTCTGGTTTAATTGACCTGTACTATCCAATGATAATCAAGATTAGTCCTTTACGACACATCTGACTTCAAGGGCGGATCCAGGGGGTGGGTCATGGGGGTCATGACCCCCCCCTGGGCTGGGTCCACTGTGGACCACTATTTAAAATTGTTAAACATAGGTAATGGTTTTAAGTAAGGATATATTTTTTTGTCACAATATAGATTTTATGTAAATACCTTCAATATTTAATCAATTTATTATAAATTAATATTTTGTATGATGGCAAACGCATTATTCGGGAACGAACGCATCGAAAAGAACAGTGGCGAACTACCAAACAAAGGAAATTGTCCAGACTTGGCCATTTTTAAACACGCTGCTATACAAAAATGTAATTTATCAATAAATTTAATTCTATTTTAGTAAATATCTGATGCTAATAACTTTGTATGATTATGCACTGTAAAAACACTTTTTTCTTGGTATTTTTATGATGTGACCAAGTCTTTGGCTTTGAATTTGACTTCAGTGTTGCCAAAAAAACTGCATAAACAATAAATTCAAATCGATTTAAAGTGTAAGGTAATCTCTCCACTGTATTTAACGCAGTTTTCATTTAATCATATTATTAAAAAATACTAATATACGATATAAATGATTAAAGACTTAAAAATGATAAATTAAAGAGTGCATTATCAAATCAAATCAAATCAATTTATTTCGGGCTACAAAGACCAATATCATAAATACCTTACATATTAACATACATATCGATAAAAAACAATGTAAACTATCACTAAACACGAAATGATGACGGCGTCGTGTTCTGCTTCGTGGTGTCGCGTAACGGTCCTCGGAAACGATGATACTAGACACCTTTCGGCCAAAAGCCCTCTCTCAGGCAGGTCTGTAAAAGGTCGGTTGGAACTCGTACCATAAACGACTTTAAATTGACGTTGTGGCGTGATTCCAATCTTTCAACCCTCAGAGTCCAATTGGTCTTTACTGCACAACTTCCTCAACAGTCGTGGAGTGATGCAGACGTAAAATATACAGCTGCGTCGTAGGCACAGCAGGGCGCAGCAGCATGTTGGGTCCACTTGGAGCTGTTCCACACTGGTTTCGTGAACAGGGCTTCTTCTTCCTTTCCACTTTCGTGAAACCCTCTTCATCAACTTGGCCCGTTCTCGGCAACGGGCTACGGACCGCAGCCAGGGCAGGTTGTGCACCCTTCATCTGGTCTTCCCCAACTTTATTCTGATGCATAGACTGCGATACACCTGATTTTCCGCTGAAAGAAAGAAAGAAAGAAAAAGTAAGAAAAACAACAAAAGCGGCGTAGGCACGTTTTGGGGTCGACGTACCTACGTGTGACGTTTCCGCAGCCGGTGTTGTGGCGCGGGTGACGGCGGCGGCGGCGGCGGGCAGTGCTTGGTCAGCATTATCGGTAGCTGGAGACGCACTTGTGTTCGCCGATTCTAAACTGCCGATTGATGCGTTTTGCGCCCCTCGACGTGTGTTCACCTTAGAGGCCTCAGGCGACCCAATTACTGAATTGACTTTGCGCAACAGTGTTATTTCTGCTCGCAGTTCATTGTTGGTTTTTTCCGTAACCTCCATACGGGACTGCATCTTGGTCATCTCCACCTTCAAGGTAGTGATGTCCTTTAGCAGCCGTGTAACGTCGACGTGATCGAACGTGACGGGAGGCAGCTTACCCAGCTCCTTCGCCACGAAATCTGGCACGTCGTCCGGGTCGGTCTTCTTCAACATATCAAGAATATCTTGAATACTCTTAGTTCCATCTCTGCGGCGAGACGGCATCTGGTCCAGCTTTCCAAGTGACTGGAACAATAGCAGCTTACCACTGCTGATCTCGTCCTCCTTGTAATTGGACCGGCATATCTGCAGGATGCTCACCTCGTCCATGTAGTCGATGGCATGGACTAGGAACGCCAGCAATTCATTGACTATGAGCGGTTTGGAACTCATAGTGACAGTACGGCTATGGCCGCGCGACACGCGAATAAAATTCGTTCCGTGCACAGTGGAAACACGTCCGAATTCGACCGCGCATCGCACTGCACTCCTGGAGAACTTATAAAACAATAATCGATTCCATATGTATCGATACAATTATCTTTTTTTTTTGGCAACACAGTGTTTTAAAAATGTTGAGAAAAAAAAATGACGAGTGCAAAAAAAAAACAAAGTAAATGATAACTTCATTAACTTTGTTTTTTTTTACATTATGAGTGTTGTTTTTGTAAGTTTTATTGCGATTACGTTGGCTGTTTCTAAATGGATTCCGATTCTCCCCTTCTTGAAGACCCCGGCACTTCCATGGACCAAGGTTCAGCTTTGTATTTATGATGAACCTGGCAAATCTAAAGGAAGTTTTATAATAAGCATAAACAATTTTAATAAAATGTTAAAAATTATGTAAATATAAATCTTGATACAAAAACTAGGTTTATATTGGCAGTCTTACTGATAAGAACTATTAAATCAATCATATATTATTAGCTGAACTATTTGTTTATAAGTGGCCAATACCCATAGAAGTTGGTCAGTGCCCTTTTAGTTGCAGTTTCTATCCGTTTTTGCCAGACTATAAATACATTAATGAAATACCTACTTTTTACTTTTATGTATGATTATTAAAATTAAATTATAACTTCTTGTGACTTGATCACGACTATGTGACCCCCCCCTGGCACCAAAGCTGGATCCGCCCTTGTCTGACTTTATCATAACCAATTTTTCGTGGCTGTAAAGTACTTCAGTTAATTTTTTTGGGCTGTAAAGGACTCTCATTTTCGTCAATAATTATGTTTGGTTTATTTTATTAATTTTTATGGATAGAACACGAAAAAATAGTGAGGGTTTCTTTTGGCATCATGAATATAGTACTTTGTTTGATTAAGACATAAGTCAAAAACATTTTTTTTTTTTGTTTTTTGGCTCTACTGAAAACTCGTGGTTTGTCCTTTACGACAATTGAAATTTCCGGTATCGAATATGATCTTTCTGTGAAAAAAATATGGACTCCCAAATCGTGGGCTGAGTTACTAAAGGTAAGCCTGTATGATTGTCTTCCTATTTCTTTCTTGGATACCTTGGGAGGATTTATAACAGTAGTCGGGGAAGAAGTTGCAATGCTTTTCCGACTTGCAGATTCGGCATCCATTGGATCATTTCGCAAATTTTCATCGGGAAGAGATACGTTTAAAACTGGAGTATAATCAAAAGGATCGGGAGGGTCAGGGGGTTTTTTGGTATCCATTATTAGTGGGTAAAATCTTGGTCAGTGGATAGCCTTAGGGGCGGATTTTAAAATAAGTTAAAAGTTTAAAATAAGTTAAAAATTTGGGTTAAAACAAACCTTATGCTAAAACACAAACACAAAGAATCGTTTCGATTGAAGTTCACACTTGTAAAATTCACTTAAATCGAAAACACTCGTAACACAAAACAGAAGCGCGTGTTATACCTTTCACCACTACCCACAAAGTCATACATACTCTAGAAATGTTTTTTTTTTTTTCGATTTTGGCAGTTGAGCCGATGATGTCGACTATTCTGCCAGAGTCACGTTTAGACGGTAGCGTAGCGGTGAACTGTCAACTTTGTACTTTGTGGTAGGTTTACAGATTCTGTTAGTCGTGAGGTTAGTCGTATTTAAAATTTTAGATAATTGTCGTTTAAAAAAGTTGTTAAAATTTGAATAATTTTGGGGGAGAAGTGTTAACAACAGCAAGAATGAAGACCAAAGAGTATATTATTATGAAGAGACAAGTCAGTTGTCACTGTCAGCTTGATTAAAAGCTTTCATATGGAAATTTGAGTTCGGACCAATGGGCTTTCTAGTTCAGTATATTTTAAAAATATTACTTATCTTTAACCCCAATTTCTCGATATTTTACTATGAACCCCATACAAGATTGTGACTGTTTCGTAATGTTTACAAGTTTTACTATTCGGTGAATGACACTTATGTAATTTGATTCAGAATAAAACGAGTATCATTCAAATTAAAAACAAGTTTTATTATTTTCGTCCCATTTTTATCATTATAAGTCCCAGAAATTTTTGTGAAAGACATATTTTAATATAAAAATCATTTAATTTTAATCACTATTACACCATAACAACGATTACATAATACACACAGTACACTAAGCAGTCAAATCATAAACAAAAGACGATAATCTTATCGCGTCTCAAGTGGCCGTTTAGAATGTTTATACAACGTCAACATTCATTCACCTTTGTTTTTTGTGGTCATAAATATGTCACAGTTTGATAAATGTGTGTTCATTTAGTTACTTCAAGAGTGACGCTACCCTAAGAAATATTTACAAGTGTTCAAAATGAACAGAAGTCGTAAATATTTCCTGTTAAAAAGATAGGTAAAAAACAGTAGTTTACAACAAGAAAAGAACAGTGCTTCACAAAAAACGGGTTTAACTTATGAAGTGCACAATTGATTGCAAATGTGAAAACTGTTCCAATAACTTAATTAAATTACCTCTCAATTACACATTATACCATAGCTTTAATCGTTTCTAACAATTAAAGCTAAAAGAAAGGAAATCGGGCGATGACGTCACCGACTTTGGAATGGCGGCCGTGTTAAATAAAAATATAGGAATGAAATTTTAAAATTACAATATTTCGTTGCTATAATTGAATTTCTTGCACAACATCGTATATTTATGAATATTTAATGAAATTATCCGAACGTTTTAATAGTATTTCAGCCATTTACGATAAAATATGTATACGAAAAGCCGTCACAAAGAATTTATACGCCGGCCATTTTTTCACTTCGACAACTTATTTTCGCAAAATATATGCGTAAAAGTAATAAACTTCATATAACTAATAATTAAATAGAAAGATCATACACTTTAGTTACGTATTCATGCTTATAAAACCCATATTCACCAGTCAATCACAGTTTTTTTTAATTGTTTCGTTGACAGCGTCGGGCCTTTTTTTTTTTTTTTGTGGGGCATCTCGTAGTTAATCCTGAAAAGATTGTTACTACTTAAACGGATTGGGGCCCGGCGAGTTCTAAAAAGTTACCTTTTTAGGCCTCCAGCCGGGGCTTATTATACTTAAAACTAAAGCGAAAGCTCTAAGGGTTACCCCGAGGGGGGTACGAACCTCGGCTTAGGCAATCGCTGATAGGGGGGGCAGCAAGGGACTGGCTGGATCTGGGTTAAATTATTTTGGGACTAATTTAAAGCTAACGGCTCAGCATCGCGGGCTGGCTCTTGCAAGGGTCGGGAGGGACTGTTAAGTCGGGGTCGCGACGACGGACCTCGGCGGCGAGGTCGGTACGGTTTGTGTCTGTGTGCTGGTCTAGCTGTACTGGTCTCTTTTCGACTCTCCTGGAGGAGAGTAGTGGGATCATCAGGATCGGTAAGAACGTGCCGCGAGCGGCGGACTTTGCTAATACGGGAGGGGGTGTAAGTAGCTGCCGCCACAACCAGAGGGTTGCGGTGGGCTACGGCCCTATCGAAGAAACGCTTCGAAGCGCGTTTTATGAATTGATGGATAGTCGGGAGTTTCATGTCTAAATGAAGATTGATATTCCGAACAAACCAAGGCGAGCCTGTGGCTTGACGGAGAAAACGGTTCTGGAGAGTCTGCATCCTATGGATGAATCGGGGCTTAGCATGTGCCCAGACTGGGCTTGCGTATGTCATAATCGGCCTGATACAAGCGGTGTAAAGCCGCTTCTTACACAGAAGAGACAATTTTCTCCGCTTGTTCAGGACGCAATGGAGCCTACCCAGAGCGAAAGCGGCCCGCGAGCGAGCCTGCTTTATGTGCTCAGAAAAGGTGAGGTGTTCGTCGAGGATGACACCTAGATATTTGGCTTGCTTCGCCCAAGGGATCTGCTTGCCGAACATTGAGATGGGTCGGGGAGGGGGGTGATTACGTCGAGGTCGGGTGTAAAAGACCGCCTGACTTTTATCGGGATTGACTTCGATTCGCCACTTCCTGAACCATTCGCCGAGCTCGTCGACTGCGGTTTGGAGGTAGCGAACCAGCGCTGTGTCACTAAATCCCGAGAAAAAGATGGCAGTGTCGTCTGCGAACAGAGCTAACCTTGCCTTCTTGCTTCTGGGGATATCGCTAGTGAACAGCGTGAAAATGAGGGGGGCTAGTACAGAGCCTTGAGGGACTCCTGCACGAATCGGGTGAGGGGAGGAAAGTGCCCCTTCGATGCGATAGCGAAAGGTACGGTTCGCAAGAAAGTCTCGTAAGATGAGCACGAGACGGTCTGGCACTCCGAGTTGGTAAAGCTTATATAATAAGCCGTTGTGCCAGACTTTGTCGAACGCTTTCGCTATATCGAAGTATACAGCGCCCGTGAACATACCACGCTGAAAACCAGCATTGATATGTTCGACGATACGGTGTACCTGATGGACACACGAGTGTTGGGTTCGAAAACCAAACTGCTCGTTGGGAATGAGGCCCTTGGTTTCGGCATAATCTCTGAGTCGCTTATAAATAAGTCTCTCATAGATTTTGCCGAGAACTTTGAGCAAACTGATGGGGCGATAGCTCGTGGGCTCGGTTTTGGGCTTACCGGGCTTAGGGATGCCAATAACGGTGGCTTCCTTCCACGCTTGGGGGAAAATGTTATTACTCAAGGCACCATTGAAGATGGTACACATGAGCATAATCAGGTGCGCGGGGAACAGCTTGATCACTCTGTTGGTGATGCCGTCTGATCCGGGGGCTTTACGAAATTTCAGACCCTTGATGATCTCGTGCACCTCGTCAGGTGTGACAGGGGCCAGGGGATCATCGGGGTCTTCAACGGGCGGGAGTGAGGCTTTGCGTTCGACTTCCGCGTTTACCTTATCGACAAACGCTTGGTCTACTGGCTGCGAACTGGGTGTGCATTGGGCTTCGAGGCTATCGGCTAGGCATTCAGCCCTGTCGATATCCTCGAATGCAATGGTCGCATCGGGGCGGGTCAGGGGGGGCATAGTGGAAAACTCAGAGGATTTCAGTTTCCTCTGAAGTTCCCAGAAAGCGAGATGAGTCGGCTCTAGTTCGCCCACCATCTTGTCCCAGTTAGCGTCACGCAGCTCAGTCACACGTGTCCTTACAGCACGCTGTAAGTAACGCATGTGAGCTTTGTTAGCGTCACAGGGAAAGTTGCTGTAGGCACGAACGGCCGCGTTCTTCTCTGTCAGCAGATCACGTACATCGTCGGGGAGCTTCCATTTACGGTCACCCGTATCTGGAACCTCCCGTGAACTTTCGTTCACGATCGATTGTACGTGCTCCGTGAGAGAGTCGATCGCGGCCGTTGTGTCGGCGACAGAGTCGAACTGATCTGGGATAGAGTCTAAGTGATGTGACGTGTTAGATTGTAAGCGTTCGCTTACTTTCTTCCAGTCAGTGATCACTTTAGTAGCGGGGGGTTGAGAGGGGTCGCGAGTACCTAATCGGGGGGCCAGGTTCATGACTACTGGTCGGTGATCAGAGTCGAGTTCGTGAATAGCCTCTATAGAATCCAACCTTAAGTTGATATTCTTAAGGAGTGCTATGTCAAGAACGTCGGGTAACTGATCGGGGTCGAAAGGAAAGTGAGTGGGAGTCATCGGGGCGATGACGTCAAAGTTCATGGTAGAACAGAGGTTGAAAAGTTGCCTACCTCTAGTCGAGGTCCTGGTGCTATTCCAGGCGGGATGTTTGGCGTTGAGATCGCCCGCTATGATAACGGAGTCACTCATGCCGAAAAGTTCGGAGAGGTCATTAGTGAGGAGTTGAGGGTCCTCGGAACCGTCTGGGGGAGGGAAGTAAGCCGACACGATAGTGATTGGCTGGTGGCCTGTCAGTGCTAACCGACAGGCCGAAACTTCTAATCGGGAGAGTTGGGGGGATCCATAGGTATGCAGTACAGGGACTTCCTATAGTATATGAGGGTGCCGCCTCTATGACAACGTGACCTGTCGTTGCGAACTAAACGATAGTTTGCAATTTTCGGGTCACGATGGTGAGGTTTTAGGAACGACTCTTGAATGAGTAAAATGTCTACGTGATGGTCGCGGAGGAACGTGGCGATCTCATCACGTTGGCCGTGAATGCCGTTGGCATTAAAGAAGCCTAGCTTTAGGGAACGGGGTTTTTGTCTAGTTAGTATTCCGCGACTATCCATAATGGGGGCGTTGGGAGTTCATAACGTGGAGTGCTTGCGTGATCTCTGGATACGCAGCATATATGGATTGGATACGGAACAGGTTGCCGCCGGCGGCAACTAGTTCCTGGGCCATCTGTTGGGCACGCGGGGAGAGGAACGTGCTATAGGTGTTGAAGGTCCCGGCAATGACGTTAAACGCATTGAGGGGAGCCTGACCTTTCCTCTGTACTGGGGTTGGTCCTGCCATAGAGGCAGTGGGAAGGGGCCGCGGCGAGGGCGGGGGGAGCGGTCGCGGGAAAAGCGGGGGGCGTAAGGGGCGCGGGGGCACGGGTACGCGGGTCCACTAAGGGAGGGATGGGGGCGGGCTTTGGCCTGGAGGAGGCCAGTGCGGGGAACTCCTTCTGGGAACTCAAAAGAGGCCATTGGGAGGGACGTTGAGGGGCCAATCTCGCGGGGAGTTTGGCCGAGGGGGATTCCCTTTTCTGGCGAGCGTCGAAACGTTGCGCCAATTTAGGGGACGATGACTTGGGGGCTCTTTGCAGAGCACACAACTAGGTGGCTCGGTGCAGAGAGTGCGGTCTTTGGGCCGGGTACAATCTGCTGTACCATGTTCTCCCAGGCACTTGACGCACCTGGGAGTGGCGTAACAGTTGTACGCTGAGTGCCCGTAAAGTTGGCATCTATGGCACTGGCCAATGATGTTCGACTTACGGGGCTTTTCGATGATGAGACCAGACAGATTACAGACTGCCTTGACTTTGAAAATGGGGTGGTGACCCTCCGTGGGAGGGCACACCACCAGGACCATATCAAAGGCAGTGCCTTGTCTGGATCTGTGCATCCTATGGACCTCTGTGACAGGCACGTTCTGTCTTTCGAGGTCTGCTTTGATTTCGCTGGTGGCGATTTCGCAGGGGATCCTGCGGATCACCACCCTGGTCAGACGCTCCTCGGGCAAGGAATACGTGTGGAAGGACACGTTCCTGGCAGAGAGGAGCCTGGTCAGCTCGCGATAATCGGTCGAGGTCGGTACCGATACCTTAATGCCCTGCTGGGTGGCACGGGCACTGGTATAGTTGACCCTCTGGTCAACGCACCATTTGGACACCTCCGTCCACTTGGCCTTGTCCTGTATAAATACAGGGGGCGGTGGAGGGAGTTTCCTGGCGGTGGTTGAGCCAGAGGGCACGGACGGGGCGCTGGATTTAGCGCGGGGCGCGGCAACCTTCGCGGAGGTTGAAGGCGAGGGGCGGGAGGGGGACGCGTTGGCGGCGGTCGCTGGCGGCGTGGAGGGGATGGACGCGGTCGCGGTGGCGGGGGTCGCCTGCGTAGCGGGGTGGGGGGGGTTCGCGGTGGCGGAGGTCGCCTGCGGGGTGGGGGCGCGAGACGGAGGAGCGGAGTCCTCAGCCGCTATGATTTTAGCGGCCGGGGCTGAGCTGCTCGCCTTATTCTTTTTGCGCTTGCTCCCTTTGCCCTTTGTATGGGAGACGAGCTCGTACGTCTCTGCGTCCGAGGACGAAGAGGAGTCCGTCTGGGGAGTGAGCGCGGCAGTATCGGAAGGAGTTGTGGGTACATCCTCCGTGTCCATTTGACACGGTTCATCGGTGGCGGCTGGGGCCTCGAGGGCATCGCTGAAGTCAGCGATGCCCGGGCTGGGCGGAATTGCGAGCTGCTCAGCTCTGTACAACTCGGAGAATTCGGCAGCGAAATCTTTGTTTTTCTTTATCAATAAAAGAAAAACAGAGACCACAGCTCCGACCTCCGAGTGCTCAATGCTAAGCTGACTCGCAAGTTCAGCCAGGAGCGCCTCGATTCTAGCAAGTCTCTCCGTAGGATCCATGGGTTTATCCATGGCGGAGGGGAGGGGGGACCTAATCACTCATGAGAGTGATCCTGACCAAAACCCTACGCCTACGTAGCCTAATCCCCGGTGGGTTGCCGGGGGTGAGTGTTACACTCCCTGTCGGGTATAGACAGGGAGGTGAACCTGGTGAGCCCTAAGAGTGTCCCCCGTCGCCAATCTTATTGTGCGAACGGGTTCCTAACCGGTCATGCGATGGGTACTGAAGGTACCCGACCAGTCTAGTGCGGGGGGTATAGATATACCCGCGGCACTAGTACGCGGCTGTGGAGGGAAGACTGTCACCGGGGCTGACGAGGGAAGCCCCCAAGGCCAGCGATCCGGGACCCGTCCAACTTTCGTCTAGCCCTGAAGGGGATAGACGGGTGCGTTGGGTCTGCACCCACTCGGCTTCGTTGGCACCGTTAAGGTATCCACCGAGTGACCACGAAACTGTGGATTTGCCCTGAAGGGGCCACAACACAACACACGTTTTTGACGATTTTCTGACGAATCAGAAATACCACTGTCTTGCGAACAAGACAGTACGGTTTTAGACTGAATCTGAAGAAACAAGAATCCGAATTTTGCGATTTAAATAAATTTAAATCGCAAAATAGCGGAGAGTAGTCGGGGCGACTACGCAGCGTGGCGCACGGAGCACAACTGACGGGCGAACGAGCGGTGGGCGGTGGAGGGGATACGCGCAGCGGAGCGGCAGCGTAACGACCTTCCAAGGCGGACGTCGAGCGTAGAATGATGATGAGCGTCGGCCCGCGAGTGTGCCAACTTTTATAGTGTGTTTCTATAGTTACTTTACTCTTTGAGTGTGTTTTGCGTCCAACACAGCGCCTCAAAAGTGCCATAATGTTAGTAGCAGTGAATGACATATAGAAAGCTTTGTCGTCCCTATTCATTTTAACATAAGAACGAAAGAGATAGGATACGTAGTTTCATAGATAATCGCAAAACAGTGTGACCACGATCCATCCTCGGTACTACGTAGGGGAGCAATCTAATTGAAATTTTCATCCTCGGTAGTACGGAGGCTACCACTAAAAGGGTTATGATAATCTTGTTTTTTGGTCACACTTTATACATAATGCACTATTATTTCACTTAAATAGTTTTCTCTAATACTACTTGACTGCCTACATAATTCAAATTTTAGATAATTGTCGTTTAAAAAAGTTGTTAAAATTTGAATAATTTTGGGGGAGAAGTGTTAACAACAGCAAGAATGAAGACCAAAGAGTTTTTTTTTTTTTGGTTCTTTTCGTCCCTCTTTGGGACAGGCAAAGGGAGCTGAGCCCATACAGCCAGAAGACCAAAGAGTATATTAATATGAAGAGACAAGTCAGTTGTCACTGTCAGCTTGATTAATAATAGCTTTCATATGGAAATTTGAGTTCGGACCAATGGGCTTTCTAGTTCAGTATATTTTAAAAATTTTACTTATCTTTAATTATGATAATCTTGTTTTTTGGTCACACTTTATACATAATGCACTATTATTACACTTAAATAGTTTTCTCTAATACTACTTGACTGCCTACATAATTAATCAACTAAATTCCACTTTGTTAAACGTCTTTTCTGTAATGATGTACCAGGTAAAACATTAAAACACGGCCAAGTGCAAGTCCATCTCACAGAACAAGGGTTCCGTACCACAGAGCGAAGAGCATCGTCGGAATAACACGTTTCTTGCAAAATGGCGTTTATCATTTCCTCAAAAAAAAACATAGATTATCTCTCTCGTAACCTTTTGACATTTTGTAATGAGTGCCGCTCTCATGAGTTTAATAACCTATCCAATCTACCACACACGAGTTTAGCAACTTATAATCGAAAAATAAACATTTCGTTCGATTCCAACATAAGATTTTTCGCGGCTGTAAAATGTGAGATAAGGCCCAATATTGTTTGGTAACAATATTTTCTTTAGAACTTACTAAAAGGAGGAACACTATAGTGACACCGGCTTTACTGGTTAGTTTCAATTACTTACAAGTACTCGTAAAATAAGAGAAAGGTACACACGGTCTTTATAACTTTAAGTTTTAACATATTAGTAAACTAAACAGAGAACACTATAAACAATAGCACCTTCGTCAATTTCTTACAGGGATGGCGATCTCTCCCGAAAAATCGATTCAGGGCTATAAATCGATTTAAAACCCCGATTTCTTCGGTGCAAGAAATGGATTCTTTGAATATACGAACTTTATTTTTTGGGTGTGAAATCATCAAATGACTTAGAGCATTTAATGACGTCTCCCGCTCTAGGGTGGAGCGGAAAGGCGTGTTATACTTTTACTGACTAAAACCCACCCGTGTTCCTTCAGTTGCCCATATGCCAGGGCCACGCTAACTCTTTCGAACGAATCTCGCGACCTTGGCAGGCATCGGTCCTAGCAGACCTCTTCACATCTCTTTGAGGCGCGCGTGGAACACTACGCGCCGTCGACCCGAGCCTGGTCTTTACCGGGCGGCGAGCTACCCATAGCTCGCCACCCGCAAGCTCGCGCCTACGGGGGCCGGGAGTCGGCTATCGACTCCCGACGCCCGGTGCGTCTCGTCCTGCGGCGCGCGGTGGCTAGGGACGTGAGGGCGCAAACACTGCCACTCCCTCACGCGCCCCACCTCTCTCTTTTCGAGCATTACTGCTTCGCAGAAGGAGGTGACGGCTTCCCATGCCCTCTCGCTCCGTACCATGGCTCGCACCAGGGCCGGACACTAGAGGTCGCCGCCGCCGATCGCCTCCACGAGGACACGGCGGTGCTCCGCCCAGGCAGGGCACACCTCCACCGTATGCTCCACCGTGTCTTCCAGACGATCCTCGCAATGGAAACACCCGGGCGTTTCCTCCCGCTTTATCCTGAACAGGAACCCCCCGATGCACCCATGCCCGGTGAGAACCTGCGTCAGCTGAATGCCATGATGCCTCTCTATCCGCTCCTCAAAGAGGGGTCTTACCGCCGCAATTGTGCCGTGCCCATGATTAATCGACCTTAGATTGCCATCCCTTTTTTATATCGAGGTGGAAGTCCTCGTGGATGTTCTCTGCCCTGGGGTGGGTGGAGGGGCTGTAAGACTCCTATTGACTAAAACCACCCCAGTGTTCTGTCCCACACCTACGTCGGGGACCACGGGAACTAATGCGTCCTCCGAGATCCCCGACTGGTGCCAGCCCGCCTCTGTGGGTCTCTTCACGTTAGGCGGGGAGTGAGATGCTAAACTTCCCCCCGTACATCACAGAGGCGCTCGTGGAACACTACGCGCCGCCATCCTAGGTCCTAAGAAATAGGGGGCGATGGATGTCCCCAGATCCGTCACCCTTGGACCCATTTACGGGGGCTGGAAGAGGGCGTTATCCGCCCTCCGCCGACGTCCGGTGCGCCTGCTGCGGGCCGGGTGAGCGGAAGAGATCTCCCGCTCCCTTTCCGCAGCCTCCTTCTGTGACACGACTGTTTCGCAGAAGGTTACCAGCGCGTCCCAGGACTCCTCGCTGCCAACCATCGACTCGACAACGGCCGGCAGCGACAGGTCACTGCCTACTCCTGAGAGATTGCCATCCCTAGTTTATCACTTTGAGTACAGAAGTGCCGAAAAAAACAAGCATTCGACTGAGAATGACACTGTTTGTGTTAAAATACACCGAAAAGAAGCTAGATAATGACAGAGTTTTTTATTATTGTGCTTAATTTTAATATTCGGTATAAATACTGTACGTATTTAAAGGCCCAGAAGCCAGGCAGTAAATTCCCAAAGAAAAGTTTACTTGGGCTGCCTTCCGAATTAGAAAATTTTGCTCACGGCGCTCACATCAATTAATTGGCTTTCTGATTTGGGTATCACGATTATGGCAGTTGATAACTGCTACAATACCAGAGATGTGCAAAATAGGTTATAAAATGTATTCACATGCAAAATGCAAATACTTTTTGTATTTTGTTATTTCAAATACAAAATACAAAATAGTTTTTCATTTTATATTTAAAATACTAAATGCAAAATACGTACCTATTTACAAAATGCTTTATTAAAATAAAATACTTTTAGTTATAAAGTATCTTTATTTTTTTTTTAACTTTATTTATTTCAGCCAGCTAACAGGCTGGTAAATTTATTTTGATAAAATTAAATTTACTTAACATATTTTAATTAAATAATTTTCTCGAATACACTGTCGCTCATCTGTCTCCTGTGTGGTCTCTGTTTGTGGGTTCGGACGGGATGGCTTGTAGATCAAGGAAACTGCGTTAGACTGTTCTATTTTTATTATTTATGTAGCACTGTGCACATACGTGAACCAGGTTGACCATTGAGAGCTCGGGCGTTCGTCATCCCATAGACAATCATTATATTTTATTAAACCATAGACTACAGCAGTCTCATAATCATACCTACCACCATAAGAAAAAAGCCTTTCTACCGGCGGCGCAGAGCTAGGCAAGCAGGTACTTATTATAATTCAAGAGTAACATCTTTACTGTAGGGTATTTAATTAATGATTGCAGGCTGAGATCATTATCCTTCAAATATTGCAATGATTCCAGGTCAATAGTGGTGTTTGCATTTGCACTATCACTAGCTAATGAGGAATCCGAATCATCATAGAACATGTAGTATCTTGCTAAATAAAGTTATCTTGCTTTCCGATAAAATAATAACGAAACCAAAAAAGTGAACCAAATAAATATTGAACTGTATCAAGTTTCTTTGCAAGTTGATCATACCTAACCTACTAAATAAATTACTTGGTAACCTTTTGGTAACCATATTTTTATAATAGTGAGTTAATGACAAGAAAGCAGTTCAATTCAATCATTTGTTCTGTGTCTGGGTGTAATATATCTATAATATGTATGTAGGTATTTAGAAATATATAAGTATGTTTATCAGTTGTCTGGTTTCCATAGTACAGGCTCTGCCTAGTTTGGGATCAGATAACGTTGTTTTGGTTGTCCTGAGACATTATTATATATTATTATTATAATTCAGTGTTGCCATAGTGAGAAAAAAAAGTACCATTTCTCATCACATTAATTATTCTTTGATGTTTACAAAACTTAGCAAAAAGTATTTTGCATTTTGCAAATACAAAATATTTCCTAAAAGGTTTTTCAAATAAAATATAAAATACTTTTATAAAAAAGCATTTAAACACAAAATGGAAATAGGTATTTTCTATTTTCTATTTTGCATTTCAAATACTGTTATTTTTTAAATGTCACATCTCTGTACAATACGAAACGCTCGTGAACGCGCTTCCAGTAGTCACTCAACCTATAAACATCATATAAAACCTGCTAACACCACACTTTCTTCTTCTTATTTGGTTTGATGGCGACTGTAGCCTTAAGCACAACTTCTAATAAATCCAAATTAGTTTAAGATATCATGCGCCGCTAAAATAAATGGGCACAACTGTCATCGCACGATTCATGGCACCTACTTAAACGGATTTTGTCCCGGCGAGTTCTAAAAAGTTACCTTTTTAGGCCTCCAGCCGGGGCTTATTTTACTAAAAACTAAAGCGAAAGCTCTAAGGGTTACCCCGAGGGGGGTACGAACCTCGGCTTAGGCAATCACTGGTAGGGGGACAGCAAGGGACTGGCTGGATCTGGGTTAAATTATTTAGGGACTAATTTAAAGCTAACGGCACAGCATCGCGGGCTGGCTCTTGCAAGGGTCGGGAGGGACTGTTAAGTCGGGGTCGCGACGATGGACCTCGGCGGCGAGGTCGGTACGGTTTGTGTTTGTGTATTTTAGTAACTGTACTGGTCTCTTTTCGACTCTCCTGGAGGAGAGTAGTGGGATCGTCAGGATCGGATAGAAAGTGTAATACGGAACATGGCTTTGCTTATATCCATCAAGCTGATATGCAGTGCTGCCAATTTAGCATTTTTATGGCTAAATTTAGCATTTTCCCTAGTATTTGGCATGCAAAAATTCAATTTAGCATATAGCACATTATTTAGCATTTTACTTGGAAAGATTTATTTAAACTTGAATTTTCAAAACTTGAATGGCAGTGTAATTCCTCTACTGTTAAATTTTGGTGTGAAGTCTCGGACTACAAGGACGCTGCTGAAAATAATCCCTTCAAGGAACTGGCAGCGTTTGTAACAACGTTATTAACATTACCTCATTCGAATGCAGACGTAGAGCGTGTATTTAGCCAAGTTAATTTGGTGAAAACTTAACTCAGGAACAGTTTGTCAATTTCAACCTTAAATGCAATCTTATACGTAAGATTCGGATTAAAAAGGGTTAACAAATGCTGTCACTCCTACGAGGTTCCTGACCCAATGTTGCGAAAAATAGGGACAAATGAGGCCTATAAATCTATATCTTCCGCTCCAGTAGCATTTATTGAAGGGTGTAGTGTGCAGCTCGCCTAACCTTATATTTGTAACTGCACACACTAATTATGGGCATTATTATACGAATCGTCGAACTAAACAGTTCTCTTTTATTTCGACAACATCACTATAATACATGGCGACCCTTAGCCAGCATTTAAATTTTTGCAACCCACGCGATAAACGGCCGTAGTCAAATAAATTATGAAGATTATACCAACTAACGAAACAATTATGAAAATCAAGAAGTTTGTGAAGACGGAAAATTAGAAGAAAGAAAGCGAAGAAGATTTTGAAAATTATAGAAGAATCAGAATCCCAATAGAAGAATTTGTTTGAAGAGGTGCAATCGTTAAATAAGAAGACAGAAAAGGAACGTTGCTGCCGGGTGCCGGGAGAATGCTCAAGTCTTATGATGAGAGGATATGCAGGGCGCCGGGAGTTGAATTGTACGGGTCCGATGTGGAGCAGCTGGGAGTCAGTTCCAGTCCAATGCTGAGAAGTTCATTCATCCACGCCACGTGAGACGTCGTGACCTACATAAGCGTTGTCAGTAAAATAAGTAATTACTGCAACGTAAGTTTTGCACTTCTAGCATTTTTTTTATATTCTACTATATTTCATATTATTGTAACTGGATCATGCATTATTTTATATTTTGTTCTGGAATTAGGAATGTCCCAACAATTGCAAGATTTACACGCTAGATTAAAATACCTAAGAGAATATTTAGTAAAACTAGGTCCAGATAGGCGTAGAAAAGATTTAGCTTTTAAGAAACTAGAAGAAGCAGAAACAGAATATAGTAAATTGGATTATAAAAATCAAGTAGGAAATAAGTTAGATAAAATTTATTTAGGACCATATAAAGTGATTGAAGATGTATCACCAAATGTTAAAATTTTAAAAGATAACAAAGAATTTGTAATTCATAAAAACAATACAAAACTGTTTGTTACTTAATATTATTTGGTTATGATACGATGTTTTTTTTGTATACCTAATGTAATGATAGAAAGTATAATTATATAAAATATGTTGTTACGAAAATTATGAATAAGCTAAAAGGAAAAAAAAATGTTTTATGTACTTAGACAATAAAGCCATTTTTTTTTGAAAAAAAAGGGGAGGTGTAGTGTGCAGCTCGCCTAACCTTATATTTGTAACTGCACACACTAATTATGGACACGGATTCTACGCTCGACGGTCGCCCTGGAAGGTCGTTACGCTGCTGCTCCGCTGCGCGTATCCCCTCCACCGCCCGCCGCTCGTTCGCCCGTCACTTGTGCTCCGTACGCCACGCTGCGTAGTCGCCCCGACTACTCTCCGCTATTTTGCGATTTAAATTTATTTAAATCGCAAAATTCGGACTTCCTGTTTCTTTACGGATACAGTCGAAACGTTCTGTCTTGTTTACAAGACAGTATTATTTCTTTAAATAGAGTGTCTAAAAACGTGTGCTTGTGGCCCCTTCAGGGCAAAATCCACAGTTTCGTGGTCACTCGGTGGATACCTTAACGGTGCCAACGAAGCCGAGTGGGTGCAGACCCAACGCACCCGTCTATCCCCTTCAGGGCTAGACGAAAGTTGGACGGGTCCCGGATCGTTGGCCTTGGGGGCTTCCCTCGTCAGCCCTGGTGACAGTCTTCCCTCCACAGCCGCGTACTAGTGCCGCGGGTATATCTATACCCCCCGCACTAGACTGGTCGGGTACCTTCAGTACCCATCGCATGACCGGTTAGGAACCCGTTCGCACAATAAGATTGGCGACGGGAGTCACTCTTAGGGCTCACCAGGATCACCTCCCTGTCTATACCCGACAGGGAGTGTAACACTCACCCCCGGCATCCCACCGGGGATTAGGCTGTTAGGATTAGGGATTTGGCGATAGGATCACTCTCATGAGTGATTAGGTCCCCCCTCCCCTCCGCCATGGAGAAACCCATGGAGAGACTTGCCAAAATCGAGGCGCTCCTGGCTGAACTTGCGAGTCAGCTCAGCATTGAGCACTCGGAGGTCGGGGCTGTGGTCTCTGTTTTTCTTTTATTAATAAAGAAAAACAAGGATTTCGCTGCCGAATTCTCCGAGCTGTACAGAGCTGAGCAGCTCGCAATTCCAGCCAGCCCGGGCACGCTGACTTCAGCGATGCCCTCGAGGCCCCAACCGCTACCGATGAACCGTGTCAAATGGACACAGAGGATGTACCCATCTCCACTCCTTCCGACTCTGCCGCGCTCACTCCCCAGACGGACTCGCACTCCTCTTCGTCCTCGGACACAGAGGCGTACGAGCTCGTCTCCCACACAAAGGGCAAAGGGAGCAAGCGCAAGAAGAACAAGGCGAGCAGCTCAGCCCCAGCCGCTAAAATCATAGCGGCTGAGGACTCCGCTCCTCCGTCTCGCGCCCCCACCCCGCAGGCGACCTCCGCCACCGCGAACCCCCCCCAACCCGCTACGCAGGCGACCCCCGCCACCGCGACCGCGTCCATCCCCTCCACGCCGCCGGCGACCGCCGCCAACGCATCCCCCTCCCGCCCCTCGCCTTCAACCTCCGCGAAGGTTGCCGCGCCCCGCGCTAAAACTAGCGCCCCGTCCACACCCTCTGGCTCAAACACTGCCAGGAAACTCCCTCCACCGCCCCCTGTATTTATACAGGACAAGGCCAAGTGGACGGAGGTGTCCAAATGGTGTGTTGACCAAAGGGTCAACTATACTAGTGCCCGTGCCACCCAGCACGGGATAAAAGTATCGGTCCCCACGTCAGGCGATTATCGCGATCTGACCAGGCTCCTCTCTGCTAGGAACGTGTCCTTCCACACGTATTCCTTGCCCGAGGAGCGACTGACCAGGGTGGTGATTCGCAGGATCCCCTGCGAAATCGCCACCAGCGATATTAAGGCGGACCTCGAACGACAGAACGTGCCTGTCACAGAGGTCCATCGCATGCACCGGTCCAGGCAAGGTACTGCCTTTGATATGGTCCTGGTGGTGTGCCCGCCCACGGAGGGTCACCACCCCATATTCAATGTAAAGTCTGTCTGCAACCTGTCAGGCCTTAAGATCGAGAAGCCCCGTAAGTCGGGCATCATTGGCCAGTGCCACAGATGCCAACTGTACGGGCACTCAGCGTACAACTGCTATGCTACTCCCAGGTGCGTCAAGTGCCTGGGAGATCACGGTACAGCAGATTGTACCCGGCCTAAAGACCGCACTCTTTGCACCGAGCCACCCAGTTGTGTGCTCTGCAAAGAGTCCGGTCATCCGGCAAATTACCGGTGCTGCCCGAAAGCCCCCAAATCCTCTTCCCCTAAATTGGCGCAGCGTTTCGATGCTCGTCAGACTAGGGAATCCCCCTCGGCCAAACTCCCCGTGAGACTGGCCCCACAGCGTCCCTCCCAATGGCCTCTTTTGAGTTCCCAGAAGGAATTCCCCCCACTGGCCTCCTCCAGGCCTAAGCCCGCTCCCATCCCTCCATTAGTGGACCCGCGTACCCGTGCCCCCGCGCCCCTTACGCCCCCCGGTTTTCCCGCGACCGCACCTCCCGCCCGCGCCGCGGCCCCCCCCACTGCCCCTATGGCAGGACCAGTACCTGTACAGAGGAAAGGTCAGGCTCCCCTTGATGCGTTTAACGTCATCACCGGGAACTTTAATACCTACAGCACGTTCCTCTCCCCGCGTGCCCAACAGATGGCCCAGGAACTAGTTGCCGCCGGTGGTAACTTGTTCCGAATCCAATCAATTTATGCTGCGTATCCCGAGATCACGCAAGCAATCCATGTCATGAACTCCCAACGCCCCCATTATGGATAGTCGCGGAATATTAACTAGACTGAAACCGTTCCTAAAGCTAGGCTTCTTCAATGCCAATGGCATTCACGGCCAACGTGATGAGATCGCCACGTTCCTCCGCGACCATCACGTAGACATTTTACTCATTCAAGAGTCGTTCCTAAAGCCTCACCATCGCGACCCGAAAAATGCAAACTATCGTTTAGTTCGCAACGACAGGTCACGTTGTCATAGAGGCGGCACCCTCATATACTATAGGAAGTCCCTGTACTGCATACCTATGGATACTCCCGAACTCTCCCGATTAGAAGTTTCGGCCTGTCGGTTAGCACTGACAGGTCACCAGCCGATCACTATTGTGTCGGTTTACCTTCCTCCCCAACATGAGTCAGAGGACCCTCAACTCCTCGCTAATGACCTTTCCAAACTCTTCGGCATGAGTGACTCCGTTATCATAGCGGGCGACCTCAACGCTAAACATCCCGCCTGGAATAGCACCAGGACCTCGACTAGAGGTAGGCAACTTTTTAACCTCTGTTCTACCATGAACTTTGATGTCATCGCCCCGATGACTCCCACTCACTTCCCCTTCGATACCGATCAGTTACCCGACGTACTTGATATAGCGCTCCTTAAGAATATCAACTTAAGGTTGGATTCTATAGAGGCTATTCACGAACTCGACTCTGATCACCGACCAGTAGTCATGAACCTGGCCCCCCGATTAGGTATACGCGACCCCTCTCAACCCCCCGCCACTAAAGTGATCACTGACTGGAAGAAAGTAAGCGAACGCTTACAATCTAACACGTCACATCACTTAGACTCTATCCCAGATCAGTTTGACTCTGTCGCCGACACAACGGCCGCGATCGACTCTCTCACGGAGCACGTAATCGATCGTGAACGAAAGTTCACGGGAGGTTCCAGATACGGGTGACCGTAAATGGAAACTCCCCGACGATGTACGTGATCTGCTGACAGAGAAGAACGCGGCCGTTCGTGCCTACAGCAACTTCCCCTGTGATGCTAACAAAGCTCACATGCGTTACTTACAGCGTGCTGTAAGGACACGTGTGACTGAGCTGCGTGACGCTAACTGGGACAAGATGGTGGGCGAACTAGAGCCGACTCATCTCGCATTCTGGGAACTTCAGAGGAAACTGAAATCCTCTGAGTTTTCCACTATGCCCCCCCTGACCCGCCCCGATGCGACCATTGCATTCGAGGATATCGACAGGGCTGAATGCCTAGCCGATAGCCTCGAAGCCCAATGCACACCCAGTTCGCAGCCAGTAGACCAAGCGTTTGTCGATAAGGTAAACGCGGAAGTCAAACGCAAAGCCTCACTCCCGCCCGTTGAAGACCCTGATGATCCCCTGCCCCCTGTCACACCTGACGAGGTGCACGAGATCATCAAAGGTCTGAAATCTCGTAAAGCCCCCGGATCAGACGGCATCACCAACAGAGTGATCAAGCTGTTCCCCGCTCACCTGATTATGCTCATGTGTACCATCTTCAATGGTGCCTTGAGTAATAATATTTTCTCCCAAGCGTGGAAGGAAGCCACCGTCATTGGCATCCCTAAGCCCGGTAAGCCCAAAACCAAGCCCACGAGTTACCGCCCCATTAGTTTGCTCAAAGTTCTCGGCAAAATCTATGAGAGACTTATTTATAAGCGACTCAGAGACTATGCCGAAACCAAGGGCCTCATCCCCAACGAGCAGTTTGGTTTTCGAACCCAACACTCGTGTGTCCATCAGGTACACCGTATCGTCCAACATATCAATGCTGGTTTTCAGCGTGGTATGTTCACGGGCGCTGTACTTCGATATAGCGAAAGCGTTCGATAAAGTCTGGCACAACGGCTTAAGGTCATGGCACATTATACCGGCACCGCAACGGCACCGCTCCAAACCAGGAATTAACTTGTCATTCAATTTAGAGCATTAAATCGTGTGTAGTAAAATATATTTTATAATGTCAATATAAAAAAGGCAACGGCGGGCAGTCAGCGCGCTTGCCTCTACCATACAACTCGACTCGCAGCCCGCGTGCTGCAAGCGAGTGGACCATGAGTTTACAGCGCGCCGACCGCATGCTTACTACGCGCCGACTCCGAGTCGTCAGCGACACAACTTCATTGCGCCATCGTCTGCGCACCACCGTCGCCTCACGCGCCTCGCTGCATACTCCCTCTAGTCTCGAATTAGATTTAACACAGTCCTGGGCGTGTTTAATCATAAATGCCATACAACAATTGTTTTCGCGGTGACAGCAAGCTTGCACCTCTTGGCCAGCGCGCGGCCTGCGAGCTTGCATATCGCATCCAGCGCGCGGAATGCGAGATTGCACCTCGCGGCCGACGCGTAGTTAGCGCGCTGGCAGCTAGTCGTAGCCTAAATTCGAGGAGACGCCGTGCTGTAGCTGTGCTGTTGCGGTGCCGGTATAATGTGCTATAACCTTTATTATATAAGCTGTACCAACTCGGAGTGCCAGACCGTCTCGTGCTCATCTTACGAGACTTTCTTGCGAACCGTACCTTTCGCTATCGCATCGAAGGGGCACTCTCCTCCCCTCACCCGATCCGTGCAGGAGTCCCTCAAGGCTCTGTACTAGCCCCCCTCATTTTCACGCTGTTCACTAGCGATATCCCCAGAAGCAAGAAGGCAAGGTTAGCTCTGTTCGCAGACGACACTGCCATCTTCTTCTCGGGATTTAGTGACACAGCGCTGGTTCGCTACCTCCAAACCGCAGTCGACGAGCTCGGCGAATGGTTCAGAAAGTGGCGAATCGAGGTCAATCCCGATAAAAGTCAGGCGGTCTTTTACACCCAACCGCGACGTAATCACCCCCCTCCCCGACCCATCTCAATGTTCGGCAAGCAGATCCCTTGGGCGAAGCAAGCCAAATATCTAGGTGTCATCCTCGACGAACACCTCACCTTTTCTGAGCACATAAAGCAGGCTCGCTCGCGGGCCGCTTTCGCTCTCGGTAGGCTCCATTGCGTCCTGAACAAGCGGAGAAAATTGTCTCTTCTGTGTAAGAAGCGGCTTTACACCGCTTGTATCAGGCCGATTATGACATACGCAAGCCCAGTCTGGGCACATGCTAAGCCCCGATTCATCCATAGGATGCAGACTCTTCAGAACCGTTTTCTCCGTCAAGCCACAGGCTCGCCTTGGTTTGTTCGGAATATCAATCTTCATTTAGACATGAAACTCCCGACTATCCATCAATTCATGAAACGCGCTTCGAAGCGGTTCTTCGATAGGGCCGTAGCCCACCGCAACCCTCTGGTTTTGGCGGCAGCTACTTACACCCCCTCCCGTATCAGCAAAGTCCGCCGCTCGCGGCACGTTCTTACCTGGATCCTGATGATCCCACTACTCTCCTCCAGGAGAGTCGAAAAGAGACCAGTACAGCTAGACCAGCACACAAACACAAACCGTACCCACCTCGCCGCCGAGGTCCGTCGTCGCGACCCCGACTTAACAGTCCCTCCCGACCCTTGCAAGAGCCAGCCCGCGATGCTGCGCCGTTAGCTTTAAATTAGTCCCAAAATAATTTAACCCAGATCCAGCCAGTCCCTTGCTGCCCCCCTACCAGCGATTGCCTAAGCCGAGGTTCGTACCCCCCTCGGGTTAACCCTTAGAGCTTTCGCTTTAGTTTTTAAGTTTAATAAGCCCCGGCTGGAGGCCTAAAAAGGTAACTTTTTAGAACTCGCCGGGCCACAATCCGTTTAAGTAGTAACAATCTTTTCAGGAGTAACTACGAGATGCCCCACGAAAAAAAAAAAAAAAAAAAAAAAAAAATATGGGCATTATTTAACGAATCGTCGAACTAAACAGTTCTCTTTTATTTCGACAACATCACTATAATACAAGGGGATACAGACGACTGTCTTCATATGTTATTTGTGTCACAAAATTAGTTCTATATTTTTTTTAATAAACGCTCTCTCTTTCTGTGTTGGCACTTTTTTAGTATTATCCTAAAATTTTAGCATGTTTTGGCATTTTCTGAATGTAGATTTGGCAGAAAATATTATTTGGAGTTGGCAGCACTGCTGATATGACTATGACATTGGGGAAGGAAAATGGTGATTGGCGGGAAAGATACAAAAAGTTTTCAATAATTTTATATTTATTAATATAATTCAAGATATGGATGAAAAACCAAATAATGTTGAAGAAATTGATGTTAACAGTTCAGATTTCTACGAAAATGTTAACATTGAAACAGCTGCTTTATTCTACGACGAGATCTATGATTTGCTACTAATTGAGAACGAATCACACGAAAACTTTGAAGATGAAGAATGTGAAGATGAAACGGAAGAGAATACAACAAAAACATAAATACATATTTTAAAGTAATTACTGAAGACATTGAAGCTAAGATTCATCAGTGAAAGCAAATGTACCTATTGTTCTGAAGAAAATGCGGATATAAAACACGTTAGACTGTGAATCGTTCGCCATGCAAAGACTGTTACTTGTCAGTGAAATTAGTGATATAGCAGAACAAAACTCTTTTATGTGTTCCCCGCCACGTTCAGGAATTACTTTCCAACACAGTTTATTTCAATTCATTATTTAGATATTTACTGAATACTGTAGAAAAAATTTAATTGTTTCGGGATGTACTTAGCTGAGAATAAGAGTAGTATGTTTAATGATTACGACTGAAGGACATGTATCCATGGTCAGGAATAAATAAAAAAAAAAAAAAAAAAAAAAAAAAAAGACTATGACATTGAACAAGTGGAGAAGGAAAATGGTGATTGGCGGGAAAGATACAAAAAGTTTTCAATAATTTTATATTTATTAATATAATTCAAGATATGGATGAAAAACCAAATAATGTTGAAGAAATTGATGTTAACAGTTCAGATTTCTACGAAAATGTTAACATTGAAACAGCTGCTTTATTCCACGACGAGATCTTCTATGATTTGCTACTAATTGAGAACGAATCACACGAAAACTTTGAAGATGAAGACTGTGAAGATGAAACGGAAGAGAATACAACAAAAACATAAATACATATTTTAAAGTAATTACTGAAGACATTGAAGCTAAGATTCATCAGTGAAAGCAAATGTACCTATTGTTCTGAAGAAAATGCGGATATAAAACACGTTAGACTGTGAATCGTTCGACATGCAAAGACTGTTACTTGTCAGTGAAATTAGTGATATAGCAGAACAAAACTCTTTTATGTGTTCCCCGCCACGTTCAGGAATTACTTTCCAACACAGTTTATTTCAATTCATTATTTAGATATTTACTGAATACTGTAGAAAAAATTTAATTGTTTCGGGATGTACTTAGCTGAGAATAAGAGTAGTATGTTTAATGATTACGACTGAAGGACATGTATCCATGGTCAGGAATAAATAAAAAAAAAAAAAAAAAGACTATGACATTGACTTTTTGGCGGGAAGTCAAACGACTAAACGAGGCGGTAATTTTGATTTCGCAAAAAACTCAATAACTAGTTAATTATACGGAAATACCACTAAAATAACTTCCTCGACCTCGAACAACCATGAGTGTCACCAGTGGCGGTGAGGAGCCGCCAGAGAAGGGAGAAAAAAAGAAAAAAAGAAAGTACAACAGCACTCCAAATAATAAGTATCACATATTTACTAAACAAAATTATAAAAGACTGTTCATAGAAAACACCAATTCTGAGTATGTAGTATACGTCGAATCAACAGAGCAGGAGAAGATAGGGAATAAAAACCCTATCACGCTCACCAACTTATTATCGGATAATGTTAAAGGAGTATCAGGAGTACATAGAATAAATGCGCACAAAATAGGCATAACATTCAAAAAGGCGGCTGCGGCCAACAATTTTCTGAAGATGGAAGACTTCCTTTGGAGAAATAAATTTAAAGCGTTTATACCATCATATTTGACAGAAAGGATTGGTGTATTGAGGTTTGTGCCCAAAGAACTTTCCAATGAAGAAATATATAAAAATATAGTATGCGACTCTGAAGTTATTTCAATTAGAAGATTCATGCGTAAAGTAGAGGGAAAATTAGTGCCTCTCAATACAGTTGCTGTTACCTTTTCTTCAACATCTTTACCGCAATACGCCTATATACAACTATTTAGATACGAGGTGAAAACATACATACCACCATTATTACAATGTTATAAGTGTCTTAAATTCAATCATTCTGCTAAGACTTGCAGAGGTGAGCAAAACTGCTCTTCTTGTGCTGGTCGTCACTCCTACAAAGAATGCGATGTCGAAGAGATCACATGCATCAACTGCTCAGGTAATCATCTTGCCATTTCAAGAGACTGTCCCATTAAAAAACAAAAAATTGAGGAGAAAAAGGCCAAATTCCTTATGCAGCAATCATATGCCACTGTTGTGAAACCACCCCCTACATTAAATGAGAAATCTTTCCCTGTTTTACCCAAGGTTACTGATAAGACTAAATCCAATGAGACTTTAGATATTAAACAAGTAGCAAATAATGATATTATAATTAACGCAATTGTTAAATCGTTGGTTGCATTAGGAAACAAGAGTGACTCTGATGGACCACTCACACATAAGAAAATAAAAGAAATATTTTTATCAAATTTAATTTAAACATGGATAATTATCTAAATATTTTACAGTATAATATACAGAGTTTACAGAGTAAAAAGAGCCTACTACAAAATTTATTAATTGATAAAAATATAGATGTCTGTCTTCTTAATGAGACTTGGTTCAAAACTAATTCTATAATTCCACATTTTCCAACATATAATTTAATCCACAAAAATTCCATAAATTCTCATAACGGAGTAGCTATTTTGGTGAGCCAACGTTTAAAATACAAAGTAGTTAATACACACTTCTCAGAATCTATTCAAAATTTATGTATCACTATAGAAACACAATTTGGAGCAATGGCTATACTTTGTGTGTACAGCCCTCCAAGTATCAGGTTTGACTCAGTAAAGTTAAAGGATTTAATAAATAAAATACCCAAACCTTGTATAGTTATGGGTGATTTTAACGCTCATAACATAGCCTTTGGATGTCATAGTGATAATAATAGGGGTAGATGCTTATATAATATAATTGATGAATTTGACCTATGTGTTCTGAATGATGGATCACCAACAACTGTTCCTTATCCTAATAGACAAGCTTCAGCGATAGATCTTGCCCTTGTTAGCTCTTCAATAGCTCATTTATGTAACTGGTATGTTCATGACGATCCCATGGGTAGCTATCATCTTCCAACCTTACTTGAGATCAATATTCAACCGTCTATGTATGACACATCACCTCCTGTGGATCAAGAGAAATATATTTATAGCAAGGCAGATTGGGACGAATATTACAGCCTATCAGAAACTTGTTTTTCTCACTTGGACTCAATAAATGATTCCCCTATCAATGCATACAATCATTTTATAGAAACATTAAATGATCTAAGGTATAAAACAATTCCAAAACGTAAATTAGGTGCAAACACAGCTATTAAAAAACCAGTACCATGGTGGAATACAAAATGTAGTGATGCTGTCGAAAAATCAAAAGATGCATTAAAGTATTATTTTTCTCAACCCAATATTGAAAACTGGATAAGGTATAAAAAACTAGATGCAAAAAAGAAAAGAATTCTGAAGGAAGAAAGTTCCTCTTCTTGGCAAAATTTATGTAGTAGCTTTAATAGGTTAACTCCAGTTTCTAGGATATGGGAATACATTAAAAAATTTAAAAAAGTTGGAACAAATCGAAACAAAAACATCAATGATGAGTGGGTTCCAAGTTTTTTAGATAACTTAGCTGATTCTACTGAAATAGACGGCAATAGGCTTGAGTATTTGTTCGAAAATGCTACAGAAAATGATGTAAATGTGTTTCTTAAGAACAATTTCACTGTAGAAGAGTTGAAAACATCTTTAAAGAGCAGGAAAGATACTACACCGGGATTGGATGACATACCTTATATATTAATTAAAAAGTTAAATTTAAATGCACAAAAAACATTACTTAATATTTATAATAAACTATGGGATGAATTCGTAATACCTGAGTCTTGGAAAACACAGTGTGTAATTCCAATATTAAAACCTAATAAACCTGCAAATAGTGCTTCTTCATATAGACCTATTTCTCTATCATCTTGTTTAGGTAAACTCTTTGAAAATATGTTGAAGTTAAGATTAGATTATTTTATTGAATCGCAAAGTTTAATTCCTTCTATACAGTTTGGCTTCAGAAAAGGTAAAAGTTGCTCTGAAAGCCTTGTATCTTTATTATCAGATTTAAGACAGGTTAAATTAAGTCACTCTAATGCAATCTGTGTGTTTTTAGATGTAAAGGGTGCTTTTGACAATGTAAATATAGAAGAACTTATTCAAGTATCTCATGATATTGGTATACCTGGTCATATTCTGAAATGGCTTTATTCTTTTTTAAACAATAGAACTGTATTTGTTAAATATAATAATAAATTGCATGGACCTAGGACTGTCAACAAAGGCACAATGCAAGGGGCAACTTTGTCTCCTTTGCTTTATAACTTGTATACTTCTGAAATATTAAAATATGTAGATGTATCAGGTGTAAGTATCCTGCAATTTGCCGATGACTTGCTTTTGTACAGCATAAATCAAAACATAGATATAGCAATGGCTAATATTAATAAGGCTTTGTCTCAATTATACAGCTATTACCATAGTAAACTTAAATTAGAAATAAGTCCAGAAAAAAGTTCAGTTTTAATTATCAGTAAAAATGTAAATATTCATAGCAATGTTAAAATTTCATACAATAATGTAGAAATTCCTGCTGTTAAGCAACATAAATTTCTAGGCGTAATTATTGATGACAAATTAAAATTTGATGAACATATTAAACATATAAGTAACAAAGCACTGAATGGTATTAATCTATTGAGGCATTTAGCAGGATGTTTTTGGGGATCTGACCCCAAAGTTATGAGTATGCTGTACAAAAGTATAGTGAGAAGCCATTTTGATTACAGCAGTCTAGCTTACATGAATGCCAATAGCACCTTGTTACGAAAATTAGATGTAATTCAAAATATGGGACTGAGACTTATTTGTGGTGCTATGCGCTCCACACCTATCAATTCATTAGAAGTTGAAACATGTATACCTCCCTTGTCATTACGAAGGTTGTTGTTAACTGAGAGATTTTTATTAAAAGTCATGGCATCAAATGATAATCCTTTACTTATGAAGCTAACAATACATCCTAAAATCTCACAGTCAATTGCTTCCAATGCCATCTCTGCTTCTTCTTTGGTTGGTGGAACTCTACCTGAAATGCCAATAATATTTGAACATGTGAATAATAATTCAAAAGATATTGTTAAAAATGATATTTGGCCTATATACAAAATTCCTTATAATGGTATTATTAACAGCTTTGCAATCCATTTAGACACAGTGCACAATCATTTTGAATTTTTACAGTTTAAAGACAATAGACCAGAACATTATGTTATATACACAGATGGATCTAAAACAGATCATAATGTAAAAGCCGCTTTTTATGATCCACAGTTGGACTTCACTAAATGCATTAAATTAAACAGAGTGTGTAGCATTTTCACTGCAGAATGCTATGCAATTGATTGTGCACTGCAGCATGTAAATAGTCTTGTAAATAATGTACATAATATTTTGATAGTTACAGACTCTAAAAGTGTTTTATCTGCTCTACATAATGTAAATATTTCTTTTAAGTTAAACTATATTATTTATAATATTAGACTTTTAATCCAAAAACTACTTGACAAGTGTATTAGAGTAGAATTAGTATGGGTACCTTCACACAGTGGCATTCGTGGAAATGAAGTTGCTGACACTGCGGCTCGTTCAGTCCATGATGAGGATCGATCTAAGTTGCTCAAGGTTCCATTCACTGATTATTACAGCCTTTTTAACGAACATAATAGACAGTTATGGAAGGAGTATTGGGACATCACCCTGGAAACGAAAGGCAGATGGTATGCTGGAATACAAAATGAATTACCGATAAAACCTTGGTACCAAAACTTCAAATATATCACAAGAAGAATTATAACTATTATATCACGCATGAGATTGGGACATTGCCTAACACCAGCTCACCTGAATAGGATTCGCATAATTAATAATAGCCAATGTCGTCATTGTGGAGCAGAGGATGCTGATCTGGATCACATTATCTTACAGTGTTCAAGTTTTAACATTCAACGTTTGATCTTGGTCAGTGAATTGAGTGAATTTAATGACAATGACATTGAAAGTGAACGACAAAGTGTTCCCCGCAGTGTTCAGGAATTATTAAAAAATAAGAAATATTTTAGTGTGTTGTCTAAATATATTTGTAATACGGTAGAAAAAATTTAATTTAATTTGTAATTAGAAGTGTATTTGTAATTTAAATTTGTATGAAAACCATCAAGGTTTAACCATGATATCACTGAGATGTACCCACCCAACCCGAAAGGGGGGCAAGTTGGTAGTATAAAGAAAGTAATGAAAAATATTGATGTAATTTGTAAAAACAGATTGAAAAAATATTATTGTTAAAAAAGTGCCTTATTAACATTATTATAAGTAGGTATCTAATAACCATTGTAATGTTACATTCATAGTGTTAAAACCCATCTATGTATACGACTGAAAGACTTGTATCTATGGTCATGAATAAAATATTAAAAAAAAAAAAAGACTATGACATTATGACAATGGAGAAGGTAAATGGTGATTGGCGGGAAAGATACAAAAAGTTTTCAATAATTTTATATTTATTAATATAATTCAAGATATGGATGAAAAACCAAATAATGTTAACAGTTCAGATTTCTACGAAAATGTTAACATTGAAACAGCTGCTTTATTCCACGACGAGATCTATGATTTGCTACTAATTGAGAACGAATCACACGAAAACTTTGAAGATGAAGAATGTGAAGATGAAACTGAAGAGAATACAACAAAAACATAAATACATATTTTAAAGTAATTACTGAAGACATTGAAGCTAAGATTCATCAGTGAAAGCAAATGTACCTATTGTTCTGAAGAAAATGCGGATATAAAACACGTTAGACTGTGAATCGTTCGCCATGCAAAGACTGTTACTTGTCAGTGAAATTAGTGATATAGCATATAGCAGAACAAAACTCTTTTATGTGTTCCCCGCCACGTTCAGGAATTACTTTCCAACACAGTTTATTTCAATTCATTATTTAGATATTTACTGAATACTGTAGAAAAAATTTAATTGTTTCGGGGTTCATTAGATTGTTTTTTTTTATGTTTAACTAATATTTTGTTGTTATTAATTAGATAATTTCATCGCCTCTCAGATGTACTTAGCTCGTATGAGCGGTAAACACTTTTGATGAACTTGTTATTGTTTTATGTATTTTTATTGAGATATTTAACTAATATTTTGTTGTTATTAATGAGATAATTTCATCGCCTCTCAGATGTACTTAGCTGAGAATAAGAGTAGTATGTTTAATGATTACGACTGAAGGACATGTATCCATGGTCAGGAATAAATTAAAAAAAAAAAAAGACTATGACAATAACAACAAGGTTCCTGTCATTCATGAAAGCTTTTACGTTTTCTGATTTATTTTACGCGTTTTTCTGCTTTTTGTGAAGTACTTTACGCCGCTAAAAACTACAGGACCTACTATGTAGGAAACGGGAATAAAACATAAACCGTATACGCAACGTGTTATTTTTCTATAATTTCAATACATTTTGATCATAAAACTGTAACCGGAACTTTTGGAGTTAAAACATGGAAAAACTGCCAATGTGTAGAATATGTTTAGCGGAGAACGTCCGCATGTATGTAGTGGTCAATAGGGACTTGCACAAACTATATGAGAAGCTGACTGATACTCCAGTAAGTTGATATTTTTAAGAGTTTAGTATATAAATCGCCAATCTGTTTTGAGCAAGAGTGGTGGAGTGGTGGAGTGGTGGAGTGGTATCTTCTCTGTAAATGCACGCAGAATGCTTTAAGGACTATCCGCTGTTGGCTTAGACAGCATAACTATAAAGAATCGAAGTGTTTTGTTCATACTAAACAAATAATGTAAGTAAGATGTGTATGATGAGGTCAACTATAAATTGAGATGTTTAGTATAAAATGAGGTTGACTAAAACAACCATTGCAATGGTTAATAACCACCAACAATTTTATTAAGAGAGTATTTGTATTACTCTTTTTAACATAGCCAATAATACAGTGAAAACTCGGTTATCCTGCCCTCAGTTATACGGATTCGCGGTTAAGTTTTAGTATGTCAGCAGTAAAAATAAGGGGTGAAGGGGGGTGAGGGGGTAGGGGGCGGTGTAGAACCCACCCTGTGAAGGAAAAGTTGCGCAACCCCCCCCCCCCCCCCCCCCTTTTTGAGAAATATTTTTTTTAGATTCTAAGGTTAAGTTTTAGTATATCAGCAGTAAATTTAAGGGGTGAATTGGGGTGGGGGAGAGGGGGGGCGGTGTAGAACCCTCTATGTGAAGGAAAAGTTGCGCAACCCCCCTTTTTGAGAATTATTTTTTTTAGATTTTAACCTCACTTTCGAATTTTCGTGTATCGACATCGATTTAAAGGCCAGAAAGTGTGGGAATGACGAATAAAACGAATAGGGGTTAAAAGTTCCATTATGGGCCATCTGGGAGTAGGGGCGCGCATAGTTTTTTTTTTATAGGAAAGGCGACGGAGCCCCGCTACGCGGGGCTCCTGCTTCTGTGTGGTTTAAAAAAAAATAACCACGAAGAGGATGGCTGACCCCGCCATCCGCCATATATTGTACATCATATGTGGTTTCTAAAATGTCATCCATTGTCAGTGAATATATATATCTCGGTAAGCTAATATCATTTGACCACAACAGAAACGAAAAAGAAGTGGACAGAAGAATAAATACAACGTGGAAAAAGTATTGGGCACATAAAGAAATCTTGAAAGGAAAATATAGTCTGAAGCTTAAAAAGATCATAATGGATTCATGTATCCTGCCGTGCTTAACATATGCAAGTCAAACCTGGACGTTTAATAACAAGATTAAAAACAAAATCCTGTCGTGCCAGCATGCCATGGAACGAAGTATCTTGAAACTTAGAAGAATTGACAAAACACGAAATGCAGACAAAACAACAAAACAAAATTCACAGATGCACTGCAACATGCCCTGGCACTGAAATGGAAGTGGGCAGGTCACTTAGCTAGATACCAAGACAAGAGATGGACACTACATATAACAAAGTGGCTGGGTCCTACTGGTAAAAGACAAATAGGACGGCAAAAGAAAAGATGGGTTGATGAAATTGTAAAAATAGCTGGGAAAAACTGGATGAGCAAAGGTCATCACAAACTGAAATGGAAAATGATGGAGGAGGCTTTTACCCTCTAGGGGCCATACATTAAACAACTTCACTATTACAATAAATTAAAATGTAACTCCTATATTTATTGTAAGGATAAATAAAGCTATAATAATAATAATAAACCCGCAGGGCAGCATGTGGCGTGCTGTTGGGCAGTAGCGACCCCACGGACCCTATCTCCCGGGAGAATTCTTGATCCTCGTCTCTGGCTTGCCTTTATTGGCCAGCTGGAGTGAACACTGATAAGGTTTAGAGCTCTCGCCTCATTCTTGCCTTTATTGGCTGGCTTGAGTGGAGATTCGCAAGAGCAAACGTGCTCGGGGAAAGGAAGTATTCCAGTAAGTGCTCGTAGGGATGTTGACCATCTTCCGGGCTCTGGGATCGTTCTGAAAGCCGTGGAATACCTCTCCACTTCTCAAGCACCTCAGGAAGTGTTGCCCCCTTGTCGCTGCGTCACTATGTGTCAGCGACGGTTTCCGGAGGCCCATAATTGATTGTGCAAGTCACCCCCTGCCATTTAATCCGTGTATTTACAAAACATTGATGCGGCAGGGGCCATAGGCCTTCTATAGTTCTTGGTAACCAGTCCATTTTAGCCATCCAAATACATAGTCCAACATCTTAGTTTCCATATCCTGCAATAGTCCAACACCAACCGGAGGTTATCCTTGGGTGCACTTGCACAGTGTAAACAGGGATAACCGCCGGTTAGTGCCTCACTTCATCAAAATTTTCTAAGGGGCCTCTGCGAGTTGGCTTCAGCTCCTCGTACGCCTTCCAAAAGACCGGGACCCTAGGGTCCCGAGATATGTTAATATGTATAATAATAATAGTACAACCCATGGGTACAGTTCAGAGATATCATGCTAATTATAAGAACTGTGTTTTCACCTGTGACTAACAATAAATATTTGAATATATTTTATTACAGTTTGTAACTAAAGACAGTAGACCGATTCTTGCTTGTTTCTTCTGCTGCACGAAACTAAAGCAATGCTACAAATTCCTGAGACAATGTCTGAAAGCCGAGGAGCTGTTCATTCAGAGGATGAATGAGGATTATGCGGTGAGGTATTCTTAGACAGCCATTTATTGTTATCCACCACCACTTATACTGAAACATGTCCACTGCTGGACATATGCCTCCCCCAAGAATTGTCACATTGACCGGTTTCATTATTTAGGGGGATTTGCCATAATAGCCACGCTTAGCAGGCAGGTTGGCAATCGCAGTATGGTAGTAAAATGCATAGAGAATGCTGCTGTCCATTCTCCAATAAGTCCCTTAATTCCCTTATACGACACCCACGGGAAGAAATGGGGTGGAGCTATTCTTTATGTCCGGCATCACACATGTGCTTATTCTGATAATTTCAATATAATGTGGAAGTGATTCCTCTCATTCCCATACCTGCATTATGCCTAGATTTCATGCCAGGGGTACTATCATACGGTGGAGGTGTGCCCTGCCTGGGCGGAGCACCGCCGTGTCCTCGTGGAGGCGATCGGCGGCGGCGACCTCTCGCGTCCGGCCCTGGTGCGAGCCATGGTACGGAGCGAGAGGGCATGGGAAGCCGTCACCTCCTTCTGCGAAGCAGTAATGCTCGCGAAGGAGGAGGCGGGGTGAGTGAGGGAGTGGCAGTCTCTGTGCCCTCACGTCCCTAGCCGCCGCAGGAGAAGCCCCGGGCGTCGGGAGTCGATAGCGGACTGCCGGCCACCGTAGGCGCGAGCTTGCGGGTGGCGAGCAATGGGTAGCTCGCCGCCCGGTAAGGACCAGGCTCGGGTCGACGGCGCGTTGTGGAACACAACGCGCCTCAAAGAGATGTCAGCAATACTGAAGGGGTCTGCTAGGACCGATGCCTGCCAGGGTTGCGATATTCGTTCGAAAGAGTTAGCGTGGCCCTGGCAACTGGGCAACTGAAGGAACACGGGTGTGTTTTAGTCCGTAAAAGTCTGAATCGCCCTCCCGCTCCGCCCAGAGCGGGAGAAGTCATTTGATGATTTCCCATCCAAAAAAGGGGGTACTATCAAGTGTGGAAACATGCACTTTAGTCATATATAGGTGTTTACAATAATTACATGTTATACTCCACGTAATACAGCTTCAATGTTTGCATGGAACTAGAATGTGTCTGTTTTATAACGAGGTAGCAAATGTCAGGGAGGTTACATTGGACGTACTTACTACAGAGGAAAGAAGCAATTGTGGCCAGTTGCTGCACAAGTTGTAGGTTGTGAGTTCCAACCTAGGCAGGCACTTGAGTAAATTATTTCATCACCACTGCTCTCAAAATGGTGAAGGAAAACATTGTTAGGAAACCGGCATGTCCTAGAACCAAACATTCTAAGATATGTGACTTCTACCAACCTGCTCTAGGCCTGCATAGTACATATATTTTGGGCCACTTCTCACTGAAAGGAGGCGTGTGTCCCAGGAGTGAGAACATTATAGGCTGATTATTGCATCTACGGTACAACAACGACACTTATGCATTTTTTTTTTCAAAATTGATCTGAGTACGAGAAAAGGTAGCTAATGTACCCCTTTATTAAATGTTTGCTTTAACTTTAATATGAAGTTCAAAGTTGTAGTTTAAATATTACCAGTTAGTTTCTTTAGTCAATACATTATAATAGGATGTTGAATTTTCAAACGACAAATTTTCTCCTGAAATATTACATCTTTTGCATAAGTGATGGTGTGTTATGATGAATTATCCTCATTTGTGGTAGCTCTTATAAGTGCCTTTCGAAAAGCGGATTGTGCTTTGGGACTGTGATTACCAGCATAATTTCCTAATACTATAATCATTCTTTTACAGCCCGATCCTCAAATGAAACAAAACCACTTGGAGTTTTTCAATGGGTTTATTAATTCTCCAATAGTGCACATGAGTATTGTTGAAAATTGTCAGACAGGAGGCATTGCTATAAAAGAAGAATTACCAGATGTATGTGAGGGACTAGAGGACATTATTGAGCCAAAGGAGGAACGGCAAAGTGACGGTAAGATTTTAATAACAATTTTAGGTATAATCTGTTAATTAGTTGATAAATAAAGGAAACATTTATAAATAATCCTTAAGCATTTTATAATAAACTAGCTTTTGCGAGTGCCATTGCCCGCGTATTATACCATCCTCTTGAATCACTCTATTATAAAAAAAAACGCATTGAAATCCACTGCGTAGTTTTAAAAACATTTAAGTATACATAGGGACAGACAGAGGGAAGCGGCTTTGTTTTATAATATGTAGTGATAAGATATACTGATTGGTAATGGCCTGAAATTGATCAGTCTTACTTTTTATACTTTTGTCATAAATAAAAGTACAAGATGCAAACAATTAAATTAAAAGTAACAATATTTTGTAAATATTTGCCTAAAATACATACTCAAAGCAATATTTATGTATGTTAGCCGAGTTTGGTAGTGTTGACTATCTAACATTTACACATATATACATAAACTCACACTTTTTCCGTTGAGGTAGATAGAAACTGCAGAACGGCACCTGCTACGATCCTCACATACTCGTTCTGTCTCATTTAAGTTCATACATCTAGTCACACACACACACCGGTTACCAGTACTGGGGGTCTAAAAAGGCCACTTTGGTAGAATCATAAGAGGAAAATATTATGAATCATATTATAATCCGTAAAATGGTCACAAACTGACAATTCATAATATGTTCTGCGTACAATTCGTTTAACACAATTCATCTATTTGACAGTTTTGTATGGAGATTCGTAAAATGGTACACTTAATATGAATTGCTATAATGAAGTTTAATGTCAAATAGCAGAATCATAAGAAGTTAGTCAAGAGGATCATTTTACAAATCATATTTGGGATTTTGTGAAAAAATATAGTAATAATGGCAAATTTAGGCCTTAAGAAAATTTTCTTGAGCACGCTCGTGATATGTAGTCCATTTTAAGTCATCAACGAATTGTGGCACTTCGAAAAATGGACATAGCGTTTCAAATGTGGGTCCTCCAGGTTTTTTTGGGTTCTAAAGGCAAAATATATGTCGTGATAAGGTCCATGAGCTGGAGCCGTACATATGTACTGCCGCGCTGGCATGAGTAGGTACTACCTACCTTCAAGAATAGTAATGAAGTAGGTACTTAGTCAGTTTTATGGTAGTTCCAAATAGACACTACCATCTAGTGTTGTCATCATCATCATTTCAGCCGAAAGACGTCCACAGCTGGACATAGGCCTCCGCCAAGCTCCACCACTTCGAGTCTTCGACCGGTTTTGTGCTTCCCGCATCCAGCGGATTCCTGCGCCCTTCACAAGGTCATCGGTCCACCTTGTTGAAGGCCTTCCAACTCTACGTCTTCCAGTACGAAAGTGTTGTTCTAGTTCTACTGTTGTGAATGTTACAAATTACCACAATCTTCTATTCATATTTTAGGCACTGAGTAGATCCAATTAGTACTTAAGCATCTGGATTATACCACAGGCTAATATGGGCGCACACCATATACACAACACAACATATATGTATACACAACAATTAAATTTAAATATTGATTTAAGATGAACAAGTATTGACTTACTCTGTATTAAAAACGATCAAACTTACATGAAATAAACATACAACCTACCTTCAAGAACAGTAATGAAGTAGTCAGTTTTAATGAAGCAGTTCTAAATGGACATTACCATCTACTCTTGTGAATGTTACAAATGACTTCAATCTTATAATCATACTAGCTTCCGCCCGGGTCAAATTTTCGCTTCCCTTCCCGTCGCATCGAATTGCCTGCCAGTTTTCGTCCATTATTCGTTTACTGCTCCGCTCCTTTTGATCGTAGCGTGATGTTAAATAGCCTTCCTCAATAAATGGGCTACCCAACACAAAAATAATTTTTCAATTCCGACCAGTAGTTTCTGAGATTAGCGCGTTCAATCAAACAAACAAACTCTTCAGCTTTATAATATTATAAGTATAGATTTCAGGCACTGAGTAGATCCGCTTAGTACTAAAGCATCTGGATCATACCATAGGTTACCAAGGGCGTACACTATATGAAACACCAAGTTAGTGTATAAAACAATGTGATAGCTGTAGATTACCAGTAACTCATTACACTACAGTGCCCAGTTGAAAAAATACTAATTCAAAAGTACACACTATTCACACCTAGCTTATTTTTGTGATTTGCACCCGGTAAGTAATAAACATTTCCAGAGGAAATATGTAGGTATATTTATTTTCCACATCATACAGCCTGCTCACAGACAGACATATGAACGGACCAATGGACAGCGGAGGCTTAGTTATAGGGTCCCGTCCTGGTTACTGGAACCCTAATAAAAATCTACAACCTACGTGGGACATAGGCCTTATATTACTTTTCTTTCACTCCAATTTCATTAGGTAGTGTGTACCTATAAAATAGGACATACAGTTTACCTTTGTACCTATCATTTTAATAAAACAATACACAAAGTTAAAATATTTTAATAAATTTACAATTCTCATGTACTGTATAAAAATCTAGCAATAATCAAATAATGAAACTAACATATACACTATAGTACATCAGTTTATTTTTCTATGAACATTTTATGTGTTGATGGTAGTCACGGAGCTGCGGAGAGGCAAACGATGACTGCTTGGAACAACTTCACCAGGCTAAAAAAGAAA